>VDFB02026320.1:76389866-76989866 GCA_007258455.2 Sequoia sempervirens
GGACCCATAAAAGCAAATATCGTTTTCAGATAACCAAAAGATAAAGATAAGGTAAGAAGATATGAGGCTAGGATTTGGGTTAGGTAAAACTTGGAAAAAAATCCCTAACCCTAGAATTTTTTTCCCAAAAAAATCTGATTTAAGGACAAAAAAATACAATTACTTGCCAATTAATCATTTTTTTTATCACAAAGTATTGCATTTTATTGGCAGTAAATTGGGCAAAAAATAAGGTTAAAAAACTGGCATTGACTTGGTAAATTCAATGTTTTTTGGCAATTTATTGGTAGAGGTGGTAATAAAAAATTTATTGGGAGAAATCACAATAAATTAAAGATATATACTTCAATAGGCCCATCACTATATGCTTAATGAAATTTCAGCTTCGTTTAGTTTGTTTGAGTTACTTTTACACTTTTTAATTTATTTGTATTTAAAAATTGAATTTTTTCAAATATTATTTTAAGAGCCATCCCCAAAAGAAAAGAAAAAAAATCCCCAAAACCACATCCCTGAATCTACCCTTCCTGGGAACTCGAACAAACACTTGGTAGAAGCTTACTTATAATCAAGAAGTGTTGGTTATCCACTTGTGAAATTGCCCTTGTGTCAAGCTTAATCTGCCTTGACATTTACCCAAAGCCTTGATCAGAGTTTAGGACCTGATAATTGACAAAACTAGTTGATTGCTATGTGCAATCCTCTACAGGGTATAGCAAGCTGTTGTATTTTTCCAAAGCACAAAGTTGAGTGATTCCTCCCCATAATCCTAGATTACATCTGCATAAGGGTTAACAGCTCCTGTCACTAATTGCACTGAAGTGGACTACCATTCAATGCATTCTAGATTTAATCAATTGATAACTGCAATTTCTTGAGCCAATCCAGTCCTATCCCATCAACCATCCGAACTTGCCATAACTCAGTTCTCACATTGCATTTCTTGTGCAACCATTTTGCCTTCCCCAAGTCTTACCTTTGACTCCAACCTTGCCCGATTGACATAGACAATCTTGGGTTGGATACCTCAGTATGTACAAAAACACCATATTATGCTTTATATAGTTATGATGTTCCTTTGTTCATCAATTATAGGCTGGAAAGTATTAACTACCTACGATTAAAGATCTTATTGAGGAAAGATGGAGTATTACAATATCTCAAAGGAAAACTATAGTTTGTATATGAAAAGCATTACTCCGATATCTCAAAGGCAAACTATAGTTTGTATATAAAAAGCATAAGCATAGGCCAATAGAATGTGGAGAGAGAATTAAAGATGAATGACTTTATGTTCCTTCACCTACAACTGTAAAAGCAGTCTGCATGAAGAGGAAGAGTATGAAGAGAAGTGGCTGGTAAGAATGTCAAAGTATGGAAACTACTACCACCTTTTACATGAAGAGGAACATGTCATGTCACAGCTCAAGAGGACCCTTTCTTGTTAAGAATATTAAATTCATAACCAAGAATCTTATCAAATAATAAAAAATTTCCAGCCCGAACGGGTAGTAGAGTTGGCTTGGGCAGTGGGTTTGCTCCCCATTGGTCTTGGGTTCAACTCCACTCCCGGGTTTAAGAGGTGGGACTACTTGCGGGCGGCAGATCTCACCCGCAAGGGACTAGTCTCACCCCAGCTTGCCCCAGGTACCCAAGGTACGGGCTGCTGGACCGCTGGGCTGGGTCATGGGGACACCCCTGTTGTATCAAAAAATAATAATAAATTTCCATGGGAAGATACTTCCCAGGAGAGTTCTGATATGTTGATACATATAGATTTGCTTATGCATAATGACAGCATGAAATCTGAAAGGGAAGAATTAAAGAATTCCGCCCAAAATCAAAATTAAATTAACCTTATAATTTGCTAAATGCAAATGGAGATAAATATTTAGCTTGAGGGAGGATGTTATTTTCTTGATCTGAAGCTGTCCAAACTTGTACATATACTGTTCTAGAAAACTTGGGTAAAGCATAGGAAGCACCTGCCAAATGCCAAAAATAACATTTTGGGCTTTCATTATTTGTAAAGTAATATTCCTTGGAGCTAATTTTGATAAAATTCATTCAAGATTTGTATTCATTATTTTTATGGCCAGGATTTTAATTTTACCAACCCTCTTGCACCAAGGTTGGTTATGTTTTAGTGAAACTATTTGGGTTGAACTTCATTAATCTAATTCTTGGAAACTTATCCAATCTGTCAGCTCTTGGGCACTGATTCTTGGCGAATTTGTGCAGTCTGGACTTCACAGGCTCTTTGCTGGGTGTTTAGAAGACAGTTTCTAATTGGACCTCTTGCAGTTTTCAGATAGGTAATTCTCACTTCTACTTCGATTGCTTTCATATCATTTTAAAAATTGAAAAAAAACCAGAGAAAATTTTCGTAATAATTTCATTTTAATAAAATTCTGATTACCATTTTATAGGAAAACAGACATATCATATCATTGATCTTGTTTCAGTCCATCTTAGTTTACAGCTCATTCACAGACTATCTGCATATGGCATGGTGTTTGTAATCCAATCCAGTAGAGTGATGAATTGGACTGCCTCTAGTCTTGACAGCTGATATGCAACTTGAAAAAGAATTAGGATTTGGAAAGGCCTGAATTAATGACACAAAGAGACTGATCTGCAGTTTTTTTCTAACATTAGAAAATAAAACCAGAAAGTAATGATTTTCAGGTGAAAGAGGGGTGGCATCTCTTCCTCAGATGTCTTTAATATATTGCATGGGGTGGTAACACTAGGTGCTACTGTAATGATGTGAATGAACTTCAATGAAAGATTTGAAACACAGCAGTTGGACTTCTCTTCGTCAACAAGGTCAATATGCCAAGCCAGCTTAGACAGGAAAAGAATTGCAATAAATTTAGCTACGCCAAATAAGGTTTTTGACTTCTAAAGAAGTGTTCGTTTTTTCTGGAAAAGGTTTTTGACTTGAAAATAAGGGTTTTTTTCCTCTGCCTTTAGGCAGCTGAGTCACAAGCTTGGTCTTGGAGAGACAAGACAAAACTCAAAGCAACTTGCGGAAACTCAGAGAGTAATGACCTGTGCATCCATTTCAGCTTGTTTTAGATAACAACCCACTCAGACTTGCAAGTTTTATGACCAACTCAAAGAGTGACCTTAACATGAGTTGCATTTTGTAGACTAGCAATATGATCAATCCTCAAGGGTGGTAACCTTGAAGCCCTACTAAGATGGATGACCTTTATGTCATATTTCCTTCCCATAGAAACCAATCTTCATTACTGATAATCTCCTGCGTTTCAGTGTTGTCTTGCAAAACTGTAGGTACTCAAAAGGTGTAAGTTCATACCAAAACTTCAAAATCTGACACCATTTAAGAGTTAATTTACTCACCAAGTGGTAGACTACTAGGAAACCTTACAATAGAAATCCCAGAGCTTAGGATTCTTGAACTAAATGAATAGAGATTTGCATTTATTAGTCCCTAAAGGCTAATTGCTCTGTGAAGTTTTAGTTTCATTCAATCTTCATTAATATCTCATTTTCTGTAATTTTTGTATGTCTCAATCTCATAGGGGATAAAATGTGAAGAGATTCCCTAAATATGGGCAAAACTAAAAAATGGAACCTAAAGATAGCAAGGTCAAAATTGAATTTACCATAGCATTTTTAACTTAGTGTTGGTTGAAAATGAGCTCTGCCAGGGTTTGCACTTTCTATTGATACCTTTAGGTTTGCACTGAGCTTTTGTAATGTCTAGTAATCCACATCTATTCATTTCTCCTCCATGATGCTAGAACAGGAATGATCTTCCCTTCCTCTTCAATCTTTCAAGGATATGTTGGTTGGATCTAATTCTTCCATGCTTGAGAAGGAGATTGATGTAGTTATGGCAATGGGAGGCAAGAAGAAGGTGGATCAAGCTACCATAGGTTCTAACCCTTACATGCTCGCTCTAGAGGAATCACCAATCATCAACCTTAATTTTTCTAAATTCAGGATAACTATGTCTTCTTTGCATCACAAAGTGAGATCTGTAGATTCCTTGGAGCCTAGCTCCCTTTGGTGATTTGTGCTCTTAAGCATGGAGAAATTGGAGAGCTAGGGGAGAAAATGAGCTTCATTAGTGTGCCAGCAGATATTTCATTGCCACGTTTGCTAACAAAGATGACAAAGATTGTAGCTTTGGGGGAGGTTTATATTTCTTCTGGAATGCAAGTTTATTTTACAAAGCATTGATGTCTAGGTTCCAAGCCATCAAAGGAAATTCCTTCTACTGCTTGGTTTGCATGCTCATATACACTCTCCCTTGGGAATTCTGATCCCCTTATGCCTTTGAGATGATCACAAATTCCTTAGGAGTGGCTATTGATATATCTAGGCCATATCATGTTAAGGGCCTCTCAAGTTATGCTAGGATTTGTGTTGAGCTTGACCTCACTTCTTCCCTTTCTAAAAGTATCATGTTGAAAGCAAGAAAGATCGAAAGGATTCAAGCCCTAGATTAATGAAGTCTACTTTTCAAATGCAAGGGTTGTCATGAATACGACCAACTAATAAGAGAATGTCTGGCTATCCAAAAAAAAGTCCAGCATGCAAGAAGTCAAGAGGATTCAAGAAAAATTAGAGATGGTTTCATCAAACCAAAGTGGAAAACACAACTATGGATAAAATTTGTGATATCAATAAAGATGTCAATAGAGGGGTACCTAATGCTGATCCTACCCAAAAAGATGGAAAGGCACTAGAAGAAACTCAATTTCTGCATGAAGAACAAACGAGAAAGAATAATGTGATGATTGAAAAGTATGACTTCAAGGGTAACCTAGAAATGCTCCTTGAGGAACCTCAAGTAAATTTGGAGTCATCTAATCCAAATAAAGGAAACAAATTCAATTTTCCCTCCAAAAAAATTCCCCTAGCAAAGAAAGATCAAGTAAATCCAAGAGGCATCAAGAGAACCTTGATGGATCTAGATTGGATCAAGGAAATAGAAAATCTTTAAGCTAAAAGTGATCTGAAAAAAGGAAAGGGGACTTTGGAGGCAACAAAGTTGGTAGATCAAAAAGGTGTGGTGTTCTTCAAAATGCAGCCCTAGTCGATGTTGCATCTGGTCATCAATCTAAATTGGAGGACATCTTGGTAGACATCAATAGATTTAAGGTTTCCTTATGAAGATTGTTGGAATATCCAGGGATTAAACTCCCCCTCCAAGAGAAGAGTGCTTCGGAGACTCTTGGAGAAACAAAATCCCATTATTGTCTTGCTTCAAGAAACTAAAATGGATAATGCTCAAGATTTTAATGCTCTTCCTCTTTTTCAAGGGAAATTTGGGCTAACTAGTAAAGAGGCCAAAATTTTATCTAGGAGACTAGCCATCATATGGAATCATCAGGAGGTGGAAGTGTCTAGGATTCATGCTTTGGAATCTTGGATGGCTTTCCAAGTAAAGGTTATTATTCCTAAGTTAAGTTTTCTCATTATCAATGTCTATGGTCCTCAAAGTAAGAAAGATAAAGATAGATGCCAACTTCAAATTTAGGATCTAATAAATAAGTTTAACACCCCTAAGTGGACTGTCGTGAGAAATGTGAATGCCAATATTGACTCCTTAGAGAAGAAGTGTGCTACCTAGAGAATGACAAGAAATGATAGTTTCATCTCCTTCCTCAACAAAACTAGCCTATGGGGTGTCAAACTGTTAGAGTAATAGGTTGTTTACTTGATTAATTTAATCATGTTGATTAATTAATTAAGTCACCTTTACTTTATTTAACTTAAGCTAAACTTAGGAATCTTTATTTATGCATTATTAAATTAGTCATGTTATCTTGTTCATTATGATCTTGACACTTGTCACATGCTAATTTAATCCTCATCCTAGGGTTCTCACCTTTAGGGTTTTGATCTCCTTTCTTAAGGATTGATCTCTTTGTAATTATTAACTTCTCGGGTAATGCATTTTTGCTTCATGTTTGCAGAGCACCATTCTTGTGTCTCTTGATCTCCTTTGGTGACAAGTTATTTGCTTGCAAGTGTTCATTGGGATCTGTGAGGTTGAATTATCAACTTCTACATGGTATCAGAGCATGGATTCAGTGAACCCCTTCTCGATTTATGAGGTTTTCTTCTTCAACAAGGGTTGCAGGCTTCTAAATCCCCTTTGCTTTTTTTGCAAATTTTGGAGGTAGGTGTTTTTTGAAGCATTTTTGTGTGAAAAGAACCTCACCATTGGATCCAAAGTTGTCGAGAAAGTCAAATTTGGCTTTTGTTTCACCTGATTTCAATTCCATTTGTCAGATCTGTGAAGGTTTGAAGAAAGGGCTTTTTTGCCAGATCCAAGGGGTGCTTGATTTTTCGGGGCATTTTGAGCCCAAACGGACCTCACCGTTGCGTCCAAAGTGGCCCAAAACCTTAAGATCGCCTATCAAATCGTCGAATTCTGAATCGGGAGCATCTGAGGCAAAAAAAAATTGCCAAGGACCGTACGGCCTCCCTAGCACGCGTATCGAGGTGAATTTTTTTTTTTTAAAAAGTCTTTTTTCCTTGCGAATAAAAAATATTTCAAAAAAACTCATTAAATTTTTTTTTTGAAAACCCTTTTAAAGGGAGTCTGCAGGTTTTTTCATTGGTTTTTATTTAAAAAAAAAAATTAACAAATTTTTGAAGCGGTACCCAAGGGTACCTGCCACCCTACGGTGGCAATCCCTCAGGCCCTGCCCCTCTGCAGCAGGGTACCATGGGGGTGGTACTGCCCCCTACCACTTTGGCAGGGCGGCGGGCCCCTCTCTTAGGCTCCGCCCAGGGGTGGCGGACCCCACCATTTCTTTAAATTTTCTTTTTTAAAATCAAACATGTTTTTTTTAATATTTTTTTCTTATAAAAAAATAAAATAAAATGAGTTTTTTATATATTTTTAAAAAAATATATATAATAGGTGTTTTATACTTTTTTTAACTTTAAAATAAAAAGCCAATTTTTTTTGCAAAATAATGTAAATGCAGCCTACTGGAGATTTTTTTCTGCAGCATTAAAATTGGCGGACCTCCAGATCTAGAGGTGTTTTTGCTAAATTTGGCGGAGTTCTTTTGCCCTTCTCAGCCCCTCTCCGTTGGGCTTTTCAATTTTGCACCTCAACTTCGAGAGGCCATATCTCGACCATACGGTGGTCTTTTCGCGTGCAATTTTTTTTGAAATGGGGTGAAATTTCACGCTCTTCGCAATGGTGTAGGTATTTTCCAATTTTGACTTCTGGTTTTTTCCAGAATTCTGTTTTCTCAGTGCTGTAGCTGTTCAGTTCTCGTTTTGGAAACTTTGACGGGTCATATCTTCTACATCCGGACACATTTTTGGGTGCCGTTTTTTTTAAAGTGCATGTTTTTTCGTGTACTTTGTCATGGTGCTACCAATTTCCTCTTTTTTCTATAAGAGAATTGTTTTTTCAGCTCGTGTCCTTTTTTGGACCTTATGGGCTCACATCGCATGTATTTATGATTTTGTAAACATACTGAGATAAAGTGCCTCTGTATTGCACATGTATTATGGGATCTTGCACATCACTTTGTGCCTTATTGTACTTGCACTATGAAGTATGATATGAAGTGTCATGGGGGTTGATGTTTGCCTTTGTTTGCCTTCATACCTTTCTCATGCGTATGTGACTATTGTTTTCACATCCTTTCTATCTGCTTGTACTTTCATGATTGCACCTTCAAATGTTCTTGGTTCCTCTTCATGCACTACTTTCAGGCATTCAGTTTCAGTGTACCTGTCACGCCTCTCCCTTTTCAACATTATGGGAGGGTTTCTACTGTTGGTGCTACTACTTCCTTGGTTTCCAGTTGGAGTGAGCTATGTATACAGTATTTGTTCCTATGTACTAGGCGGATGCAGTGGCTGGTTACCCATGCATTTCGGTGAGATGGAGCACTTACCATATGGACACTCTCGCATTCCTATTTTTGGAGGCGACCTTCCAATTTCTCATGATCAGTTCTTCAGACTTTTGGTTCCTTTGCCATCTGTATCTTCGAGTTCCAGATGTTTGCCTTGGTTTGCCATCAGATTCGAGTAGTGTCGTTGGGGGCACTCATACAAATTCTTGTCTTCTTGATCTTGATCATCATATGTTTTAGCGGAGGTTATTCTTTCAGCATTTCAGCAGTCATTCCTTGACAGTGTTTGCAGCTTCTTCATGCTTTTGGATGTTCCTTTGTTCCTATCTTTTGGGACAACCTTGTCTTCTTTGGAGGCTTCTTCAGTCCTTCACTTGGCTTTCATCTCTTTTTGGAGTAGAGTTTTTCCCATGACGTTTTCTCTATTTCTCCACATTATAGAGATCTTTTGTTTGTACATGGGTACCTTACTTGGCCTTGTTTGTCGGGACCCATCTTGCATTCTTTTTAGGGTTTTTAGCTACTCCCTAAGTTCATCTTAAAGCGGGGTGTTAAAGTTATCATACATTAGCTAATAAATAATTAATCTTTAATTGATTGTTAGTCTGATTTATTCTCACACACTTTAGCTAAACTGAAATATGCTAACCAATTTTTTTGAAAGAATTACACAACATAAATCAGCAATAGCCAACTGGATTAGCGTTAGCATCAAACTGAAAACCAAGCTTAAAGAAACTTGACGCCAAGAATGCACACTCAATCCCAATGAAGGAAGGATGTTGTCATATGGCGGAGAACTAAGAACAGTACATGAAAAGAAACTACTCAACGTCAAGAATGTGCACTCAAGATCCCACTGAGGGCGAGGTGCTAACATATGACGGAGTGATTAATTAAAACTTGAAACTAATAGGCGGATAACCAGCCATGAAGCTACAACAATTCAATTCATCCGCTGCGGCGGGCATCCACTTGAGAGTGGGGATTCACCACTTTGAAAGTGGGTACAAAAGAGAGATACAATCATTTATCCACATTGGCGGTAAGACCATCCAGGGGTACTTAATGTGAGAAGAAGGAAGAATTAATTGCAGCGATTAGGACTGGAACAGTACTACTATTTACAGTCTTACAAACAAGAAAGAAAGCTGCAAATTACATACTAATTTCAATAGCTTTAAAGCACATGAGCAATAGATGATCTCATACAATTATTTAACTCTCAAACTGCTGATAATGAACCAAAAATCAGAACTTCTAAAGTCTGATAACAAAAACAGTAAACTGAAAATGTCAACCAGCAACTGTGAAAACCAATAAAATATTCATAACTCACTCAATATACCTCCGTTTTGCGTGAAACAAAAGCCAATGTGCTGATGGAAGATAGGCGCCTAAACTCAGATGATGAAACAACAACAAAGACTCAGCAATTATTTCTTTGCACAACTCCCAATGCACCATGAATGGTACGGCCTCCTTGAGGGGCGATTTAGCAAGTAAAAATCAAAGACACCAAACTAAAATCTGAAAGTTGGTGGAAGGGGTCGCCCAAGGTAGAGAAACTGAATTCCAAGACACCCAGAATGAAATAAAATTCACTCACAAAGTTGTATGTAAAATCGACTTTCAGCTGTGGTAGCATCAGCAACTTCAAAACTGGAAAAATATCATCAAAACTTCATCTGTTGAGCTCAATCTGCTAGTCTGATTTGAGAAGCAGCAAAAAGCCAATTAGGTGTTATCTTTCAAACACGAAATTGGATAAGAGGCTTGGAGGTAAGCTTTCCTCGAAGCAATAATTCAATTGTCATTCCGACAGCATAACTTTAGCATAAATTTCATGGATCCCAATGCTGAAGCAAAGCATTCATTTTATAGAAGAGTAGAAGACTCTTCAATTCCTCAAGAAGGTACGCCAAGAGTCACATGAGACTCTTCAAATTTCCAAAATAAAATAAACCTTCAAATGACGTCCCTTTTGCAAGAATATAATTTTCACTTTATTTAAAAAAACTCCTCAAAGTGTGGCGTCCTTTTTTTTCCAAGGCATTTAATACTTTAAAAAATAATATTTAAAGCATATGAAGGCGTCCCCCTTCATGACCACCTTTTAACACAACTTTATGAAGTTGTTCTCCTAGGCCAAGGGGTCAACTGCAATTTGAAACATTAATGCCTTTATTTATGAAATTCACCAAATAAACTTCTAGAAGCCAAAACTTGAATTCAGATAATTGCTCCAATTGGAAAAGTGTTCCTGAAAGATGACAATCTTCATACTGCCAAAATTAGAATTTACTATAAATAGTAAACTCCCTGAAAAGCCATAGAACCTCAGAACTGGAAACCCTAATTTTTCCTCAAACGAGCCTACAGGCTTCCTGAATAGGCTGATGAGTGATAGAATAGATTACTGATGAGAAGGGCACATTACAGTCCGCCCTCCTCGAGATTGCTTGTCCTCAAGCAACTGAAAAGATGGATGTAACAAAATCTGTTCTCCTTCCCACGTGGCATCTTCAATAGGCAAATTCCTCCATCTAACCAAGTATTCCTTGATTGTTCTTCTCCTCAAGGAACGTTCTCTAGTATCAAGAATCTCCTCTGGAATCAACACCAATTGACCTTCCTCATCTAATGGAGGTAATTCTGAAGTAGCCACAACATTGTGTCCAAGTGCCTTCTTGAGGCGTGACACATGAAAGACGTTATGCACCTTGCTTTCAGCTGGAAGCTCCAACTCATAAGCAACTTCACCAATCCTCTTGGTGACTTTGAAAGGACCATAGAAACATGGCTTCAACTTTTTTGCACCACTTTTCTTGAGAGAAGATTGTCTATAGGGCTGAAGCCTCAAGTAGACCATGTCCCCAACTTCAAAAGACCTCTCAACACGCTGCTGATCAGCGTATAACTTCTATTGATTTTGAGTTTGTTGCATATTTTCCTTGAGAGATTTCAAGATGTCTTGGCTCTGTTGTAACATATCCTGTGCTTGTGGAGCTCTACTATCACCAAACACTAAATCAACAAAATTAATAGCTTCATAACCATAAAGAGCCATGAAAGGTGACATCTTAATTGACATATGATAAGAAGAGTTATAACAATACTCTCCTAAATGAAGCCATTTAATCCAAGCTCTCTGCTGTCCTGAAACATAGTTTCTTAGGTAGCCTTCTAACCATTTGTTAACAATTTCTGATTGCCCATCTGTTTGTGGGTGATAACTAGTGCTTGGAGTAAGCACTGTCCCACTCAATCTGAAGATCTCTTGCCAAAAAACACTTAGGAACTTGCTATCCCTATCACTGACAATAGTTTTAGGCAATCCATGCAAACGAAAGACCTCTCTAAAAAACAACTCAGCCACTTGAGCTGCTGTAAATGAAGTGGTGACAGCAAAGAAATGAGCAAATTTTGTTAGTCTATCAACCACAACAAAAATACAATCTCGTCCTTGCACCTTTGGCAATCCCGTGATTAAATCCATTGCAATACTTTCCCATTTCTGATTCGGAATTGGCAAGGGTTGTAGCAGACCAGCTGGATAAGAGTGTTCATTTTTATTTCTTTGATAAATCGGACACTCTCTAATGTAGTTCAAGACTTCTTCTTTCAACCCTTTCCAAGTGAATCTTTCACGAATCTGCTTATAAGTCTTGAAAATCCCTTGATGACCAGCAAGGGGAACATCATGAAAAGATTGTAGAATCTTCTTTTTAAACTTAGATTCATGCACTAAAAAGATTATATCTTTATAGTAGATTATCCCATCAACCAACTTATACCTTTCATCAACCAAATGACCTTCTAGCAAGCTGGTTGCAAACTGATTTTTAACATAATCAACAGCAATTAACTCCTTCCAATCTGCTAATAACTCACAAAGTGACTGCAAATGAGGCCTTCTTGAAAGAGCATCAGCCACTACGTTATTTTTCCCTTTGACATATTCAATGTCAAAGTCATATGCTTAGAGCTTACTTACCCACTTTTGCTGCCCATTCAAATCCTTTTGGCGCATAAAATGTTTAAGACTATTGTGGTCAGTCTTAACAACAAATTTACTTCCCACCAAATATTGACGGAATTTAGACAAAGCATGCATGATGGCAAGCATCTCTTTGTCATAAATGGAATAAGTTTTTTCTGGTCCTCTCAACTTCCTGCTCTCGAAAACAATAGGATGTTTGTCTTGCATTAGAACAGCTCCCACACCCTCACCTGAAGCATCACATTGTAATTCAAATGATTTTGTAAAATCCGGAAGAGCCAACACAGGACATGTACTCATGATTTGCTTAAATTTATCAAAAACTTCTTGTGCCTTCTTGGTCCAAAGAAAAGCTCCTTTCTTTGTAAGATCTGTGAGAGGGGCTGCTTGATGAGAATATCCTTTCACAAATCTTCTATAGAATCCACATAACCCCAAAAATCCTCTCAAATGAGAAACATTCTTTGGAGTTGGCCAATCAAGAATGGCTCTTATTTTCTCAGGATCAACTTTCACACCCTTTGAACTGATAATGTGGCCAAGATATAAGAGTTTTGTCATCCCAAACTCACACTTTGATTCTTTGGCGAACAAACATTCCGCCTCCAGAATACTAACCACTTCTTCCAAATGCTTAAGGTGCTCTTCCCATGACTTACTGAAAATGAGAATGTCGTCGAAGAAGATGAGCACAAACTTCCTCAACTGTTGGCTAAAAATCTTGTTCATACAAGATTGAAAAGTTGCTGGAGCGTTTGTCAAACCGAAGGGCATGACAAGAAATTCAAAATGCCCAAAGTGACATCTGAATGTTGTTTTTTCTATGTCTGTCTCCCTCATTCTGATTTGATGGTAACCTAAACGAAGATCAATCTTTGAGAAAAACATAGCTCCATGGAGCTCATCAATAAGCTCATCAATCCTAGGGATAGGATACCTATTCTTGATGGTCTTTTGATTCAATGCACGGTAGTCAATACACATACGCATTGTACCATCTTTCTTTTTGACCAGCACCACTGCAGAAGCAAAAGGACTCTTGCTTGGTCTAATGAAACCACTCTCCAAAAGCTCCTTGATGGCTTTTTCAATCTCATCTTTCTACTTCTTTGGATAACGGTAAGGAGTAGTCATGACAGGCTTTGCTCCTTCTTCTAATTCAATGACATGCTCAGGACCTCTTTCAGGAGGTCTTCCAGGAGGTAGGCTTCCAAAGACTTTGCTCTTCTTTGAAAGTAAGGCTTGAATATCTAGATGATATTGCCTCTTCTCTTCCACTGGATCAACTAGTAGAACCAAACATTCAGCAGCCCATTCAACCTGATCGTGACAGATCAGCCTTTCCATCCTTTTCAAAGACACAACTCGAGGGCCCCCATTTGACATCCCTCTTAAAACAACCTTCCTTCCATTAGACTGAAATTTAAGCTCCATAGTTTGCAAATTCAATGTGATCTCACCAAGAGATCGCAGCCATTGTATGCCTAGTACAACATCAGTGTCTCCAATTCCCACCACATAAAAATCATCTTTAATCTCATAATTTCCCAATTGCATAGAGAGGTTAGGAATCTTCCTCGTGCAAGACATAGTAAAACTATCTGCAACCATTACCTTGAAACCATCAAATTCCTCAGTCTTCAAACCCTTTTTAGCAACTAATCCTTCATCAATAAAATTGTGAGTTGCTCCGGTGTCAATTAGAGCAACTATCCTTTGTGAATTCACAACTCCATGAACCCGAAAGGACTCATTTTTTTGAAAACTTGATAGTTGTGCAAAAGCGCTACCATCTCCCACCTCATTAGACTTCTCTTCTGGAGCTTCTTCACCTTCACTACCTACTGATTCGTATTGCTGATCAAACGAATCGGATTCTGATTCAAAATCAGAATAGCCCTCCATTAGGTTTGCTTTGCCTCTTCCATAGCAACGGTGACCCTTAACCCAAGGCTCACGGCAAGTGTAGCAAACTCCATCTTTTCTAAGTTGTTCTTTGAGCTCTTCTGACAACCTTGGTGGAAACTTCTTGGGCAGATTTGAAGAATGTTTTTTATCTTTCTTATGGCTGAATGGTTTTGAATGAAACTTAGGCCTTGGGGCTGCCAACTCCATGCTCCTAGCTTTCTTGATAGCTTCATCTAACGTTGGTGGATCAAAGGCTTTGACCCAACTCTTCAAAGGCTCCATTAAACCTTCAGCAAAAAGAACCACAAGTCTTCTCTCAATAATGTTAGGCACCATTACTGACAACCTCTGAAAATCAGCCACATAATTTTCTAAAGATCCTTGCTGTTTCAATTGTGGCAATTCTTTGAATCTCAATTCTGGATCCTTAGTATCAAATCTCTCAATCAGCTTGTTGGTAAACTCATCATAGGTACGAATGAGGTTATGGCCAAGAGTGACCAAACCATGAGTCCACCATTCGTGAGCTATCCCATCCAAATGCAAAGTAGCAAACTTTATAGATTCTCCTTCTGGCATGGGTCTGAGAGAGAGATAATTATCTAGCTTCTGCACCCATGATCTGGCTGTGCACTTATTACTACCATCAAAATGTTCCATAGTTATTTTTCCCAAAGCTTGGTAGAAATCATTTCTAGGCACCATAGGAGGACGTTGCTCATTCCTTCCTCCATTTCTCCGACTCCTTTGATTCATGAATTGATCAAAGGTCCAAGTACCTCTCAAGTCAAGAGGTAAAGAGACGTACTCCATGTAAGCTTGACATGCATCGTCAACAAAGGTTGGTGCAGCTTCAACCGGTTGTTGCTCTTCCATTGTCGTGAAGATGGGAAAAAGAGGTCTAGAGGATGACCCACTAGGAATTGCGGCATGCTGACCCACAACTCTGTTTCTGGTATTCACCTCAAGACTGCCATTATTGTTATTCCCATTAACTCCACTGCTTTCTCCAGTTGAGTTATTTTGGGGCTGAATGATATTCTGAGCTACTTGCTGGTCCAACTTGGACAATAATTGGGACATCGTGTCTATCATCCCATCAAACTTCTTCTCAACTCTGTCCCTCTCGTCATTAGCTTGCCTTACACTGTCTAACATTATTTCAACTGTCTGTTCAACTTCTTCCATTGACTTTTCTAAACCTTCCACTGTTTTGCCAAGATCTCTTAAGACTCCTGAGAAAGTCTCTGCCTCTAGAACAGACGGAAACTGATGCAGAGTTCTAGCCTGACTTCTGGTGTATGGCCTAGTGTCTCTTTCACTCATCAGATAACCAACTGCAAACTGCCACAGGATGGCAGGGTCTTCTGCTCTTATACCACTGAAATATGCTAACCAATTTTTTTGAAAGAATTACACAACATAAACCAGCAATAGCCAACTGGATTAGCGTTAGCATCAAATTGAAAACCAAGCTTAAAGAAACTCGATGCCAAGAATGCACACTCAATCCCAATGAAGGAAGGATGTTGTCATATGGCGGAGAACTAAGAACAGTACATGAAAAGAAACTACTCAACGTCAAGAATGTGCACTCAAGATCCCACTGAGGGCGAGGTGCTAACATATGACGAAGTGATTAATTAAAACTTGAAACTAATAGGCGGATAACTAGCCATGAAGCTACAACAATTCAATTCATCTGCTGCGGCGGGCATCCACTTGAGAGTGGGGATTCACCACTTTGAAAGTGGGTACAAAAGAGATATACAATCATTTATCCACATTGGCGGTAAGACCATCCAGGGGTACTTAATGTGAGAAGAAAGAAGAATTAATTGCAGCGATTAGGACTGGAACAGTACTACTGTTTACAGTCTTACAAACAAGAAAGAAAGCTGCAAATTACATACTAATTTCAATAGCTTTAAAGCACATGAGTAATAGATGATCTCATACAATTATTTAACTCTCAAACTGCTGATAATGAACCAAAAATCAGAACTTCTAAAGTCTGATAACAAAAACAGTAAACTGAAAATGTCAACCAGCAACTGTGAAAACCAATAAAATATTCATAACTCACTCAATATACCTCCGTTTTGCGTGAAACGAAAGCCAATGTGCTGATGGAAGATAGGCGCCTAAACTCAGATGATGAAATAGCAACAAAGACTTAGCAATTATTTCTTTGCACAACTCCCAATGCACCATGAATGGTACGGCCTCCTTGAGGGGCGATTTAGCAAGTAAAAATCAAAGACACCAAACTAAAATCTGAAAGTTGGTGGAAGGGGTCGCCCAAGGTAGAGAAACTGAATTCCAAGACACCCAGAATGAAATAAAATTCACTCACAAAGCTGTATGTAAAATCGACTTTCAGTCAGCAACTTCAAAACTGGAAAAATATCATCAAAACTTCATCTGTTGAGCTCAATCTGCTAGTCTGATTTGAGAAGCAGCAAAAGGCCAATTAGGTGTTATCTTTCAAACACGAAATTGGATAAGAGGCTTGGAGGTAAGCTTTCCTCGAAGCAATAATTCAATTGTCATTCCGACAGCATAACTTTAGCATAAATTTCATGGATCCCAATGCTGAAGCAAAGCATTCATTTTATAGAAGAGTAGAAGACTCTTCAATTCCTCAAGAAGGTACGCCAAGAGTCACATGAGACTCTTCAAATTTCCAAAATAAAATAAACCTTCAAATGGCGTCCCTTTTGCAAGAATATAATTTTCACTTTATTTAAAACAACTCCTCAAAGTGTGGCGTCCTTTTTTTTCCAAGGCATTTAGTACTTTAAAAAATAATATTTAAAGCATATGAAGGCGTCCCCCTTCATGACCACCTTTTAACACAACTTTATGAAGTTGTTCTCCTAGGCCAAGGGGTCAACTGCAATTTAAAACATTAATGCCTTTATTTATGAAATTCACCAAATAAACTTCTAGAAGCCAAAACTTGAATTCAGATAATTGCTCCAACTGGAAAAGTGTTCCTAAAAGATGACAATCTTCATACTGCCAAAATTAGAATTTACTGTAAATAGTAAACTCCCTGAAAAGCCATAGAATCTCAGAACTGAAAACCCTAATTTTTCCTCAAACGAGCCTATAGGCTTCCTGAATAGGTTGATGAGTGATAGAACAGATTACTGATGAGAAGGGGACATTACATAAACTTAGGAATGCTTTATTAGTTGAGTTAATATTAGATCATTATGTTTCATCTCATGTGATGTTGACACTTGTCATGATCTGATCCTTTCTCATTTAGGGTTTTGCTCTTATAAGCATTCAACCCTTATTGTAAATAACTCGAATATTTTTCACAGGAAATATCTGGAGCTTTCATATCTTCTTGAAAGCTTCTTCTATAACTTTTCCTTGTTGATGAATATAGCAATTCTTGTTTGCAAATCTCTTGTGTGGAAGTGTCTTTGTTTGTTGTTTGATCTTGTGGCTCGTGGTTTTGTACTTGTTTCACAAAAGAAGCATTAACACCAATAGTAGAAACCCCCCCCCCCCCTCCCATTAATACTGAAAAGGGAGAGGCGAGATAGTGAGCTATGTATACAGTATTTGTTCCAATGTACTAGGCGGATGCAAAGGCTGGTTACCCATGCATTTCGGTGAGATGGAGCACTTACCATATGGACACTCTTGCATTCCTGTTTTCAGCATTTCAACAGTCATTCTACAACAGTGTTTGTAGCTTCTTCATGCTTTAGTGGTGTTTTCCATGTTCATCCTTTGTTCCTAGCTTCTGAGACAATTTCTTCTTGATTGGAGGCTTCTTCGTCCTTCACTCTTGTTTGGAGGCTTCTTAGTCCTTCACTGTATTTCTCTCTTTTGGAGAGGAGTTTTTCCCACGAGGTTTTCTCCTTTTCTCCTGTTGTAAGAGATCTTTTACATTTGTACATGGGTACCTCATCTGGCCTTGTTTGTCGGGACCTATCTTTGCTTTCATGCATTTGTCCTTAGTTTCTTAGCTTCTCCCTAAGTTCATCTTAAGGGGGGGTGTTAGAGTAATAGGTTGTTTACTTGATTAATTTAATCATGTTGATTAATTAATTAAGTCACCTTTACTTTATTTCACTTAAGCTAAACTTAGGAATCTTTATTTATGCATTATTAAATGTCATGTTGTCTCATTCATTATGATCTTGACACTTGTCACATGCTAATTTAATCCCCATCCTAGGGTTCTCACCTTTAGGGTTTTGATCTCCTTTCTTAAGGATTGATCTCTTTGTAACTATTAACTTCTCGGGTAATGCATTTTTGCTTCATGTTTGCAGAGCACCATTCTTGTGTCTCTTGATCTCCTTTGGTGGCAGGTTATTTGTTTGCAGGTGTTCATTGGGATCTGTGAGGTTGGATTATCAACTTCTACACAAGCCACATAGGGGTTGATTCACTTGGACTAACAAGAGAGGAGTAAAGACCACATTTCAACTAGAACTGATAGATTCTTGGCCTTGACTTCTTGTCTAAAGAAGGATGTTATCCTTAGTTGAAAGGTTCTACTAAAAATGGATTGAATCATTGGCCTATCTCATTGGTTATTGACCAAGATAACTTTCCTTGAAGTGTGCCCTTTAGGTATGAGAAAATATGGATGGAGTACCCAAAGCTAGAAAGCATTGTTACTGACACCTAGCTTCCACCCCCCCTCCACCAAGCATGCTTCTAAGATGTACATATTTAGCAAAAGGTTAAACGATCTAAAACTTAGACTAAAGAATTGGAATTGTTAGATCATTAAGACTTTGTTTCAAAGAAAGGACCTTTTGGAGAGTAACATGGGTAATATACAAAGAGACCTCATCTCTAATGTTTCCTTTGAAATCCTCAAGGAAGAGAAGGTTGGCATAGTCCAACTAGTTGACATCTACAAGTGTAAAGAAATATTATAGAGACAAAAGTTCAAAATCAAATAGGTTAAGGGGATCATAATACTAGGTTCTTTCACTCATCTTGGAAAATGAGAAGACAATGGAACTATACCACAAAACTTGAGACATCGAAGGAGCAAGTTATTGAGAACCTAAAAGTCATCAAGACCTCCCTAGTTTCTTATTGGGAAAATATGCCTATGGAAGAGGATGTGGCTAGAAGGGAGAAACAAGATCTCTTTTAGATCATATTCCAAATTTGATCAATGACTCTAATAATGTTGCTCTTGTGTTAGAGATATCTAAAGAAGAAATCAAGGAAGCACTATTTTCTATGGTTGGTGATGGAGCCCCTTTAATGGGTTTCCAACTTTCTTTTTCTATAAGTTGTGGGAATTGATGGGCCATGACCTCTTAGGATTCATTCAAGAATCAGAATTCTAGATCCACTTTAAATCCCTTAATGCTCTTTCCTTGTTCTTATCCCTAAAACTATTAACTCTTGAAAATCTAAGAACTTCAAGCCCATAACCTAGTGCAACACAATGCATAAGCTCAAAATTGAAGTGATTGTTAATAGATTGAAGGGATTGCTCCCCATTTTGATCTCAAAAGAGCAAAGTGCTTCATGAAAGGAAGGCAAATCACAAAAGACATTGTAATAGTGCATGAGCTCATTCACTCCTTGCATGCTTATAGTCGAAAAGGGATGTTCAACAAATTAGATATCGCTAAAGCATACAATAGAGTTAACTAGGCTTTCTTGGATAGGGTTGGGTTGAGAAATCTAGGTTTGGACCAAATTGGAGGGACTAGATTAGGGGTTGTTGCTCATCTGTTAACTTTTCTATGATGATTAATGGCTTCATTCAAGGTTTTTTCTCCTCCTCTAGGGCCTTCATCAAGTAGACCCCTTATGCCCTTATCTCCTTATGATTATGGTTGAAGATATAAGGAGGCATATTGGTTTTCTTAAGAATAGAGGCAACCTTCAATGGTTGGAAGCTTTGTCCTCCAATAAAGTCCTAACTCACCAACAATTCATGAATGACACTATGCTTTTCTCCTCACCCTCTTTCCAGGAAGTGGGGGCTATTAGGGATCTCTTGGGAAACTATGAAAATGATTCAAGACAAAAACTTAATGGTGTAAAGCCCAAGATGTTTTTTCCTAAACACTAGTGGATCAAAGCAACACTTTCTTGCAGGTTGCTCTCCTTTAAAGGAGGGTGTATTCTAGACTCTTACTTGGGCTTTCCCCTTTTCCTTAAAAGCAACAAAAATACCTTTGGAATTCAATTTAAGGTGGATTCAACATAAATATGGAGGGATAGAAAAGAAGGCTTTCCTTAGTTCAAAGGCTGGTGCTTCTTAAATTTCTTTTTCGAGCAACTTCCATCTACTAGTTCTCTTTGATTTTGGCCCCTCAAAGAATTATCTCCAAAATGTTCACTATCACTACCATTACTAGTGTTGATAAAGATAATTATTTGCAGCTGATCATCCTTCTTCAAAACTTCATGCCTAACTAGAGTACCAAAGAGGTCTCCTATAGGTGGGATTGGAAGGGTAGTGGAGTCTATACAATCAAAGAAGGGTATTGTAAATTGGCTATTCCTTTTGACGAGCTCCATGACTCCTCCTTAGGGGAAGATTTGGACTTCTACTGATTGGCCTAAAACCAAAATCTTCCTTTGGTTAGTTTGTTGTGCTAAGATTCTAACTTGGGAACATCCCAAAAAGAAGGGTTTACATGGGCCTATTAGGTGCCCACTATATTTAGCCTAGGATAAGGAGGTCAATCACCTCATTTTGCACCATAGCTTTTCTAAGGATATTTGGGATCATTTCCTTGATAGCTTCAATCTCAAATGGACAACTAGAAGAAATTTCAAACAGCATTTTGAATCTTGGAATGTCTATTTTCCCTCAATTCCTTCAAGATTTATGAAACCTTGCTCATTGGATAATCTTATCAAAGATATGGTTGGAAAGGAACAATAAGATATTCAATGATAAGCTCAAAAGTCAAGATCAGATTTGAGAGGAGATTGTAATAGCTTCCACCCAAAGTAGCTCCTGTCAGACCAAGGCAAAGAATAAAGAAGGTAATCCATCCAGTTGTCTATCCTCAAGAACTAGCCCACTACTAGATAGGTTTTTGATGCTAGACCACCCAAAGCTAAAAAATTGAAGGAACCAATCTCATAGTGTCTCTTAAATAATGGATGGCTTAAACTGAACTTCGATGGAGCTGCCAAGAACAATCTTAGGGATAAATGAGTGGGTTGCATCCTAAGAGATCATAAAGGTGATGTGATGGCTCTTAGCGCCTTGCACACTGGTTTCAACTCCAATAATATTGCTGAAGCCAAGGGCTTGGTTTTAAGCCTCAAACTTGGTCTTCACCTTTGTATTAAAAATTTGATTGTGGAAGGAGACTCTTTGATTATCATCATGGGAATGGAGAATGGTGAGGTCTTCAATTAGCATCTTAGGAATCTCCTAAAGGAAACAAAGTCCCCAGCTCAGCATTTTGTTGAATATTGCTATTTTCATACCAAAAGGTAAGGGAACATGCAGCAGATTGGCTGGCTAATCTGGTCCCTTATCAGATTTTCATCAGTTCATTGGCAATAATAACAATATATTGACTATGGTCCTTTTAAGGATTTTGGATTGCAAAAGATTAAAAAAAGCTCCTCTCAACGATATGGCATCTTGATATTTCCTTTTTGTGCTCTTTCCAGCATGTGTGGTATCTGTCGTTGAGATGT
The DNA here is from genome assembly GCA_007258455.2 of Sequoia sempervirens. NCBI lineage: Eukaryota > Viridiplantae > Streptophyta > Pinopsida > Cupressales > Cupressaceae > Sequoia > Sequoia sempervirens. The sequence goes on from VDFB02026320.1 coordinate 76,411,323, forward strand.
TGCCTGTGTTTTCTCCTTGATTTGGGGCATATTTCCTCCTTCCCCTAGGGGGCCTCTGCATGAGAAACGTACTTATTCAGTGATATGGGCTCCAGTCTTAAGAGCCTGAAATATTCTCTTCACAGTCACTATGCTTCAGCAAAGGAATATTTTGAGTCTAGTTCTAAGGTCTTTGATGTATGAACAAACATTTGCATCACCTCAGTCATGAGGCAGTTGCAAGGAAACGGATCATGGAAGGAAAAAATGCATTCCTTGATGTCTATCAATGCCAACATTGAAGATTTAGAAGCTATTCTGGGCAGCATACATGGCATAGCCAATGATCTAAACAATCTGGATCAGTTTGTTCATCATTGGATCTGCCAGCACTATCAAGACAGGAATAGTATCAAGGACAAAGATGAGATTAAAAACGAGGAGGACATAGAATAAGTTGTTTGTTTCTTGGTTCTGCTGGTTGGTCTTCATCTGTTGTGAGCAAGTCATGAACCCGTCTTTCCGGGTCTTTTGTACTAATTGCTTGTATGAATAAATTTTTAACTTTATCAACCAAAAAAAATGTTCCATAGTGCAGAAAACGCCATTCAACTAGCCTATTTACCTATATATGAGCAAGACTAAAAGTGAAACCTCGGGATAGGGAGGACAAAATTGAATGTGACACAATGCAGAAAATGCCATTCGATTAGTCCAACATGGTTCTATCCCAATACCCTGTATATCAGGGGGTTATTACCATCCCTAATTTTGAAAATGAGTTTTTGAACCCCACAAAGAAATGGAAAAGAAATGAAAAAGAAAGGAAAAAAATCCTAATTGATATAATGAACTTATATTTCATATGAAGTACAACCCCAAAACAAAGAAAGCAGAGTCATGCCAAGTTGTTTATCTTCATTTGATCCCAGTAAAGAATAATTCAGAATCTTCTCTTATAATGGTGGAGCTCTTATAATTTAAAGATTGAAAATAAGCGGTAAAAGATAAGAGGAGCTGAAATTATACAGTCTCATCAAAAATATGCTCCATGACTGCATACATTACTTTTCCTCCCTTTTTTATTTCCTTCCAAAATATTTCTATTAACATTAATAAATACACATTTCTGCTATTCATTTAACATTTGCTTAATTTAAAAAACAAAAATCATGAGAGCTATAACTCCCAAAAAAAATTCCTAAAAAATTTGAACATTGATTACTGAACAAAATAAACTAATCAGCAGTATTCATTTGCAGAGCTTAAAGCGAACGATGCAATAAAAGATTTAAAGCAAATAAATACAAGAAACGAATAAAAACAAAGCCTATAACGAAATTTCGGAAGCTGTGAATCATACGTACCATAGCCTGTCCAAGTCCCAACACATCCCATCTTTCTGAAGGTACCACCACATGTTCGTGGGAAGCAAGGGGCTCATCCTCACTCACTTGTGCACTCCATGAGCAATAAATCCTTTGAAATGGTCTATCTGTTGATTTCCACCTCTTGTTCAGGATAAGATTTAACAAACTTATCTTACAACAGTTTAGTTTTTTTGAACTGGGTGCATGTTCTATTGACAGGGAGCTAGAAAGACCTGAACTAGTGATGGAGTAAAGGCATTTCAGCCTTGACAAAGGGGGCTCCAAAGTGAAGCTGAATGCAGTTTGAATGTGTGTGGCCCTTGCCCATGTTGCAGTTGCCCCCAGTGGCAGTGCCATTTCATATCACATAAAACGGCTTCCTTTCCAGACAATGGGCAGTTGCCCTCTTGAGAGGGCGCGCAAGAGAGGGGAACTGACGTTGGATGCTTACAATCATTCGTTTCACAAGAGGATAAATGCTGAAGGCTGAAGAGACGTAATTGGGCTTTTTATTTTGAGTTGATTTACTGTCAGCAAAGTAGACGCATCAAAGATCGTGGGCATGCACTATCTTATTATTGGTGAAATTTGCATGTCCTGTCATTTCCCATTTAGTTTTGTGATTATTTTGGAGGATGTTTGAAATGTAATTAGCTATATATTGATAAATGGCGTATTTTTATGTTAGGTTTTATTTATATTTCTATTTTATTTATTGTTATTTTTATTTATCAGTATACGAGAAGTTAGCAATCACATAAGAGAATCATTAGAGCACACTTAAGATTTTCTCAAGGGACAAAGAACCTAATTTACATATAGATCACTTGCATGTTCATGAATATTGTCTTCAATTATTTGCTCTTAGTCATGAAGCCAATTCATCCAAGGGTCCAACATAGGAGAACTTGACCCTAGTGATCTAACAAATTATGTAATAGTATCTTTAGATATTGCAATCCTTACGAGCATATCAAACATCAAAGGTCAAAGGGAACAAGTTTCATAAGAATACTTTTTATTAGTTTGAAGTGCATCCTAGCCCAAATTTACGACATTTGAAATTAAACCCACAACACTTAGGATTGAACCTTAGGATTTTTTACACTAATTTTAGTTCTAAGATAGCCATCATGTTGAGGGTATAATTTTGGGACAATGGCAAATGAATTATACATGTCATAAGTGGCATTATTCCATCATTGATTCTAAATATAGGTAACCTTGTCCCTTGCATATAATCTTTAAATATTTATTGCAATTATTGACAACTAAATTAATCTATTTTAATTTGTGCTTCTATTTATGTAGTGCAATTATTTTTATTATATAAATTAGTGAACGCAACTTGTCCTACACCCCAAGGGTTTTGGATTAGGGATTTTACATTCTACATTAGGTTTTTTTTATTGCTTTACCATACTTTCATATTTTCTTAGGGTTTGATTATGTTTTCTCATTTGTGCCCCATCACTTATTTCTATCTTAGAACATGTGATTTATTATGTGGCCTTGCTTTTGAATTCCCTACTCGCCCTTGGACTTGTCTCTAGATTTCATTTTCAACACTAATCTCTTGTTTATTTGTTGGTTTTTAAATTTAGGAGTGAATGGTTCCTTATTTATACCACAAACCTTAATCTTCCTTTACAAAGGAATGCTCTTATTAGCTCTCACATGGTTCTTTAGTACATTGAAAATGAGATTTCTCAAGTAATCATGTTGATAGTTATTTTAAGAATCGTGTGAATAATAAAGATTTTGATTGTGATGCATACATAGTCAAAAAGATCACACACTTACTAGATAATTGCTCATGGATGCACTTATGAGTGCTAAATTTCCTCAACAGTTGGTCATATTCTTGCCTAAAACATTAGTGAATGCCATATTTGATATAGATATCCTTCATGGCATAATCTCTTTGGTAGCCTCTTCTAATAATAATATATCATCCCAACCTTTTTCTTCTAAATATAACCATAAGAGTACCACTTCCACAACCCCCACAACTCAAGTTATTTTGTGTATTATCACTCATACCTTTTATGTCACTACATGTACCATCCTTGCCCCCTTCATCATCGCACCTTCTTCCACACTCCTCACTGATTATGTTTCATGCTATGGCCCACCTCATGGTTACACTCCCCCAATCATTCCCACTTCCAATATGATATTTTTTGCATCTTCTCATCCTTCATATACCACTACTCCATGTGCTTCATTCATTTTCCTTTCCACTTCTATCCCTATTATCATCCCTAACTCTTTAGCCATTACTTATTATCCTTAATCCATATCCCATAGCATCCATGCCTCCCACCCCATGTAAAATCCATCTTATCATATGGTCTCTCCTTGCATGGTTGTGACCTAACCTCCCCTCACACATCCTCATTACATCTCTTTTATTGTCTTGCATACCCAATACACCACTTTTATCTCTATTTCCTGCTTGGATACATTGTTACAATCCATTTCTAATCTTAAAAATCAAACAAATGATAATAATAAGGCTTCGATGATATATACTTGTTTACATTACACACCCCTTTCTTTTAAATTTGTTGTGTATTTATTTCCTTCAAGGTCTATTACACCAAGATTTAAATAATACAATGGAAAGGGTGATCTTGGTGTCCACTTGACAACTTTTAGTGCTTGACATGTTTATAGGTTACATATGAAGATAGGATATTCACTAAGTTATTTCCATGAATCCTTATAGATTATTATATTTAATGATTTAGACCTATTCCTATTATAAAAAACAATGTAAACTTTAGTTGTTTCCACTTTTTTAAAGACATGTGCAATTATTTATAGAATCTTGAAATCATTTTTTTTGCATCTAACACTCTTAAGTATGGGGCGTTCTCATCTTTTACATGATACCCTTCAAATTTTTAAAAGCCAAATAAATTTTTCAAGGGTAACAATTTTAGGGAAACAAAAGGAAGTTTTTTTCAAGTGACAATACTTATAATGTTCCTACCTTTGAACAAAATGCTCCTATAAATTTTAAAAAGTTGAAAGAACCTTTGGTTAATGTACTTCAAATTTTACTAACCTTAAAATTGATTAATATTCTTCTTATTCATCTATTTGATTCTAACAAAGCACTTCTAAAAAGCTACAATGAACAAACATTGTGTTCTTATCATATATTAAATGAACATTTAACTTAGTCTTGCATGAATCTTAAGCATAAGATACAACATATCATTTACAATAACCTAACTCATAATGAATTTATTAGTAATAGTTGAAATCATGGAATTGCACCTCCAAATCAAAATGTGTGAAGTTATATCAATCTATTCCCTAACCATACTAATCATGTGGAGATACAAGATTATATTGTTATGGTCCATGACAATTTAGGCGATAATTATATTGATTCACATGATGCATGTTATATGGATGCTTTTGTGAGAACAATACATTCTCAAGATACATCTTCTTCCTTGCACTCTACTCCATTTATCACATTTTTTTTGAGTAAATCCCATGCAATAATAATTGTGCTTCGCTATATGTACTAGGTGAAATACATGATCATGTCATTAGTAATATCCTTATAGAATTTCTAAACATTTAAATCTAAATTCTTACTCACATTTAAGAGTCTCCTTAAACATGACAAATGGATTATTGATTCATGTATTAGGTTGTGTTATCTTGCCCCTTAAATTTGGATCTAGAAAGAAGTACAAATAGTATGTCATGTTATTCATTCTTTTGATAGATTTTCTATACTACTTGGTAGGTAGCTAGTATGTTTGAAAGTGGTACTTTTATTCATGCATCAATGTTCAAAATATATTCATGAAGGTAGAGATGTCAAAATTGTACAAGATTCGTATGAGCCTATTACAAAGTTGAACTATTACATTTTAGATACTTACATTCCCACTTTGAAGGAACCATCATATGAATTTTAAATAGGCATTCATGAGGTATACCAAAAATGATTGCATGCACAAGGGAACAACTATAAGAATAGAGTAAATTTTTCAAGACAAACACATATCATCCCTCACTCCACCAAAGAGAGATAAATAACCAATGGTACAAAAACTAGTGATTTTCACTAAGAATAATATAACATGGATTCTAAAGATTAACATTGTGGTGAAATAAATGCAAAATTTTCCTATACAACAACCTCCAAAGATACAATAAAAATAGTAAAGAAAAAAACACTAAATGTTCCACCCATCAATGATATGTTTATAGAGGTACAAAGAAGATTCATGTGTGATGAAAAATAAATTCATCAAGAAACAAGTCATTTCATCAAAGAAGAAAAATATGATGAAGCCATTTGGGAAGAGGATGACCTCTTATAGGTGGGCATTGCCAACTAAGTACCTTGAGCATTGAGCACTCCAATCTCTATATACCTATAGTTCTTTATCCTCATTCAATTATGATCTTGTAATTTGGTATTTTTTTCTTATTCTTTGTTTGTTGTGTTTTTTATATTCTCCTTTCACCTTATATATTATCATTATTGTGTTTTTTTATTATTCTCATTTCACCTCTTATTTCATGATTGTTGTCCTCTTTCCTATTCTCACTTCACCTTCTATATTATGAGATTATTTTTCATTTATACTCTCATTTCACCAAATATATTGTGATAAATGCTTTGTTTTCTCCTATTGGAAGCATTTTCCTTCTGACATACTCGTGTTTGACACATACTTTTTTTTATCAATTTCATATTTACCTATGTTCTTTTGCTTCTTTCTATGTTTTTCCACACACATTACCACCCTTTGGTTGTTCCCTTATTCATTATTTATGTGTTGCTATGATCTTACATTTTCATGACCTATGATGCCTTTCATATTCCTTGAACACTATAAATTTTTATTTTATCATTATCATGACTTATGTTTGCTTATCTTATTTTTATCAGATGTGTATACTTATCACTTCATCAATTTGTGTTTTTCACCAAATCACATCCATGATTTCATGCTCATGTCACCATGCCTTATGATCTCTTATCATATTATGATTGCACATTTACGACCCTTGTCATGGCCTTATCCTAATAATATTTGTATGATCCCCATCTTGCCTTCTAGGCCATCTTTATCTTGTTATCTTTTCCATGTTGGGTGCAATCATTTTTACATGTACTTTCACAATTATATTCTATTGATCTATGATTATACGCTTATATTTTTACTTGATGGAGGTTGAGTTTCCACAAAGGCCAAAAAAGAGAAAGAATAAAATGGTGTGGAAAAAGGCAAGTGAATTAGTTGTTTTAATGGTTTCGCTTAGTGATGTTCACTAACACATGAGATATCCATAAGATTGAAGGTTTTTTAGGATATTCAAGTGATCTTGCTATACAAGAATGGGTTATTGAACCAGTCTTGGGCCAAATGACTGTGGGAGTTTTGGCATGCTCTTGATACCCTTACAAGACCCCACGACCAGGGTAAAAGTGAAATAAGGTAACAAAAACATGGAAGGAGAGAAATAAATGATTTAAGGGTTCTTTGATTCCAAGAACCAACAAACCCTACGATAGGTTACCAATTAAACCTTAGGCCAAAATAAAGATTAAAGTGATGAAGAAAAGAAATGAAATGAAGTCAAGTGGTGGGAACAAAGGCCTAATATGTAAATATCCACATGGAGGTTTGATTCTTGCATATCCATATTTGGGTCAATTTTCTACAAAGGATATTAACAAATAACCACCCCTATAACCACCTAGTTTTCAACCAAAGGGAACTCTATAATGGCCCTTGATGCATTGTATCATAGATCATGGAGAAGTAGCGACACCCATACTTCATTTATTATCTACAGACCCTCTTTTTTGTCAAGTGACACATCCTAGACATGATTTTAGTATATTTCATGATAATTTTTTCTCATTCATGCACTCAAACCCATGAATCATCAATGCAAAGGTAATTTAGGCATCAAAAGAATGTTTTTTCATGTCTCTAGGTGGTCAAATCAAATTGTAGAGGACACTTGTTGCATGGGTGTTAGAGGAGCTCATGGTTAGGGTTTTTTGATGTGGCATGACCTTTTGACAGCTTGTACACCTTCCTACCATGGGTATATTTTCCTTGGTCACCATTTTGAAGATAAGAGATTAGAGGATAAAAAATTTGAAGAAAGAAGAATTGCTATAGAACCAACATAAGAAAATATTCACATGAAGCCTTAAGGTTTCAAATTTCAATTCTAAGTGTTATAATTTTGATATTGTAATGATATAGGTTTATCCAAATTTTGTAATAACACGTGTAAACCTTTGTAGATCAATTGATTAATGGAAAAATAAATCTCCATCAAGTGTCTCCATGTGTGTGATGTACATTACTAGATGTGTGTTGTTTACTTGGCTAGCTAGAAGACTATAAAATTCTTTCAAAGCCTTTGTGAGGTATATGTTCAAGATAATAAAGGAAATACATGTGCATGCTTATGGATTACTAGGTATAATTGCTTAATATTATGTAATTTTTTATTGTTCTTCTAAATATATGTGTAGAGCCCAACTTGCTTATCCATTTTGAAAGGCATAGTATTTTGTGGTGTCTTGATTAAGATATCACCTAGGTTTCAATTATTATATGTTTTATTAAATTTGGTGACCATTTCTCAAATAGATAAAGGCACTAATCCATGATTGAATTTCTCTCCACATCATCCTTAACATATTCAAAATACATCAATTTAAGCATATTTTCAATCTCACATGTTTGTGTGTTCCAATTGTCGTGTTTAGATGTATGTAACACTTAAAGGGGTATTATAAAACACATTCATTGACACTTATTTGGAAGACCAAATTTTTAATAAGGTACTTAACGGTGATCTCTTAAAATAGCATATAGGCAAGAAGTGACAACCCAAATAGGGGTACAATATGCAATGGGTATGGTTTGTATCAAGGTAAATATTTTGTTTTCATGACAATATATATTATAGTACCTTAGGAAAACCCCCTTGGTCTTGTAGAGCTAGAAGCGAAGGAGGTCTTACCCACCTCAACAATTCCTAAGTTCCCCAACTTGAATATAGGTTTGTGGTAATCTTCCTAAGTTTGACACCCTTGGCACTTGGGAGATTATCAAACCTTAGGGATTTGGGGTCTACAACTTAGATCATCAACACCTTGCAAATTTAGAATCCAAAAATTAATAATAAGGTTCAACCAGTTGCTCCATTGGAGGGCCTATAACAAAATATCATAAATTTAACAATCTACCATTCTATAAGTTTTTTACAAAAACCTTGTAGAGAATGAAGATATACATACATCACAATTCATTTTTTATGCATACACATTATATATGTTCCCACATCTAAGTATTATTTTAAGAGATAAATGCTTTTGACCCAGAGCTATGAACCGGTGAGGTCACAAATGGGGGACCTCATCTCCAATTTAAACATTCAACAATTAAACCCCAATGGGGTTTGAACCTTGATGGCAAGAACAACACCACAACAACTTAACCATCATATTATGCCACTATTGTTTGTTCCCACATATAAGTAATTTATAATAATAAATCCATTTTATTGTAACCTAAAAACTAACCTTGACCCAATAGTTCTGATTTAATGTCCCCCTCTCTTCTTAAACTAGCACCATCACCGTCAAATATAATTACCCAATCCACCCCTTGTGATGGTGCAACACCATATCCAAAATTAAGGAACTCAATTTCTCATTTTTATTTTTGCTTTCATTGTGAATCATATTACCCAATTGTCAAGATGATGAATGACACACAGGGCCCAAAGTATGCAAGATTGTTCACCAACCAAGTCCCCATCCTAGGGTGGAATCCTAAACCTATAAATTCATCATCTAAAACATTTCTCAACTTGCACATCCATCTTGTTTTGGTTAGAGATTTTGCATCAAACCAAATGACATCCTTGGATTCCCCTACATCTAAAAATATTGTAATGAACATTGATGAAATATCTATGTTTACCCTATAGCTATGAATTGAGCCCATGAAGGTCTCCCCAAACACCATATAAATTGTGTGAAGCATGATCATTACTTAAGTGTTGAATATTTTTCTTCAACCGTCTAGTAGAAATATTTCCCAAAATTTGGGCAATTTACCTCTTCTTTGCTAACAAGCGCACTATGGTATTGATTTTCCTAAACCAATCCAAAGTTGTTGTCAATAGTGTTAGCTTGTTGTCTAAATACCCATATTTTGTCTCAAGTGTAGTCACTTATATGATTACTAAATTGAAAGTAGTAGTACCATCTTGATGAGAGGGAAGCCATACATAAATCCCACATAAAAATAAATATGGTTTTTTCATCGTAAGAGAGGATCAATAGATGAGATACTATCTTCCACCACACATTAGGGGAGTTGTCTAAAATAAATCAAGTGTCATATCTCATTTTTGAACCATATGGATTATTGCATAAATTGTTATATAAATTAAATAATGACGCCAAAAATGTGTTTTAAGAACATTTATATTATGATGATCCTTCTTTAGTATGTTAACAAAAATATTAACTAGATATTGTTTTAAAGGACGTATATGTGAAATTGATTATCATGAGATATTAATGAATTATTATATTGTATTTCAATAACATGATTATTGGACTAACTACCTTGTTGGTTTAATGAGTTGGATGCAGGAGATAGTTTTCCCCATCCTAGACGAGGAGGGAGAGTATCACTCGAGAGAGGAAAGCAAATATGGAGTAATGCCATGACCACCATGAATCTCATAACTTTTATACACACACACTATATATTGTTTGGTTGAGATTTCATGCATAGTAGTTTGTTTTGAGTGGTTTGATCATTATGGTTTTGACTGTTCATTTATTTTGGATCATATTGTCATGAAAAATTGCTAAGAATTATAGTCCATCATATTTTTTGTTGGATTTATTTCTAAATTGACAAGATATTACCTCAAGAAGTTGCATGAAATTTCATTTAATAAAATGGTTTGATTCAAATTGATGTGTTGCATGTGAGAAAATATCTTTTTTGTTTTATGGATGAATATATCTATATGATTATATAAATAAGAGATATTTATAGACATACATGCATATAGCACACACATAATCATAGATTGGCATTAAATGATAGTACTTAAAAATTAACTATGAGCTCCCCAAGCTATTAACTCCACATAGTGGAGAGACTACGAGGTATTAATGGAATTAACTTCACAAGTAAAGTAATGGGAGCCTTCACTCCCATAAGGATCAAGTAGTGTGGAGAGAATTTGGGCAACATACAAATAAATATGGAGAAATGAAAGAAATTGGAGAAATAAATAAAGAAAAGAAGAAAAAGAGGTTGGGTGAGTGTTAGGTAGGTGACAAAAAAAGTTGAAGAGCTTGACTGCTGTGGTTTTCAATATTTTTGTAGAAATTTGATATATGGTAAACCCTTATTCTTATTATTGATGTTAATTTGGCGTGTAAATTATTTGTGATTGAAAAGAGTTATAATTTTAGGACAAGTGATTAGAGTTTTCCTATTTACTACTATGTAATTTTTTAAAGGAAATTGTTTGTGTGTAGTATATTGTTCTTTTTTAAAGGTTTATGATGGTCTTCTTAGAGGATTTTAACCTGATTTTGTACTATTGATTAAACAAGGAAAGAAAAACTAGTATAGCTCTATGTTAAGAATTTAATTTAAAGACCCCTTTAGGTTTGTATCTTTATAAATTTTGTTTTGAATTTGATGAATAATTTTGGTTTGTATTAAGAGCATAAACAAATGACGAAATATGTGGAGGTCTATATTGGTTTGTGTTTATTATTTTACCCTAATCAATAATAGTGAGACCATATAGGTTGATTACCATTTGGTATTACACTATAAGTTATAATGGGTTTTGTTCATAATTGTGATTGTTAAAGCTCTATATATGTTTTTCTCAAACTTATAGACTATAGTTTCATAGGGAAAAATAATTATTATTCCTGGCCTCATATGTCAGATTTTTATTTTGGAAATGGTTGTTGTTCAGAGTCATAAAATTGTGTTCTTTGGAGTGTTGGTGTTATCACCAAACCTTACGCCAAACTAAGGTAAGCAATGTCAAATGACCCAATTGATTGGAATTTGATACAAAGTGTTTTCAACTCTTGTCATATAATGTCAACATTATCATGAGAGGGGGACTATGATAAAACCCTATGTTTTGTTTCTTCTAGTCCATAGTCATTTGCTCTTGATAGTGGTTAAACTATTATGTTGAATTGTTAAGTCGTACTATGCTTAAACCTTTTTTTTTTCTTTGTCTAAAGTCATTAAACTGTGAAGTTAATCTTGCATTATTTTTTGCTCTTGATAGTGTTAAACTGTTAAGTCAAACTAATATGCAAGTAATGCATTTTATTTTGATGCTTACTTGGTAGTGATCGAACTGTGAAGTTACTCATGCATTATCCTTTGCCCTCGATAGTAATTCAAATAATGAATTCAATTATACCTTATTCGTATGAGCTTGATAATAATAAGTCTGTATTTTAACCCAACCATTATTATATGGTTCAATAGTGCTATTACCTTAGTATTTAAAATTATGTTGCCAAGCAGTATCAAAAAGGTTAGTTTGGTATCATTGTATAGAAAAATTATGGTATCAATTATATTTTAATGAATGATTGACATGTTAATCATAGGATTACATACATTCATATTCACAAATCATGATATTAGACAATATTGTACTCTATCTATCTTTGTTATTGAATTAAGAGGTTTAAATATGTAATTATATAAGTATATATGTATACAAAATGCATACTTATATAGATGCAATTGTATACATTGGGATTGTTTAAATTAAAAGAAAGTGAGTCCATATACACATAAGTATATGTGTGTATATATATGTACATATCATATTATTAGACAAGATTGTATTTCTCCTTTGAAATTATGTCTATATGTGTTATTGAATTAAGAGGTTAAATATGTAACTACATAAGTATATATACATACAAAATGCATACATATGTATAAATTTAATTCGATATATTGGAATTGTTTATATTATAAGACAATAATATTGTATATACATATTTAAGTATATGTGTGTTTATACACACACAAACATATGTGTGTGTAAGTGTATCTAAATATACAAGTTGTAACTTTGTAAAAGGATGGTTTGAATCTTGAAAAATAATAGCATTAAATTTCTATTAAAGTATAAAAAGAAAATATGAAAAATCTATATCAAGAATATGTGTTAGATTAACCATATCCTATAAGAATTGAATGTAAAATTAATTTTTTGATAACAAATTTTGGAAAGAAGTGTGTGAACAAATGACACATGTTATCTTAATGAAACATGATTGTTTTATTATTAAATATTTTTCCAAAGTAATGCAAAATTATTGCTTGCATTACTGGTTCACAATGCCTGTTTATTAAAAATTAGTCAAATAATTCATACTCGGCTAGAGGGTATCTAGAGTTGTATGATAGATTGTTTGTATTTAGAACACAACACCAGTTCTTGGATGGCATGGTGATCAAGGAGATTCTCTTGATCTGTTACCCTTGTGAGGGGTAGGGCCACTTCCAGTTCGAAGACGTGTGAGGGACCGCCGATTTTTGGTTGGAGGAAAAGCACTTAGGTGATGCTCTCCCTCTTCAAGTTAAGATGCCAAAGATGATTTATTGGAGACATCTTTTAATTTATATTAATGATGTATTTTTTTATTCAACATGCCCTTATTATACATGTTATTAAACTATTGATTATATATATTCCACGTTAATGTTATGACATTTATATTATGTGTTGAATAATTTATTGTATAATGTAATTCTTGATAAAAAAAACTATGTACAATTGATGTAATGAAATGTTACTTTTATTTGTACTTGAAGGTAGACACTTGAGTAATGTTTATACAATATAATTACTTTTGAAGGAAGTATATTGAATCGATATAATGTTTTGGAAATATACATATGTTTGAATGCTATTATATTTTCTATATAACAATTTTTAAGTAAATGTCATTGAGATGTTTCAAAAAAATGGTGTTATTAGAGGTACACTTAAGTATAAATTTTAGATAGCACGAATAAGTAGTTTGTTACACTAAGTTCATGTTGATTGCCACATTCACAAGCCAATCTACCTCCTTATTCACTTATTTACATACGTGGCCAATGGAGAATGTTATCATCTTGTCAATAATATTTGTTAAATTTTTTTCTTTTTGCAATGCATATATAAATCTAGACACATATATCACATATGTACTTTTTGTAGTATCATCTCAAGTTAATATTTAATGCACTTACCACCTCTTAATCCATTAAAATAATCAATCTTACCCTAAGTCTATTACTTTATCACAATTAAATTCATTAAATGATATTTATTATTTAATTAAATTTATTTAAATTTAAATCTAAATTATCTATAATGAAATTAATTTAAATCCTAAACTACACTTGAGGGGTTAACTATCCAATCAAAATAGTTAATTAAATGATCAATTTAGTTAACTCACTATTGAATGAGTTGACCATGTAATCATCTGCATTCAATTGGAAAATTAATTACCACCCCTCCCCATCACACCCACCATTCATAGATCAAATTCATTATCCAAGATTAATTTTCTATCATTTAGTTTCCTCTCAAAAATAAAATAAAATAAAATAGAGATTAATCTGTTGGAATCTTGGGAGTCTGTTTGCATTGATGTTGCCTAGAAACATGAGCATGAGGTGTACATACATAGGTTGATTCGGCTGCTCCGGTGTTGTCATTGATGACAACATTGTAGGAAGTTTTTTTTAGTGTTACTTGTACAATACTAACTATACCAAAAAGCTGATCTATCAAAGGTTTGGTTAAGTGTTCTCTACTGATGGTGTTGTGGTCTAGTGTGTTGGTTTTTTGGTCTACACTTCACTGCAAGAAGGTATATAACTCTACTGTCTTAATCATATTATTATGAATGATCTTGAGAAGTTTTGTGATGTGTACTGGAAGTTATCAATGACAGAGTTCAAATATGTATACTACAATCATCTCTCCATTCAGTATACTAGAGTGGGAGATTCCACATTTTCTTGAGAAGGTTGTTTTGAAGTTGTGGTTCTAAGACAATCTCTCTGATGTTGATGTAAAGAGAAATTGAAGTAATATTGAATCTAGAAGGTGTTTATTTTGAGAAGTGTGTGTATGATTGGAGTTTTTGTGATTAGGTCCTATTCCTGGCCGACCTAATGCATGATACGTGTTGAGAAGATTAATTATACCTTGTGGATGTTAATGAATCTATTTCAAATCCACATTGACTTGAAATTGAGTATTACACGTTCTACTTGGGAGAAAAGATGTTTTAAATCTTGTGTGGTGTCGACAAGAGCTATTTTTTGGACTGTTTTATTTACATCTAATTAGATCGGCCTAATTGATGTATGTGATGTATTTGGATATATATATATGAGATATTTTGGAATTGAAAAGGAGTTTGGTGAGTGGGTGAAGGAATGAGAGATAAGTGGATATGTGAACATAAGTGATATATTAGATGCGAGTGGTGTTCAGGGTAGAAGTATAGAATCATAGCAGAATTGTTAAGCGACTATTAAGCAAGGTAGTACTTCATATTCAAAGCTTCAAGGGAACTAAATTAAATACAACATGTGATAGGTGCACTTTGTATCAGTTCATATTTTGGCAATGAGCCATATCATTTTATATTGTACTTAACTCTAGCTATGAGCCTTTTAAGGATAGTGTGTCCTAGCAGTGAGCCCCTGTAATATACTATATCCAGATATAATATATTGTAAGCTAATCCTCATCGTGGTTTTTCCCATTTTTGGTTTTCCACGTAAAAATCTGGTGTTGATGTGTTTTATGGTGTCATGCTTTTATCAATGTCTTCACTCTTATTTGTAGTTAAATGTGCTTTAATAATTGGATGGTTTTTAGCTGAATGGTTTAATGGAATACTGATTCATCCCCCCTCTTAGTATTTTGGGTATTCAACAATTGGTATAAGAGCTCAGTTCCTTTTGGAAAGTTTAACAACTTAAGGAATATCTTGAAATTCAAATACATGGAAGATAAAAGATTTGTTATTCCTCTGGATGAGATCCCTGCTAAACATACAAAAGAAAATAAAGATTTGAAAGATAGCTTGGAGGAAGCAAATGAGTGCATTAAGAGGCTAAAGGAAAAATATAGTGAAGTCAATGATCAATTGAAGAAAGTAGATGAGGACATCACTGGACTAAAAGAACAATTGGAAGAAAAGAGAAGAATTGAAGACTGTCAGAAAGTTGAAATTCAAAGGAAGATGAATGAATGCTCTATCTTGAAAAAGAAGTGGTAAATCTCATATTTGACCTAAAAAAGGCAAGAATACATGAGGAGAAATTCAAAATAAGTTCTACAATGCTTGATGAATTACATGCAATACAAAAACCCTCTAAAGAAAAAAGTGTTTGGGACTTGAAGGACAAAGTTCAAAGGCAAATCTGACACCTACCAAGGTTGGCAATCAAAAGAAGACGTAAGGCAATAAGAGACACTTCAGAAATCAAAGAAGCAATGTTGGAAGACTCCCTATTAGACAACCAAATGCACAAAGGTACCCATCTTTCAATGATATTTATTTTTCATGCAATAAATATGGACATAAAGCAATAGAATGTAGGAGTAGAATGAATCATAATGTTGGATTTTTCTCCGAACAATGTTTTGCATGTAAGAAATTTGGACATAGAAGTATTGAGTGCAAAAGTCAGATGATGAATAAATACAATATAGGGAAAATGTTTCAATATTTTAGTGGCTACTATTATAGATGCAATGTATTTGGACATAAGGCTAACCAATGTAGATCAAGAGTAAATAGAAGTTAGTTTGGTCAGAAAATGTTGTATGCTACTTTTGCAACAAACCCGAACATATTTCAAAATTTTGTAGAAGCAAGCCTAATCCGGTAAAGAGGAATGAACCTTTTGATCCTACTAAGGTTAAGAAGGAAATGGAAAAAATATGGAGAAAGAAAGATGAGTCTAAGAATAGAAATGAATTAGGAACTACAAATGCATATGTACCTACCTCTGGTACAAATAATTCTTCTAGAAACTAAGCCCATGCAATGGCTTAGGGAGAGTAATAATAGAAAATTCTAAAAACCCCCTAAATACTAGGTGTCAAGTCATGACATGAAGATATGTCTTGGAAAAGGAATTTCTAAAGCTATTGAAGAAAGTTACAAAAGAAAATATGGTGATTTGGAAGGTTGTGAAGCATCTATAGATTAATTGTGGATACAAAGGCTTGAAGTTTGATAGATTTTTTTTGTAGCATTTATTGTTGACACATTTATTAATATCAAATCATGGAGTTTAAAAATATTTGAGAAGACAAATTCATTTGATGTGAAGGAAATGCAAATTGAAGAAGAGGAAGTATGTTTGAGGCGTGTTCTAGAAGCTAAAACATCAAGCCCTATTCTTTGTTGGAGAAAATTCAAGAGGTATTATGCTTACATAATTCTTTAAAAAAAAGAAGCATTTTTAATGCAATGAATGGTTCAAAGTTAGTGAATGTTTCAAAGAAACCACAAATCAAATTAAAGAGGTATTCTTTGAAAAATCTATCGGAAGATTTGGCGGGTGCATTTTTTGGTATTCCCCTTAGAGTGTTACCTATTG
Organism: Sequoia sempervirens; assembly: GCA_007258455.2. Taxonomy (NCBI): domain Eukaryota; kingdom Viridiplantae; phylum Streptophyta; class Pinopsida; order Cupressales; family Cupressaceae; genus Sequoia; species Sequoia sempervirens. Next base: position 76,428,400 of record VDFB02026320.1, read on the forward strand.
AATATATTTATGCATACATTTATGGAAAATTTGAGGAAATAACACTTATTCGATTAAGTATTTTATGGAAAAGTGAATTGGAAGGAAACTATGATGCATTTAAAACCCTAGTTGAAAAGAAACTAGATGTATGGTGGAAATTCCCACTGTTTGAATTTGACAAGAAGCACATTCGAATTGCATTAAGCAGGATTCATGATGAGTCTATTTGGATGATGGTTCACACTCGATAACCAAAGAAGTTATAAAGGATGTGACTAGTTTGTGGTCCTCCGGACCAATTCCGAGTTGAAAGTCTATCGATGATCAAGAATTAATAGAAATTACTGGCGCAACTCTTGAAGGAAAATAACTCGTCTTGAGTACAATTGGAAATCCGGCTACCCAGTATGCCGCAATGCTTATTAGACAAAAATTTCTTACCTAGTAATGAGTATACACTCTCTACTATTGCTGCATTGTAATGCCCCTCCGTATACCTTCTCTGGACAACTTCTTGGATTTCATCTAGACTTTATGAGGTTGTTTATCTTGACTTTATGTTACTGTTTGATAAACTTTATGACACTATTGAATGTTACTCGGAAATGGTGATATTTTGATGAGTTGATGTTGTGACTGATTATTTGTTTATAACATGCTTTCAAATTAGCATAGTTGTTATTTGAGTTAATATTGATGTATGTTCATTTATTAATTATTGTTGTTTTAATTTCGTCAGTCTTGATGTGACTCTATTGGTGAAGAGAACGGTATTGCATCACTCGCTCATGAGTGCCCTTTGATTTCCGCGATTCTCTCTTCACGGTGTGTATGAATTATTATCTGTATACATGTACGACTTTTGCTTGTGTTGTAGGTTTGTAGGTATAGGACAACAACTTCACCTTGTTTCATAGGTCTGAGCATGTCCACTACTCAACAGTAATATTGGGAGATGGTAACGGGTTACCTAGTCATACCTTTACCCTAGTACAGTGTGTCGTCAGTTTGAGTTTTGGTCTTATCCTTATCATTGTTCCTCTGGGTATTTTATTATTGTGCAAGTTTAATTTGGTAGATTAAATGTGTATTTGATTTAAATATTTAATTAATTGAATTTTTATTTTTTGATACGCAAGGTTAAGATTTGTATTAAGCTTAATAAAATATGCATTACGTCTGCATAGCAGGAGAAACCATTCTTCCATGAAATCTAGACCTACCAGCCCGGGAGCATGCTACGACCGACCCCAAAAATGCAGTCCCACTACATAACTTCAAAAAAGCCAACTCCTATTATAATTTTAAACACAAAAATTAAAGCACTAAGACCGAGCCTCATAGGAAACCATTTACTTTTGCAAACAAGGTGAAATCTTCCTCCCATTCCATCCCCTCCTTTGTCACCATCCCCAATTTTCTTTTCAGGAATTTGAGCGCCATGGCCGAGATCATTTTGTGCCTCATAAGCTCTGGCCCCTTTAGGTCTAGAATGAAGGGATATACTTTAACTGCCTCATCCGTCTCCCAAAGAAGTTTTAGGTCTGGGCGCGGGATTCCTTTACCCATGAAGGCCGCTTTCAATTTCTTCTCTAACCCTCCTAACAGGTCTCCTCGAAAAAGAAGCTCCATCATTTCCTTTGCCTCCACCTTCAAGACTTCCAAGTCTAGAATGACGGCCAAGAATCAAGAAGAAATGTGTGCGTTATCCCTCGCAAATTCCTTTCTATCTAGGTGCCCCTTTCCTAATATCATTTTGACTGCTAACATTATCAAGGGATCATCCTCAAGCAAGATTCTCTTCAGCCTTTGATCGGTAATTTCCCTGAATGCTATTTGTCTCTCTGTCACCACCAAGGAAACTGGAGTGTCAACACCCAAACTTTCCAACACCTCCGTTGAGATGGAGATGATGAATTTCGATCTGCTCATCTTCGCCATTTGCAGCCCTCTGGTCGAAAGTTCCCTGCACAAAGACAACAAACAAACTAAATTTCAAAAACCATACTGTGAAAATGTCATCATTCGTCCACCTTTAAAAGGCTCATATACAGCAAGGCCGAGCCCCCGTGCACGAGTCTGAAATGATGGCTAAGCAAGGCACTCTGTCCTTGCAAGAAAAATTTGTCCTACAACCTTCAGCCTTAATTCGGCTATCACCTCATGAGGATCAACTTCTGCCACTCGGCCAATTTTCTTAAACTTTCATGATGGTCGTACCCTATGTGTCAATCTGATTATTCTTGGCTTCATGTGTCATTAACACCTTCTGATGTCTCCGAGGTCTCCCAAAATTTGGCGGACTGCTAATCTTTTGGTGGCTTGCCTTCCTTGTTCCCCTAACAACTTGGATAATGTGTGAAGTGATGTGGCTTTACCACTGTGCTGCCACCTTTCGCTTCCCAACCGACACCCCATTTCCTCCTCAATTATTAACTAGTAATTTGCCTTAGGTTTTCTGTCAGTCTCATGAATGAATGAGAGAAGGAACTTGATGAGGGGGGGTGGGGGCCCACCCTACCACCCATAAGAAAAATTACCCTATGTTGCATTCTTTAAAGCCCAGTCCAATTACTCCCTTATTAGACAGGGAGTTAGCTTCTGTGTTACCTTCCCTTAACGTGTGATTGAACATCACTTGTTCAAAATTCCCTAATTGTTCTAGTGTAGCTTCCAAATAAACCCCTAGTCTCCAATTGTGAATATCTCTTGTCCTGAGAGCATTTATGACCAGTGTTGAATCTCCTTCGACTACCAGATTTTTAATTCCCAATTCCTTACTCAACTTCAATCTAAGCAGGAGAGCTTGGAATTCAGTTGTATTATTTGTTCCTTCTGCAAGGGGCTAGGCTAATCTCCCCAAAATTGAGCCTGAAGAAGTTTTTACTATGCATCCGGCCCCAAACGGCCCCGGATTCCCTTTGGAGGCCCCGTCAAAGTTCAATTTAGCCCAGCCCTACTTAGGGGGAATCCACTGGGTCTTATTGCACTGTTCAGTAGAAGTCGTGTTTCCTGTTCCACCCAAGGGAGGAGTTTTGATTCCAAACCATTGTTTCATGATCCAAGCATCCCATTTAGTGAATTTTATTTTTTTTGCTTATCCATCAGCTATGCACATTGAAAATTTCTACAATGCTCGCCTAAATCTTACACTGAAGCCTTGGGATCGACATCTCTTTATCCTGAAAAAGGAATCTATTTCTCTCCTTCCACACTTCCCAGATTAGAATTGAAGGGCTCATCTTCCATAAATCCCTGAAGATGGTGTTATGATTGTAACTTGGCTAAGAGTTTAAGCATTCTAATAAGGTGTTGGGGAAAATAGTTGACCAATGTAACTTTGTGCACAACCAACACCACATCTGATGAGTAAACTTACAATTTAAAAGCAAGTGATCCATTGTTTCCTCAGCCTCTTGACACAGTGAGCATCTAGACGGACCATGATAACCCATTTTGATAAACCTATCTCCTGTAAGAATTCTTCCCTGTGTTGCAGCCCATGTGAAAATCCCTACTTTTGGGAGACATACTTTATTCCAACAAAGGCTTCGAGGGATCACTGAATTTGAGGATGATAGGATATTGTATCCTATCTTGGCCGAGTATATCCCATTTGGTGCAGCATCCCAACTTTAAGCGATCTCTCCCCTGTCTACCCCAGATCCTTCGTTTTGATAATGCTTTCTCAAAGGCTTCAATTTCCTGGACTTCAAGGTCCAGACTTCTCACCAATTTCCACTTCAGGTAACCTTTAACTGGATCTTCCAGTCGATCTATATAATCTCTAACTTTCGAACCCCAAATTTGTTTTGTCTTCTCTTTTACTCTTGAGAGCTCCGGGTTGTTAGCCAGTGTTGGATGACCTTCCCAAGAATCTTCCCAGAACATAGCCTCCTTTCCATCCTTCACTTCCCAAGTAAGAAATTATGTGATAATATCTCTAGATTTTTTAATGAAATTCCAAATTCGGGACCCATTTGGCAAGGATTTTGCTACTAGGAAGCAATAAGGGTCTGCTTCCAGATATTTTTCTCTGACGATCTTCACCCATTTAAGGTCGGGGCATAAATGAATAGTCCAAGCTAATTTTTCCCCCAGTGCCTTGTTTTGTTGGAGAACATTCCTCAAACCAACCCCATCTTTCTCCCTCTTCTCGCAAACCTTCTGCCATTTTATAAGAGGAATTTTCTTTTGTTCTGAATTTCCTTTCTAGAAGAAGTCCTTCATTACCCAATTTAGGTCTTTGCTCGCTCCTATTGAAAGCTGCAAGCAGGACATCATATAGATGGGAAGTGCTGAAAGAACTGATTTCAACAAAGTTAACCTCCCTACCCAAGACAACCACCTATTTTTCCATGAGGATATTCGATCCTTACAACGAGTCACTAGAGAGCTCCATACATTGTTGCTTTTGATGCCCTTGTCCAATGGGAGTCCCAGGTATTTGCATGGCAGTTGTCCCCTCTTAAATCCTAAAATTCACAAAATTTGAAGTTCACAGGGACAATTTGAATTAAAGAAGAAAATCTCAGATTTAGCCTTACTTACTTCTTGTCCAGAAGCTGTAAAGTAGTCTTCTAGTATTTTAAAAAATATTTGTGCTTCCTTTGTTGAAGCAACACCGAACAACATTGTGACATCCGCGAATTGCTGATGTGTGATATTAGATAGGCTGCTAGTTACTTGCAATCCCTCAATCCATCCTGACCTCCTTGCATTGTCAAGCGATCTCCCAAGGGCTTTACCCATTATAATGAACAGGAAAGGGGATAGAGGGTCCCCTTGCCTTAGACCTCTTGAGGTAGTAAAGTTTCCCTCTGGATAACCATTAACCAACATTGAGAAACGCGACTAGCCACCCACCTGAAGAGCCAGTCTAACCATTCCTTTTGGAAGCCAAAGGCTTCCATTACCTTGAAGAGGAATCTCCAATTCACTGTCATAAGCTTTCCTGATGTTTGGTTTCTTTAATTTTTGGATTGAGTGTATGACTTCTTGAGCAATTATCACCCCATCTAGAATTGATCTTCCTGGGACAAAACCTGTTTGTTCCTCGGATATGATTGTGGGAAGAATCTTCTTCAGTTTGTTGGCTAATACTTTGGCCAATATCTTATAAATTGTGTTACACAATGATATTGGGCAAAAGTCTTCCCAAGATTCTGGCTTTTCTTTCTTCGGGATGAGGGAAATTAAAGTTTTGTTTACTTCCTTTAAAACTCTTTTGTTAATCCTAGAGTCTTCTATAGCTTCCCAAACATCCTTACCCAAAAAGTTCTAGCATTTCTGGAAGAATGCTACCAGAAAACCATCCGGTCCAGGGGCCTTTTCTGGTTGCATCCCAAAGACTGCTTCTTTCACTTTGTCTTCAGATAATTTGGAATTTAAGGCCCTCATTTGAGCTTGAGAAATTAGTTTCGATATGGAGTGCAAGGAGGCAGTCTGTGCATCCAAATTTGAACCCTCCCAATCATTGAGCAAGTTCTGGAAATATGTAACTGCTGAATCTTTGATTTCCTTCAAATCTTCCATCAATCAGCCATCCCCATCTTTCAAGCAAGATATTTTGTTAAATTCCCTCCTTGCTCTTGTGGAGTTGTGAAAGAATTTTGAATTTCTATCTCCTGTCTTCAGCCATACCTCTCTGGATTTTTGTCTCCAAAAAACTTCCTCTTTAGCCAGGATATCATTGAGTTTGTTAGATAATGTATGTTCTTTCATATAGCAGGCTTCGTCCATCCCATTATTAATAATTTCTTTGGCTAGATTGTCCAGTTCTTGCTCTGTTTGCATTTTCTCTTTGAAGATATTCTTGAAGCTCACTTTGTTCCATTGTTTGAGTTGTTGCTTCACATATTTAGCTTTGTGATCATGTTGAACAAACTTGATCCCTCCAGAGAGAATTCCTTCCACCATTGTTCTATCAAAACCATCACGTGAGGGTCCTTAAACCACATCATTTCAAATTTAAATGGGCATCAGACCGGCCCCGTCTCCCCAACTATTTGAAGTTGAACTGGAAAATGGTCAGAACCAATCCTAGAGTTTATCTTGCTCTCAAGAGAAAAAGGAAAAAGACTCAGATTTCCTTTGAAGAAGAATCTGTCTAATTTTTCTGCTATACTACCAAACCCTTTTCTGTGGTTTGTCCATGTAAAGCATCCATTTCCTATGGGGATTTCCAGTAGAGAATTTTTGTCCACAAAGCTACATAAATCCGTTTGGGACTGCAGGACTTTCCCTGAACCACCTTTCTTGTCTTCTTGCCTAAGAATTGCATTAAAATCTCCTCCTATTATGCTAAAAACCTGATTCATACCACTCAAGACCCTGTCCAGTTCTAGCCAGACCATCCTTTTCTGAATGCTCAAAGAGGGGCCATAAACATTTATGAGATTAAAATGTAGATTTGAGATCAAACTCCTTACCTTACACACCATCCAGTGTCAGCTCGAATTCAAGGTCTCTATTAGGACTGACTGAGGTTTCCATATAATTATTAGGCCCCCCGAAGTGCCCTCCGCTTCCACCCCTGTCCGTTTCCATGACCTCAATTTTTTGCCAAATTTCTCCAGGTCTGGACCACCTAATTTTGTTTCTTGAAGAAGACAGATTTCTACTTGACTCACTTCTACGTGGCACCTGATGAGGCTCCATTTGTTAGGGGCATTTAATTCCCTAACATTCCATGTTAATATTTTCATTGATGTTCAGGAAGGGCTCCACCCTTCCCTACTTTCATCATTGAGTCAATCTTCTGCTGTCCGCTAGCTTCCCCATCCCATTTTCTCTTTTCTTGATTAGGGATTCTACCCCGCTTTTTCTATTCCCCGCAGTCCGGCGTGAGTTTGAGTAGATCCCTTATGTGAATTCCTAATCTAGATTTGGCCACCAATAATTCCTCTGTCATCTTTCTCTTCTTACCTGATTGTGGGCTTAACAGCTCCATTGTTTCTTCCCCTTCTGTCTCCCAAATTTCCTCTATACCTTCAAAGTTAAGCCCTACCTTCAATGCGCTAGACTTTGCTTTAGCCGCCACTACTAGTTCCACTAATTCCTTCCCCACTTCTATCAAAGAATCCAACTCCACATTCCGGAAACTATCCCCCAGAAGTTCTAGAGTCTCAGAGATTTTCTCATCTAAATCCACACGCTGATCCTCCTGGAGCTCCTTCCTCTCGACTGTTTTGTCCTCTATAAATGATCTTGGTGAGCCATTCTGGGAGGCATCCAACAAAGGTTTCCCATTGTCCCTATCCTTTTTTGTAGAAACCCTACTCTTCTTAGACTGCGACTTCTGAACCCCTTCCTTAGGAGAGGAATGAGGGTTTATGGTTTCAGTGGTAATTCTGACTAACACTCTGGGAGTCTCTGCTGGGACATCTAAAAAGTTGGATTTCCCTACCTCTTCATTGGATTTTCTACATCCCAAAGAACACACCAAATTTTTGTGCATTAGAGAATCACGCTCCAACTTTTGAACCCAGCTTTTGTAGTCCGTTAAAAGTTCAATCTCACTCCATATCTTCCTGTCTGCTTTATTCTCCACACATATGCGCACATAAGTTTGATTTTTCTTTGCCGACTTCCTTTCTTCTGCGCAAACAAATGTGCCCAATTGATTGCCTATTTCCTCCAGTATGGATGGAGCCCAATAGTCCTAAGGAAGATTGGGTAAACTGTACCAGTCTTGCAAAGTTTCCATCATGTGATTAGTCGAGTCGAAACCCACTGTCCATTGCCTTAAATAAAAACCACACCCGTCTAGAACCCAAACACCTTTCACTATTTGGTCTCTTATTTTCCTGGATGGACATAATACCAGGAAGAAGTCATTTTGGAGCATTTTGAACTACAGCTCAGAACCCCAACGTTCTTTCCACCATTTCACCAGATAGTCCCAGTTGAGATCCATTCCATACCATTTCCCAAGCAAACCTAACTGTTCTAATCTCAATACTTCCACTTGCAATTTCAAAGAGCTGATTACTATTTTGGTTTTTCCACCTTTTGATTCTTTGAATGAGAGTGAACCATTGTGTCCCCTTTCTCCATCTAAGATTTCTTCTCGTTCTTCCTCCCATTCCTTGTCGATTGACTTTTTTTTCCAAACCATTCCACCATTCCCATTTCTGCGATTAGGGTTTCTTCTAGGGCCCTGTCTGCCCAACCATGGAAGATCATTATGCCCTCTTTTACCTTCATTTTGTTGTTGTGGTCTACGAAAAGCTTCATTTCTGTACTATCCATTCTTGTTCCATCCTCAAGAAGAGCCTACACCTCTATTCGTGCGAAGATTCCCATGAGCCTGGTCCTCTTGAAAGCGACCATTCTAAGCATTATTCTGAGGGCGGGCCCATCTCTCTTTCTTCCAAACATGCTCGAGGTTCCCACTCCTATTCCCTTTGGGTCCCTCATGACCTCTACCACCATGCCTGAGTTCATCTGACTGTTGCTTCCCTCCATGACCATTGTAGAGCTCCATCTCAAGAAGCAAGTGTTTATTTAGATTTTAACAACTTTTTAATTAATTGAATTATTGTTGTGAAGACTTTAGAATAAATAAATAAATAAATTTAATTTAGTTATGTTATGTTATTAAAGAATTTTAATTATTAAATTATATGGGAATTAAATAAATAAGATTATTTAAATTTGTTGAAATATATTAATTGTTTTATTTTATTTTAAATGCATGAGTTTGGAAAATATTTGGGGTTGTTGAGGGAAAAGATATTTTGATTGGAATAACTGTGAGTTAGAAATTGGTTATTTGATGGTTGTAAATTGATTCTCAGAGGAAAGATTGGGAAAAAGGGAAGAAAGTTGTTTCACAGGAAGGGTTTTTGTTTTGGTTGAAAATTGGTGAGGAAATTGTGGATCTCTCTAAGGATTTTATTTTAGAATCTTGCTGTAGAATTCTTGGCTGTGTATGGTTGTGTTTTTTGGAAAGAAGCAATTGCATTGGAGGAAGCTTTGGCTACATTGGAAAATTGAAGCTATAGAGAAGCTCAGCAACATTTCTTGAGGCAAGAGTTCTTCTGGAATAGGTTCCTTTATTGTTTTTATTACTGTAATGCAATTTGGAAATGTTTAGGAAAAGATTTTCTATACTATAGAAGCTTTTGTTTCTTTCTTTTAAAAGATTGTTGTGAAAGTTGAACCTATGTAGAAAACAATTAAAAATCCTATGTGTAATTTGTTCATTCGAAATAGATTCATACAAGAAGAATTATAGATCGCTGTAGAAAATCATTATTCTATTTGGTTTCCCTATTTCTTTAAATTATCTGGGAAAATGAAATTTCTGAGCTTTCATGTAGAAAACTTCTTCTGTGTAATTTATTTGCTCAACTTGAACCAGTGATTGGATTAATTATATATAAATATATATATATATATACATATATATATATATATTTTATATAAATTATTGTATTTAATTTAGTATTGAAAATTCCCTAAGGATTTTTTTTTAAGCGAAATTATGCAAAATCGTCATACAACGAACTAAATTCAGTTTTGAATTAATTATGAAATCATAGTTTAATTAAGGGGGCGTTGGGAATGAATTCCCATCGCCACCTTTATTTGAAGGTGGGGACGAGCCTGCTGTGGCAGCGCCCTCCACACGTATGTGGGGAAGGCGCTGACACAGGCAGCACCGTCTCCTACAGTTCTTTCTTTGCTGGCGCAGTCTATACAATAAGTACACTGTGAATTTCGTACGTGGGTTTCCTTTGTTTATTTTAATATATATATATATATATACATATTTACACATAAAACATAAAATACATATAATATATAATATACATATTAGTTATAATATGTATTTTATGTTTTATGTGTAAATATATATATATGTGTGTATATATATATGTATATATATATATGTGTGTGTGTGTATATATGTATATATGTATATATATATATATATATGTATATATTTATTTTATTTTGGAAGTTGCATTGTATTTATTTTAAAATGGAATTTAGGAAAATTATAATTAATTTTATAATTAAATAATATATTAATATGTATATATATAATTATATTTAATTCTATATATATAAATATAGTTATTTGAATTGTTTTATTAGAAGTTAGTAAATGATTTTTAAAGGAATAGTAAATGGTTAAGTGCATGCAAGCACCAGTTGTTATTTTATAATGAAGTGATTTTATTAGTAAGATTGAGATTTGTTTTTATCTATATTTGTGGATTTGGAAACTGAACTTTTGTTTTAATCGCTATGGATTTATTGAATGGAATTATGTTTAGAAGGTTTATTTTAAATATGCGATTTTGATTGATTTGGATTTAGGAAATCCGAATGATAGCATTTGTTAATTGCTTGAAGTTGTATTTATAAAAGCAAGTGTTTTGTAACTGTGTACTGGGGGGAAAGTATTTGTTAATGTGAAAATCTAAGCCTTCCAGAGTGGTAATTGTGAAAGGGTTGTTGTAACTTTAGTTCACCTTTTGAGTTTTCTTGGGTAGTGCACATATTGGGATTCAGTATTGGACATCCATAGGGATGTGTTACCTTTTGAGGTGTGTTGATTATGTGTGGTCAATTTTAGTGCACTATCTACCCTTGGGTTGTAGTATGAGTTATTGTGTTGTCGATAGGGGAGTGGCTTTCAACGAGGGTTGGGACACAAAGGGGTCCCAGGACAACTCGTGTGAAAGTTAGTTTAATTAGTGGAAATTAAATAACCTATATTAGGGATAGAGTAGTTTTATACATTAACAAGATAATTAGCCTCGCTCATTGGCTCAAGGGCTTGTATGAGACTTGAGACGAGTCGGGAAGGCCTAGAATGGAAAGATCATTATCTTGTCTTCTCGAAAGATAATTGATTCCACAGTGGTGTGCATGTGGGGCCAGGTTCATGAGAGGTTACCAAGACAACCCTAGAGGGGGGTCAAGACCTAGGAAGATCTCCTTTTGACAACCAATGCAACCTTTGTGATGACACTCCTCCTATGACAACAGTTGGTTTGTTTTGTACGGTGGTTGTTCTTAATTCAGTGAATTCTGGAAGCAATGTAACCTTATGTTATGTATTTATTGGTACAGTGTTTTTTTGTGTTTACTAGTACCATGTTATTTTGTGTTTTTTGGTACAGTGTTGTTATGTATTTACTGGTACAGTGTCATTTTGTATGTTGCCTATGTCTAGAGGTAATAGGTTTGTCTTGGTTACTTTTTACAATCTCCTAGCATGGGGGTTGGGCCTACAGGTACCATATGGTTGGGTGGCGTGCACCTTACACTGTTGAGTTTCTCTTCTTGTTCGTGATAGCGGGATCTTCTTGTTCGAGGAGCTCATGTGGTTCTTTGGAGTTGTTCTTCTCTTTCTTCATTGTAATTGTGGATCATTATGTATAATTGTAGTACCTCATTTTTATCGAGGTGAACCTTTGTGATGTAATTGTAATAATACTTATGATCTATTCATTATTGGATTTAATGGTGTATTGGATGTTATGTGGTGTTGTATCTGTGGAAATATGTTCAATACATTTCTATGAGTTAGTTTTATTTTGAAATGGTTTAATGCTTTGATGTATGTTGGATCGTGGTTTAACTTTCATATGCTATGGTTGGTTTAATTTTATAAGTAATGGTGTTTACATGTAGACACGTTGTGTAGCCTAGAGGATGTATGTGGTTAGAGTAGGATACTTTACTCATCTTGTTTTACCTTTTTAAAAAAAAATTAGTTGTGCTTCCGCAGTGTTGCATCATCCTCTAGGTTGCGGGACGGGGTTTTACATGCATACATTGCACTTGACATGGTTGAGAATAGTATGGAATATGATCTTTGTGAGCTACTTCAACAACACCTAATGAAGAATTTAAGGAAATAAAAAAGAATAAGAAGAGTATATTCTGGTACGACACTTTAACAGTTTGCTTGCTCTTTTACTTCATGAAGGAGATATCGGTTATTGGAAAGGTTGAATGGACAAATACATAGTTGATAGCACACCAAATAAAGAATCTCATGATGAATCTTGGTGGTTTGGATGCTCAAGAAAATTCTCTTGTAGCATCCTTTGAATGTTTCAGATGAGTATGAATAAGAAGACAAGAATTCTAGAAAGTGTGGTGGAAAAATACTCTAGAGACATCAATTTCCTTGTCTCTACTGATTTTGTTGCATGGAAGTAGTTGAGTCCAGAGTTGTGTGGATTTCTAAGTTAGATTATGAAGTAACTATGGAAAAAGTTGATCATTATGCAAAAGTGCTTCTAGAAAGTCCAAAGGACCCCAACAAAACAGATGTAGAAGAAAATTCTATGACTGAAGCCTCTGGTAGTACAAAAAGAACAAGAAAGAAGAGAAAAAGTGTTGTTATTAAGCAAGAGATCACAAAACAATAAGGAATTCAATTTGAGGTAACCCAACATGAGCATGAAAGTGCAAACATACATGACTTGGATGAAGCATTAAAAGAATTACAAGAAGTGATTCTGAGTGCTAGCTTTAATTCACCTGTGTCCACTTTGGAAAATCTTAGGAGTATGATTGAGTCATTGAAGGTCTACATGTACAGATTGAAAGAGAAAACAAGAAATGAGTCAAGAAATACAGAAGAAAATCTAGAAGGCATGAAGAAGAAATGTGTAGATGCACACCACAAAGTCTTAAAGGAATTGAAGGATGTTCAGGATTGTGAAGAAGAAGCTCAAGAGTTAGTATCCTTCTGCCTAAATTGGTCTAACTGGACATTAAATGAAAGGAATGAAATAAGGCAGAATGAAATTCAGTTGAGCACTCAAGCAGATGTTTATAGCTTGGAAAATGAAAAGGATAATCAGAGATGGTCCTACATGCAATCACGAGACAAATTATTTAGCTTACAAAGTCAGAGAATAGAGGTAATCAAGCAGTATATGGCACTTAGAGATTTAGTAAAAGTCAGGCACACTCCTGTATCCAATGCCCTTGGTAGTGTTGATAGCCTATTAGAAATAAATCTCAGGCCCAACACTATGGAAGAAGGTATAGAGTCTTTAACAAAGCTTGAATTACTATACAAGAATCTTGCACATGCAAAGGGTTCTTGGGAAGAAGGTAAAGCTACATGGCAAGATATCCTGAAGAATCTTAAGGGATCTTCATCTTTCGGTTAATATGTTCATATCCTTTTGATCAATTTTTTATGCATACATACATATATTCAAGTGAAATATACTAGACCCTTGCACGACCTTTGCCATTGATGTCAAAGGGGGAGAGATAGATAGTGAGAAGAAAAACATTTTTGAATGTTTGGAAAACCTTTCTTTTGGAATGACAAGATCAATTTTGAAAGGGGGAGTATTCAATTGGTTTTGTATTGGTATGAAAAATGTTTTTGATATGCATGTTTCCATTAATGCCAAAGGGGGAGATTGTTGGAAGCTTGGGAGTATGTCTACATTGATGTAGCCTAGCAACATGAGCATGAGGTGTACATACATAGGTTGATTCAATTGGTCCAGTGTTGTCATTGATGTCAACATTGTAGGAAGATTTTTTTGGCGTTACTTGTATAGTACTAACTATACCGGAAAGTTGATCTATCAAAGGTTTGGATAAGTGTTCTCTATTGATGGTGTTGTGGTCTAGTGCGTTGGTTTTTTGGTTCGCACTTCACCACAAGAAGAGACATAAATTTAATCTCTTAATCATATTATTATGACTAATTCATATAGCTATATTCAAGATCTCGAGAATTTTTGTGATGTGTACTAGAAGTTATCAATGACAAAGTTAAACTCTATATACTACAGTCATCTCTTTGTTAGTATACCAGAGTGGGAGATTTCACATTTTCTTGAGAAGGTTATTTTGATGCTACAATTCTAAAGATAGTCTCTCTAATTTTAATGTAAAGAGAAACTGAAGTAATATGGAATCTAGAAGGTGTTTTTTTTAAGAAGCATGTTTATGATTGGAGTTTTTGTGATTAGATCCTATTCTTGGCTGACCTAATGCATGATACATGTTGAGAAGATTAATTATACCTTGTGGATGGTAGTTGAATCTATTTTAGATCCACACTGACTTGAAATTAAGTATTACACGTTCTACTTGGGTGACAAGATGTTTTTAAATCTTGTGTGGTGCCGACAAGAGCTATTTTTTGGATTGTTTTGTTTACATCTAATTAGGCTGACCTAATTGATGTATGTGATATATATATATATATATATATATATATATATATATATATATATATATATATATATATATATATGATATATTTTGGAATTGAAAAGAAGTGTGGTGAGTGGGTGAAGGAATGAGATATAAGTGGATATGTGAACATAAGTAATATATTGAATGTGAGTGGTGTTCAGTGGTAGAAGTACAAAATTAGAGCAGAATTGTTGAGTGAATGCTAAGCAAGGTAGTACTTCATATTTAGAGCTTCAAGGGAATGCTAAGCAAGGTAGTACTTCATATTCAGAGCTTCAAGGGAACTGAAATACAACACATGATAGGTACACTTTGTATCGGTTCATATTTTGGCAGTGAGCCATATCATTTTGTATTATACTTAACTCTAGATGTGAGCCTTTTAAGGACAATTTGTCCTGGTAGTGAACCCTTATAATATACTATATCTAGATATAATATATTGTGAGCTAATCATCACCATGGTTTTTCCCATTTTGGGTTTTCCACATAAAAATATGGTGTTGATGTGTTTTATGGTGTCATGTTTTTATCAATGTATTCTCTCTTATTTGTAGTTAAATGTGCTTTAATAATTGGATGGTTTTTAGTTGAATGGTTTAATGGAATACTAATTCACCCCCCTCTTAGTATTCTAGGTGTTCAACATAATCCTCCATTTTCACCATCTCATATTGAGCAAGTAAATGTTGTTGCATTGAGAAACAAACATCCCAAATCATTTGAGCACATCCACTTTATCCATAATGGTAATTTTCATTATTTAAGCATTTATTTATTTCATTTATTTTTGATACAAATTATTATTGAGCTTAATTGGAAGGTGAGAATTATGTGATTTCATATGGGCTTTGATTCCTATTTTTTTATTCTATTTTTCATTTTATTTTATTTTACCTCTCAACTTTGTGTACAATAGGTGGGAACTTGTATTAATACTAATATTTGTTCTTGAAGATTCTTTTTATATGTTTTTTAGGTTTTTGATGTTCTTTCTTATGTTATAGGTTTGCAAATTTTATGCCCTATGGTGTAGCATCTATGCTTGTCTAATGATTCCTATGGCTACTCTATGGTGCCCATGCCTATCCTATGGAATTTGTGTCTACCTTGTGGTTCATATTCCTATCTTATGAAATGTGTGTCTCCCTTGTGGTTTGTGTGCCCATATTGTGGTGTTTATGACTTCCCTACAATGCCTATTCCTATCTTGTGGTGCAAGTGCCTATTATGTGGCATTTGTGCTTTCATTGTGCCATCTTTGCATGTCCTATGGAATCTATGCATATCTTATGACACCTTTTCCTATCTTGTGGAATTTTTGTTTACATTGTGGCGCTTATTCCTATCATCTTACATTTATTCCCATTTTGTGGCACATGTTCTTGTATTTTGGTTCATATTCCTATATTGTGTCATCTCTACATCTCTTGTAGTGCATGTCCATGTATTGTGGAATCATCACATATTTTGTAGCATCTACACCCTATGTTGGTGTTTGTGTAGTTTTACTATGTTTTTTAGCATTATCTTGAGCAATATAATGGTAACTTGTAGGTTTAGTTGGAAAAGACCTAGACCATTAAAAATAATAATGAGCTTCATGCAAGTTTGATAGATGAAGATATAATTTGCAAGCCAATCTCATAATTAGTTATGCATGATATAAAATGAACCTTTCATACTTTACTTTGGTGCGTAGTAATTGAACTTGATCACTATGTTTTTTATTATTTAGATTAAAGTGTGTCTTGGTAATTGTTGTGCATGCTTTTTACTCACACTACAAGGTGAGATTTTAAACCAAAAGAAATTTAAACTACCACTTTTTGCACCAAGGATGGGATATGCATGATCTCCTATCGCAATGGAAGATGATCTTAAGGATCATAAATAAATTAGACACATTTTTCTTGTGACTTAGACATTATCATAAAAAGCTCACATTTATTATTTCTAGGTTTACTAGTATCTGGATTTGATCATTGGATCTAGCGAGAGCTTGGTGTACTGATGGGTTTTACAAATTTAGAAAGAAGTTATTGTTACTAATTGAGGATATGTGTGTTTTAAGCACTCCATGAAATGAGGTGGTTTTATCCCACCAATACATAGGTCTTAAACATGTACCTATAATATATAATCAAACCTTTGTACCCTCAAGAATATAGATGAATCCCTTGGATTGCTTGTTTATCCTAGTCAGACATTCTTTTGTCATCATTCCTTGTAGTGCATTAATCTATAGATTTCACTAGGAAGTTACTCATAGCATACCTTAATTGTGTTGGTAGTAGGCCATGGGATAACTAATGCCAATGAATTAACCATTCAAACATGTGTTAGGTTGGTGGAAAATCCATTGACCCTAGGCCCAATAAAATAGGTCAAGATTACCCTCATTTGGACACATGGTATATTTATGAGCCTATAAGGAGTGATACACCTACTTGTATAGCTTATACTTGCTTATGCATATTGTCTGTATTTTAATGTCTAGATCAACCCTCCATAATTCAAACCAATCCAAAGGGGAATCTTATCCATCTTGAGCCTTAGTATTTTCCTTTTTATTCTTTTTTTGTATGAGTCACAATTTAGTCAACAACCAAATATTTGATCCAAATTCAAAAACCATAGCCATAAACTTGTACAAAAACCAAATTCATAACCTTGAAACAAACTTAGTCCTTAACCAAAGTCATGACCATACTACACTCTCACCCATAGTCACCACTTTAGTCTAACATGACCTAAGGTCTTAACCAAACTAGACCATCAAGTCCAAGTTAACCATAGTCAACTAACCTTAGGTTTACTTTGTCCTAGTTTGTCTAACTCAAGTCAACATAAAAACCATATGTAGGTCAACCCAACCTTAGTCCAACTTAACCTAGGTTTAACTCAACCCAATTTCAACTCAAACTTAGTTTAATTAATCATAGTACACTCAACTCATAATCAATTCATTTAGCCTTAGTTTAAATTATCTCAAATCTCAACCATAGTTTAACTTAAACCTAATTTAGATTAACTCAATTCAACTTAACCTTAGTTCATAATTAATCATAGTCAAAAACATCATCTAACTTTCATTCTCATTTAAGATTCCTCTTACATTTAAGTAATATCCAACCTTATCCATAACATAGTTCCACACTCATGACATAGTTAGCCCATATCTAAGTCATAAGTCCAACCATAACAACCCATCCCATATAGATTTAACTCAATCTAGTCAATCAACATTAGGTTAAATCAACCCAAGTTTAACTCAACCCAAATTTAACTCAATTTTTTTTTTAATTTAACCATATTCTATCCAACCTATAGTCAGTTCATTGAACCTTAGTTTAAATCAACTCAAGTTTAACTCAAGCATAGGTTAACTTAAACCTAGTTTAGTTTAACTCATGTCAACTTAACCTTAGTTCATAATTAATTGTAGTTACACTTAACCCAATTCTAACTTAGCCATAGTCCAAAACATCATCTAACTTTCATATTCATTTTAGGTTCCTCTTACATATAAGTAATATCCAACCTTATCCATAGTACCACTTCACACTGATGACATAGTCAACCCATATCCAAGTTATAACTCCAACCATAACAACCCATCCCATATGGATTTAATTCTTTAAAATGTCATAGATTATCCATAATCATAGCACACTCAATTTTTACCATATTTTGAGTCTACCTTTTGACTTGGTACATCTTGTCATATCTAAGTAGTTGTGTTTAACTATACAAACCAAAGTCCAAGTTTTGCATGTCTCTATTTGTTATATGTAGATAATTAAAGTACTATAAAATGGATAGTCAATACAACTCTTGTGTACCAACTCAAGACTGTGAAGATGATGACAATAGTCTCCACAACCATAGAAAATACAAATATGATATAGTTAATTTCTTCAAAACAACACGAGTCCAAACGTATATTCAACCACACCAAGATCACACCCTTCAAGAACTAATTGAATTAAGAGCTTGACTACCAAGAGATTTCAACTTTGAACAATTAAGAATTTAAAAATCTATCTTTCAAATAATGATGAATGTCATGAAGCATGTGAAAATGGTATTGCTCATGAGAATTCTAGAACTAAATAAAATAATAAAGAGGTATACTTTGGTGAAAATTATCATCATGATTCCCATGCAAATAATTCTAAATATATAAACATATTTTTGATGGAATTCTTGGCTCAATTTAAACAACATCAACCATTTAAAAATTTGGCTGATCAAGAATTGAAGGATATAAAATCCATACCCTTATAAGTTAAAATGGGTTCACCTTCCACTAAAGGATATAAGTTTGAAGAACTATGTCCCTATCCCTTTTAAATTTTAATTAAACAAACAAATTTTCCTCCACACTTTGAAATTTTGAAAAATATAAATGAAAAGGTGATACAAAGAGTCATATCCATAAATTTTACATCACTTTCCATGAGGTATCCTATAATTATGATCATCTACATCACCTCTTATTTCGTAGGCTAAGGGTACAATATATGAATTGGTTTACTCATCTACCTAAAGGGACAAAAAACATATTTCTTGAACTTACAAAGTGTTTTATAAAAAAAAATTGTATAATGTTTAGGAATTGATAGTTTGCATGATCTTTACAATACAAAAAATATATGGTAAGATATTTTTTTCTTTCCTTCAACAATGGTGAAGCCTAGCTAGTGGGTTTCAATGGTCTATACTAAAGAAACAACTTGTACACATTTTTGTTATAAATCTTAATGTCCAAATGTCCTTCCATTTATAATTCCATTATGTATTCACCTTTGAAAAGATCATTGGAAAATGTATTCAAATTGACAAGGCATTAATCACCAAAGGGTTAGTCACTTTCTTTAGTAAGGACTACAACAACAATAACTAAAATGAGAAGCCCAAAATCTTTGTGAAAAATAAAAAATGTAGTCAATGATGGCATCACTAATACCAAACATGTAAAAATAGCTAAGAACACAAACAAACTTGGATTTTCTATAAGGCCAACTAAAAAGGAGAACATGAAACATCAATATATAAAATTTCATGAACCATTACATAATGTATTCAAAAATTTATTACAAGTGAACAGGATCAACTTACAACTTCCTAAGTATTATAATAATGAAAAATAAACCCACATGTTATAAAGACCACAAATACTATGAATACCACTGAGTCAAATGTCATGCAACTAATAAAATGCATGAAACTTAAAGATTACATCCAAGAGTTGATAACTAAGGTGACATTGAATTTGAAGGTACACCATCATCTTTTCATAACATAGACCTACACATTTACCAAAACCCCCTTTTGAAGCACAATCAAGTTCTAGCCTCTCACAAAAAACTCAAGATAATATAATTGCACACATAATATCTACTCCCACAACCCTCTCATGATTGTGATCCTATAGTAAGCTACTTTAAGCAATCCCCATTATATAAAAATATTATCATAATAAATAATTGTGCTATAATGTGACCACCCTATGAGGAACAATCGCCATCTCTAGAGCTCCTCTACATACTCCCATAGATATATATTATCTTATCAAAAAACTTTGGAAGACTCCAACAAATATTTCCATCTCAATTTTTCTCAAATTATTGAACCTTCACTAAGAAATATTGTATAAAGTATTGAAATATTTGAGGGTTTTGAACAATATTTACCCCTCTCTAATCTTAGCACTCATTACACAAATCACTTTTGATTATTGTATCACCTTTAGTTTTGAAGATATGACATATCTTAACAACTATCATAATTTTCTTCATTTTAAATCCTTCATTGAATCCAAACACAAGGTAAAATAAGTACTTATAAGTAATTGTTATGGACTAAATCTCTACATCTTCCAACTTATTAAACTCTTGGGGATAGACATAAGAGGTTTTGGAATCCCATATAATCATAATCATTCCTAACATACATACAAGAAAGGTAGACTACCAACACCATTAGTCTTCCCCTCCAAGTTGGACCTATTATCCAAAACATCCTCTATCATGTTATTGATCTTTAAATTCCATAAAATATCCTCCTTGGTCGCCCATGGATACAAACCATGTAGTTCATTCATTCAAATTCCACCAATGTCTCAAATTCTTTCACAAAGGAATTGGAGTCATTGTTATAGTACTTCAAAGACCCTTCTAATACAGTAAAATGTTGGAGGGTCAATGCTAGAAAATAAACTGTTATCCCCTCATTGAAGTTGTATAGTGACCATCTTAACCAAATTCCTATTATATTGATCCCAATGATATACCATATGTACCTCATCCACCTTATTCTACTAAGGTGAATATTATTGATAAAGGGTGTGGAAAGTATGAAATCCAAGAGGCCCTCCATATTGGTAAAATTTCATTATCACCTAAATCTTATGGTTGTCCTAACATGGAACAAATAAATAATAAGATACCTTATCATTAAACATGGTTTTCTCTTTAATGAAAAACATTGACTCCATAAGTGCATCATGGCTACACATTAAAGAGGAACATGCCTCCTATTTCAAGCATAATGACTATCCAATGGCTAGTAAAATCTATGATAATATGAACTATAAAGGTAAAGGCATAGGGGTACATGAACAAAAAAATATTGGAACCTATCAACTCTCTTGAGACTATAGTTAAGTAGAGACTAGGGTATATACCTTGTAGTGAATCTCTTAATAATATTAGTAACTCTTCAAACATTATTGATAACACTTCATTTGATTTTAATTATGTTAAAATTGTTACTCCCCATGACCCTTATGAATCTCTTGTCAATACCTATCTCTTTCTAGATGATATTTTTTATACTATAATCCTTGACTTGCAATATATTGACCTCGTTGATTGGGAGAAATATAACCAAATACTAGTAGATGAAGTCCAAAATATAAGGTTCTCCTCAAACTAATTGGTGTCAAATATCATCTTCCTTCAAGAGACCATAAAAAGGGACTTAACACTGATCTTCATAATTCAACATACTTTGGGGAACAAATGGATTCCTTTTCTCCACATAACAAATATAAATGAAATAAATAAATAAAAGTACCTATTCAAGATTCAAAGGATGCATCATTTGATGAGGAATTCCATCTTCCCCTTTCTCCACAAAGGTTGCAAGATAGATAAACTCTTAGTAGAAGATATTGTTGTCCCAAAAAAACTCTTCTCAATCCTTGAGCTTTTTTACCTTCATTACCAAGGATTTGCCATCGAGAAGAAGGTAAATAGAGGCTCATTAATAAACTTAGGATAGTTAAATGCTAACATGTATGGGAATGGGTAATCTCTCCTACAATTTGGGCTCATCTTAAACCTGGAAGGGTGCTTCCAAAGGTTTACCTTAATTGGAATTTCAATTAAATAAGTTTAACAAATAAAATGGTTAAAAACCATATCCAAGCTACACAATAAACCCAAAATATATCATTAGGTCAAATAAAACTAGCTACAATAACCTCTCTTATATTTGATAATACACCTTCCACATGTACCCACAATTATCAACTTCATTGATCCATTGAGATATATTAATTTGTACAACATCAATGTTGGCAAGGTACATGCATATTTGACATGATCCCCTGAATGTTTATCCATTAATTTTGCTTGAAACTATAAATAGTTGTTGCATTAATTGATCAATGAACAACGTGCATATCTACACTACTCCTACAACTAACATGATAGTTTAGGTGATTAAATGGTGGATTGATATATCATTCACCAATGAAAACTAGCACCTACTCCATTGGGAAACATAGTCATGAACAACATAAATGAAGGAGATAAAAGTTGCACAACATCAACAAAACTAGATTGCACTTGCATACAATCATTGATTTATATTGCACGTAATAGACATAATTAATAATCCATAACTAGAACTATAGATTACCACATGAAACCAATAAATGATAATCACAAAGAATTTATAATTTATTAGGTGCTATCACACACCGTCAAACCCTCATTACAATTGTTCCAAAAAATATGGAAAAAGGAAATATAATTATGATTATAATATTTCATTGACTCTTAGTAAATGACCATAGAGACATACAAATACATGAACATACATTAAAATAATCTTCCCATACTATTACAAAGTGTATCCCTTTATTTCTAGTTCAAATGAGCATTATTTGATGCCCTAGAACAATCCATAGATTCAACCTAACTAGAAAATTGGCTTAATAATATACCAAATGAACATATATATTTATATAACCCTTTTATGGTGACCAAATTTTAGTGGAAAATGAATTTTGAATAGATGTAATTGTTAGAGCAACCAAGATTTGCTTACAAACTCAAAATAATCCACAAATGAGCATATACAAAATGAGAAAATATCACAAACATGTAATTTACTAAAATGTACAAATGAGCCTTGCTTATAAAGGCAAGGATGAAGAAGTGAGAAGGTATAATTCAAACTTTGACTTTCCCTCCAAGTATGAAACAAGTGTAGGACTCATAGTAGATATCACATCTGAATTTTTGCTTGCATTCAATAATATTAAGTTATTCAGAGAAAATTTGAAAATTGATTATCAATTTTTGACATGTGTTAAATTTAAGAGTGATGTCATTTGAAAATGTTTATGCCTAAACTTAATGATCAAATGTGAAACATAGATGTTATAATGAAGCAATGAATATGTTTTTCTTTGATTTATGGCTAATGTTATTGATAAAAATTTGCAAGTGCAAGAGTGCGTGAGTGCAAGAACAGGTCGAAGAACGAGAACATGGTTGAGGTAGGAGTACTTAGCCGTCTAACATCAGTATGCAAGTTGGAATCCAACACACACACACCATGTAGGATCATGAGTTTTGCATTCTTGCATAAAAATGACTAGGAACAATTCTTCCTAATGCTTGTTTTGAGTTTGCTAGAAAAAAATGAAGGAAAAAGTCATTATGTTTTAAAAAAAAAGATAAATGAAATTGATGAAAAAATATAACCACCATTCATGTCATTTGCATATTTGATTCTCCAAAATATTAATGCATTTGATATATATATATATATATGAATAAATGACTAAATAAAAGAATCTTTTATTTTAAAAGAGTAGAATTAATTTTCATTACCTCGAAGATTTAATCATAACAGGAATTAATGGATACTTTTATGGAAAACATGTGAATTTTGTGTAACTGTTGGTTGCATGTGATTTAGTACTGCAGCATAATTTAAAAAGAATCCAAAAAGAGAGAGTGTGGCAGTCAGGGCTTAAATTTGATGGCCGTATGACCGTATTTAGAGATTTTTGCCGTAAAATACAATCAAAATTTTAAGAAGATTATATCAGATGAAAGGAGAGATTTTGGATAGACTGTCAAAATTTATATAAAATTATAATGATATATATATTTGATTTATATATAATTTTACTTACACTAAGGTATATCATAATGTTTTAAGGGCACCTTTAAATAGATAACCGTCATTAAAAAAATTGTTGACAGGCAAGGTCGACCGTCAAATTTAATCCCTGGTGGCAGTGATCTTTGAAAAAAAGAAAGTTTAAAGAAAAGAAGGATCAACGAGAATTAGACAAGAAAGCAATAGAAACCTGGCAGGAGAGACTAGCATGGTGAAGGAAGGAAGGAAACTTCCCTTCTAACTGTTCCTTAGACGCAACCAGCATTCAACCTCGGGCAAAAGAGCTATCCTAATCCAGGTATGTCGACCTTTTTAACTGGGATTTACGTTCTTACTTTCTAAACATGTTTGGAATATTATCGCTTGTATCTGTTGGGGATCGACGCTGAAGGTAAACGGGCTTGCTTCTATTTCCAGCTTCCTTCTATTTTGTTCTTAGTTTTTTAGATTTTATTTTGGTATTTTATGGTTTTATTACAACTTTTATTTGCATTTATTAATTATAGCTTTCTTTCTTATTTTCGATCATCCTTAACCTTTTTGTTCGTTTCTTCTACTTGTCTTCCTTTTATTTTTCTTCAATTTGGTTTACTCTTCTACCAGGTCTTTATTGTTTGTTTGGTTTCTTTCTCTTTGGTCCTCCTTCACCTTAGTTGTGCTTTGATTCTAGTGTACCCCTATCCCTCTTCCTCTTTTCCTTCCTTTTATGCAATGCTTGGTTTGTAGACTATTCATTTTTTTCCTTATTAGTGAATGCCTTGTTGTGGAACATTTACTGAATGTGTAAATAATCATATACTTTTATTAGTGAATGTATTAGTGTGGGAACAATTTACTGAATATGCAAATAATGATTCTTTTGTAATAGTGAATATATTTATGTTGGTATATAGTTTGAACGATCTATAAGAATTTTTTTTAGAAAGTAATCATTTTGTAAGAATGTATACACATACCTTATTAATGTTATTTGAAGACCATATATGCGTAAATACATATATACACACTATATGTATAAACACGTACATGTGAGCTATACCTTCTTTTAAAAGACTATCTTTCTTACATAATGTTCTACGAAAGAAGGAAACATGGTTTAATTCACTTATGCATGTACTTGCTTTTGATTTTAATGTTTCTTCACTATTCACATGAAGATATGTAGCTTCCTTGATTGGTTGATCATTAAGAAAGGGATTTCTTAGATTACCTATTGTTTAAACTTGAAACATGATTGCTAGGGTGATGTATAGTTAGAAAAGGGTGTTTTCTTGTGCATATTGAAAGTTTTCTTTCAATATGGATGTCGAAAATGGATAATAGAGGGTATAGATTCTACTTTTCTAGATCTATCATTTATTTGATGTATACGACATATGCTTGGTCAATCTTTGTAGACCATAATGGTATATGGACTAACTTATATTTTAGCTCTCTGCCATTTCCTAACATCATTCATTGCATGTTCTAATTTTGGATAGAAACACATGTAGATATGTTAAGAACACACCAAATTCCATCCTACATTTCAATTTCCTTTTGCTAAGTATTATGTGCAGGGTCAGTGGTTCTTCATGTTAGGAAGAACTTTTCAAGGAAGTGTAGCTTTGTGGTTGGGCGGAAAAAGTGCTTGAACCAAGTTCTCATCCATTGGTTGTGGGGCGAATATTGGAGTGGAATTTCAAGGATTCTAGCTCATGTTTATTTGTACATTATAGTACTCTCAATGTAAATTTGTTATGACTATTTGGAAAATATAGCCTAATCAAACTATGTATTCTTGTAACCCAAACAATATGACATTGGGTATGGATGTAACTAAATTTGATGACACGTTATGCTATGGCGGTACTTAATTTCAATTATTTTTGAAATTATTATATGCACATCAATTTTGAATTACTTAGTGTTATTTGAGAATAACACATTCCATTTGGTATCAGAGCCAGGTTTCAACTCTAGGCCTATGAGTCCACAATGGTTGGAATTAGGGTTAGTCAACCCTTATTTGTTTTTGAGTTATCATGTGGATAACAAACCTAAATTGGATGCAGGTATGGGAAAGTCTAAGTCTGGGAAGAAGAAGGGAAAAGTTGTTAGGACTCCTAAAAAGCAAGTCAATGTTGAAGAAAACATAAAACTTGAGGCTAAACCAGAAATCCTAGACGATGAGACCTTAGCATATGCTCTTACTCGATTGAAATTGGAAAAGGGAAAAAAGGTTAAGGAGTCTAAGCCAATCACTAAGACCAAGAAATCTTCTGTTGTACGAGATTGGCCCTTTGGGTGCTATCCAAATGTACCAATTCTAATAAAAGAAGAGAAGGACTTCATGCATGCACATCCTTACTCATCTAAGAAGGTCATTGTTGACTCTGATGAGGACTCAAAAGAGTATCCTCTCTCTAAGAATGAAGAAACCATCTGATAAGGGGGAAATTATGTAATAAGGATCTATGTAAACCCATCACTATATTAAATAAAGAAAGTCTCGTTTACGTACTCAAAGTTGTGTACATGAAGACTTACTTTGTTTGTGAATGAACATGAGTATCTTTTCTAAACTTTGTGTTTATAATACTTAGTATTATGTGTGTGATATAATTGAACATGGAATCTTGCGTCAGTTACGCTAAATGTGCACTATGACGTAGATCAATCATAAACAATCATGATGAACACTAGGAATGGAGGATCTAGTGGTGGGTAAAATGATGGTCAAAATGAAAAGTTGGACTAAATCCTTGATCTCATGAATCGACAAGAGAATAAGATGGACCATTTGGAACAAGAATTCAAAGGCATCCGAGAGGGTCAACAACCAAGAAATGAGGAGCGACAACAAGGCAATGGGGATCAAGGTGGTAATAATTGAGCAAGAATTGAAGGGGAGCTAGGAAAAGACCTTAAGACCAAAATTTGATGGCAAGACTATCGGAGATGGAGCAGAAGCATGGATCGTAGAAATGAAAAAGTATTTTGGGCTCCACAATTTGTTCAATGAAACCAAAGTTGTATGGGTTGCTTACCAACTCTCTAGAGAGGTAGCCACATGGGGGGATAATGAGAAGGTAGAAAGGAAAATATTGCTTGAAGAAACCACTTGAGAATAATTCCTTCAACTTTTTCAGAAAATGTGGCTTACTCAACACTTTTTTGACAAGAAGATGACTAAGTTCCAAAATCTAACCCAAGGAAGTTTGTCTATGACCCAATATTGGGAGAAGTTCACCCACTTACTCAAATATGTACCTCAGTACCAGACAAATGAGTATTTTCAAATTTAGAAGTTCCTCTTGGGAATAAGGCCCTAGATTGAAGTAGAGGTGGATATTCACAATCCCCTTACCATGGAAGAGGTCTTTGAGAAGGCCACCAAAAAGGAGCAAAAATTGCAGCAACTATCTAATTTACTTAAGAGTTCGAATTATAAGTCTTGGTTTGGTAACAAGAAGTTTTAGAAGGGTGACAAACAGCAAGGGGGAAATCCACACCAAATCTAGAATTTGAAAAGGGGAAATGACTCTCAGGAAAAAGGGGAAGGTAGCAGTAATGGGAAAAATAAAAAGACTAACAACAATAATAGCAATTTTAATAAACGCTAGTCTAACTCCAAAGGAGATGGGTCAAGGGGCCGAAAAGGGCCATATGATGGGTGTTATACTTGTAGAGGTGATCACTATACATCAAGTTTTCCATAGCGATATAAGGCACAAAGAGAAAGAAACCAATTATAGTAGGCTCCACAACATCAAATCCATGCAGTAGTGGATAACATGCAAGCTGAGTTTTAAGCCTCACCAATCCAATTGACGGGTAAGCTCTATGGCCAATTTGTTTCCATTTTAATAAATATTGGAGCCACGTAATATTTTATAGATCCAAGCGTAGTTTCTAAATTACCTATTAGACCCGAGCACATGGCCAAATCTTAGATGGTTCAGTATGGGAATTGAGCAGAGTAGAGGATAGATTCTTATCTCTTTTGCAAGGAGTTAGAACTTCCAAATTTCTAGACCCAAGTTAATCTTTATGTGGCACCCCTAGGTTCTTATAACGTGAGATTGGGGATTTATTGGATATCCAAGCACAAGTCCATAGTGAAATGTGAGGAAAAAATTGTTAGTTGTTTGGATGACCTTGGGAACTCAATTGAGATTCATGGGATGCAAAGACCACTTGAACTTAGGCAAATCTTATCCATGCAACTTGAGAAGCCCAAAGGAAGGGATGTACCATCTATGTTGTGGATGCTAGTGACCCTGACAATATGAAAGCTTATCTAGATGATTATCCTATTCTTAAGGAGTTTCAAGATGTGTTTCTTAAAGATCTCATAGAGTTACCACCCAAGAGAGAATTTGACTTCTCTATTGACCTACTACCTAGAGTCGAACCTTAGTCCAAGGACCCATACAAGATGACTACTACTGAACTATTTGAATTAAAGGCCGAACTACAAGAATTATTGAGCAAAGGGCTCATTAGACTAAGTGTGTCTTCGTGAGGTGCACTTGTTATTTTCATAAAGAAGAAGGATAGGAACTTGCGATTGTGCATTAGCTATAGGATGTTGAACAAGGCCACTATCAAGAACCGGTATACTCTTCTGAGAATTGATAAAGAAATTTATCAAATGAAAGAGGCAATGATATTTTCTAAAATAAATCTCAAGTCCAATTATCACCAATTAAGGATCAAAGAAGAGGACATTCCTAAGACAACCTTTCAAACTCAATATGGTCACTACGAGTTCACTATAGTACCATTTAGTTTGACCAATGCTCCAACAACCTTTATGAACCTCATGAACATTATATTCAGGAATTGCTTGGATGGTTTTGTTTTGATTTTTATAGATGATATCCTGATTTACTCTAAATCTATTGAGGAGCACGACAGGAATTTGAGGATAGTCCTATAGTGCTTAAAAGAGAGAAAGATTTTTGGTAAACTATCTAAGTTCTCATATTATCACGACAAGTTTGACTACCTAGGTCATATTATTTCAGTAGAAGGAGTCTCTATAGATCCTGAAAAGATAAAGGCAATCGTGGAATGGTCGGTACCTTAGAGTATGACAGAAGTTTGAAGTTTTATGGGTCTTGTGGGGTACTACATGAAGTATGTGAAGGGATTCTCCCAAATTGTAGCACTGATCACATCATTGCAAAGGAAGGGAAAAATATTCGAGTCGATAGAAAAGTGTGAGCAATATTTTTAATTCTTGAAGTAGAAGCTTACTACAACTCCATTTTTTACTATACATGATCCCAATGGTCAATTTGTGATGATCACATATGCTTCAAGAGATGGTGTAGGAGCAGTATTGATGCAAGATGGGAAAATGGTGGCATATGAATCAAGGAATTCAAAACAACATGAATTGAAACCACATTACTTGGAGTTGGTTGCGATAGTTCATGCCTTACAAATGTGGAGGCACTACCTATTGGGAAAGTTGTTTGAGCTTAAAACGAATCACTTGGGACTTGGGTACATCTTCACCCAACCAAACTTCAATGCATGATAGAGAAGGTAGTTGAAATTCCTTAGTGAGTATGACTTTAGAATTGAGTACATCAAGGGAAAAGAGAATAGAGTGGTAGATGCTCTTAGTAGAAGGAGGCATCTAGCAATCATAACCATGAAAAGATCCAATCAGAGGTAGTGAGTGGTGCAACACTTGCAAGGGGATGAACATTATGAAAGAGTGAAGCAAGCTTTAGAAGAGAATCCTTCAAACCATTGATTTTATGGGTACGAATTTGAATCAGATGGTATCTTGAGATATCAAAGGATGATGTACATTCCAAATTCTAGAGACCTCATGAAGTTGGTCTTAGACGAAATCCATAATGTACCTTACTTAGGACACCTAAAGTTGTTAAGATGATTGTAGAGTTGAAGTAATTTTATTTTTGGCCAAAACTTAGGAAGGACGTAATTGAATTTGTAGCACTACAACAAAACAGGAAATTAGCACCTAAAATAGCACCGGATTTTAGTGTATTTGAGCTCATGAATTGGGAACTTCTGCTGGCACAAAATGGTATGTTTGCTTTGGTGCTAGATTTAGCGTCGGGTTTAGCGCCAATTTTTTATTGCTTCCAGTTTGGCTTCTAATTTTGCTTCCGGTTTTGCTTCTTGTGTGGCTTCCACGTTTTCTTTCAATTTTGCTTTTGGTTTTGCTTCCAATTTTTCCTCTAGTTTTGCTTTAGGTTTTGCTTCGGGTTTTGCTTCTAGATTTGCTTCTAGTTTTGCTTCCAATTTTGCTTCCGATTTTACTTCCAATTTTGCTTCCAAGATTGTTTTTGGTTTGCTTCTAATTTGGCTTCCATTGTTGCTTCCTTTTTTGCTTCTAAAAATGCTTCTTGTTTTGTTTCCATTTATTAATTTAATATGTTTTATTTCAATTTAATTAGTGAAATATAGCATGCCTCTTAAATAACTCATGATTATAGAGTAAGTAAATTAAATAATATGCTTTATTTCAATTTAATTAATTAAATATATCATGCCTCTTAAATAACTCATATGATTATAGAGTAAGTAATTTAATTATTTAACTCATATGATTAAATAACAAGATAATTATTAATAACATGATCATCATTTATAATTAAAACAAGTGGGTCAAATATCTATATAAGTAGATCAAAACAAGTGATTACAACAAGTGAGTCAAATATGCCTCTAGATTAATAAAATGTCAAAATGATTCATGTCCAAGAGTCGACATAAGTCAAAATGACATATGTACAAATGATATAAGTAAAAATGATAAATTATATAACTCAAAATGATTCAAGTCAAAATGATACATGTCCAAATGATATATTTCAAAATGATACAACTCAATAATATGGTAGTGCAAGCCATGAAAATGATACATATGATAGTAACCATGAAAAGAGGCATCATAATGATATATCAACAATGATCCATGATACAGTCTATATGATCATGAATATCACTGGCTACTACCAACAACTGCCTCATCATCATCATTATCATCACCATCGTCATCATCATCATCGTCATCATCATCGTCATCAGCCTCAATGTCTTTTGTATCTATGTCATCATCATCCTCTACCATGTGATCAATACTAGAAACAACATATTCTTGATCTATATATCATGAGGATCATCTTGATCTTTTGGAAGACCCGTGTTCTACAAAAAAAAAAAAAATTAAATGAAAAGTTATTATTTATTTCATGCAATAATTTATTTTTTTGTTATATATCTAATATTACAACATGTGAAATGAAACCATAATCATATTACATCATATCAAAGTGCACATACCATAGTAAAATTTCATAAAATTTACAACTAATATGTCATTCCAATGATGTAAAACATGCAACAATTCTAATAAACGTTAGTAAAATATGCCAGCATTTGGTGGAAGAGGAAGAAAGATGACTGGAACTCTAGAGGCCCACCATAATGGATTTCAGTATTCAACCATGAGAGAAGAAGAGATTTGATATCATGTATCAAAACATTAAGCATGCATTCTTCTAGCCAGTGGAGAAGGAGATGATTACTTTGCTTCATTTTCATTTGAATAACCATATCATGGTGTGAACCAAGAAGACCAAGGATGTCCAGTTTTATGTGGAGGTAATGGATGTGGTCCAAACTTTAGGAGGGGAAAGAAGGTCAATGTATGATCCTGATTAAATTGAGGAAGAACAGCATGAGAGGGACAAGAAAAATAAAATCAATGGAGAGTTTCAAGGATTTGTCAAGCGAGTAACAGAGCTATAGGAGCAGCCTCATTTAAAAGATTTTGAATTAGAGTTTGATATACCATTTAGAGAGTTTGGATTTCATGGAGTTCCTTTCAAAGTGTCTTGATGTAGTGCTAGGAGGATCACAACTCAACTCATCATTAACTTCACAAAAAAAAACTTGATTCCACACAAGGCATACAACTACTTGTAGTTTCCTCAAAACACATTTGGCATCACCAAAATAATGAACTCAAACTCAAACTTGTAGATTCCCAAGCTTGCCAATTTGGACACTCAACACCAAAATTATAACTCAAACTTCTAACAAGGATCCAATACCATTCAAGACACTCAATAGATGTAAATATGTCAAAAACAACAAACTTCATCAACAGATCCCTACATTAATGAATCAATACTCTAAATCCTTACCATTCCAACTCCTTACTTGTTTCATGAGGGTTTGTTGAAAATACATACCCCAATACATTTTTCCCCCTTCCAATGCCACAAACATGTGTTATACCTGAAAAAACATATTATACTCTTTCCCATCCTTTTTTCATGATAATTCATCAATCACCATTAAAAAAAAACCTCATTTTCCATTCCTAAATATCACTATCAACAGGCTTCCCTGTCTAATTAATCAATAAACAAAAGATTCAAACCTATGACATCACCAAAACATAATTAGAGAAGGCTCACAATACCTTTAAACTCCCCTTATAAATAATGAGAATCAAGAAAACTTCACTCACCATAATCAAATTATTCAAAACAACTCTGTACACAGTCACTTTTCCAGATTTTGCCCAAAATACAGACCTAGGGCTTCATGATTTCATATGCTAACCACCATAATTCAGTCTAAGTATTTATAACATGAAAGAATGTGATAATATAAACCTTCTCACCAAAAATGGAGGTTCCACCATACAAATCAAGAGAAGCACAGTGTTTTTGTATACAAACCCTAAAAACCCTATGTTTAGGACAATATTTAGAAATTGGATTGTTTGACCCTTTAAATGGCATTATAAAAATTATTGGTAAAAAGAAAGTTTTTCCATGACATCAAGGCCTTTCCATCCATCCATGTTTCATGTTCGTACAAGTTCGTACAAGGTCGTACTAACATGTTTTCTGACTGCAATTTTTGGAAAACGTTTTCTGGACTGGCTGTCTTCACCAAAAACACAATAACTTTCACATTTCTCAATGGAATTAAATGAAACAAAAGCCAAAATAAATTAAATTCAACATTATTTCAATCCCATGTGTTCTTATTCCATGAAATGGGTCATACATACTGTACCATGCATCAAAACAGAAGGAAGGAAGTGGAAAAATAGTGAAAATATGATTTCTTCATTACAAATCTTCAATTTTCTCTTCCACCACCCTTACAAACGACTCACAATGCCCTCTCCAACTTCTCTAACTACCTAAAAATATTCAAATAACTTCTACGACCCTTCAAATTCCATTATTTGTCAAGTTTTTACATTGTGACAACTTCTTTTTTGCACTTTTTGACAATTTTTTCAATATGGAAACAACTTTGAACATTATTTGACAAATGACTTAAAATATAAATTCCTAAGACTCAAACAACTCTAAAATGATTTGATAAACCTTATTAAATGAACCCCTAGCACTCTTTAAACACTTATTACATTTTGGCCTCATGGAGGCAAGAAATCAAACAGGTGCTCCTGCACCACGTCTGTTTTTATTGTTCCTACGGTAAACTGTTTGATAGAGTTGGTGGGATTACCTTTCTTAGTAATCACTATTAGTGAGATTGAAATTTTTAAGCTTGAGAGAGTAGGACTTGGGAAAAAGGAATTTGATATGGCTATTGTTTTCATCCTATACAACCATTAAAAGAAAAGTTAAGCTAGCATTAAATAACCAACAATTTTGAAAATAACATGAAAAATTTTAGTTGTTGCTATGTCAGGAATAAAATAAAAGGAAACAATGTTCCTTCCAGTGGCTCGATGATTGGAAATGAGGATTCATGATGAAATTCAATCTTATTGGGTTAAAATCTATACTTTTTTTTATGAAATAGATCAATATATAGAGCTTAAATGGAAATAGATAAAACCTATCCTCATGTTGGTACCCATATGAAACTCATCTCTTGTGCTCCCTTTTGTCATCATTTGACTTTTGATCTTGTATCCATCCAATCAATTGTGGTTCTTGTAGTCAGTTTTTTAAGTCATCTTGTCATTTTATTTTCTTTGCTAAGATAGAGAGAAGTGATCATCAAAAAATATGATAAAAGATGACATTTAAATAATAGTATGCAAGAGTAGAAAACAATGAAGTTCTCGGTTGGTGTTGACTATGATGAAACAAAGAGGACTATGGAATGTCCAAGGCATGAGGTTTGAATCAGAAATACTCTTTTCCCTTGGCACATATTTTCTTTGGCCCAACCATGGAGTTAGTTCGCCTAATTAGCAACAATTACAAGGATCTAAGTGAATTCTTCCAAAGAAGTAAAAATAGAAAGTTAGGGAACATTTTTGTGTGGTTGAACCCAAAGAAAACTAAGCTCTAGTTCCAAAAAAGGGCAAATTGATTAGTGATCGATGCCCAACTTGATAAGAATTAAATTTGTTAAAGGGTGCTCACTTTAGAGGTGGCAATGTCGCTAGCCTCCTCCGTCTAGCAAGTTTTAAGATGGAAAAGTGATTGATGATCTTCACCCAGCACTAAAGGGCTAAAGGTGCATTGTTTCAAAGGAAAAAATCTAATAGATCTTCACCTTCAACATCAAAACCATGGAAAATGCATTATGAACCCATGCCTATGTATGAGATCAAGCCTTTGAGTGAAGTATGATACACATCTTGGTAGATTTAACCACTATAAATATCCATCGAATCATATGAAAGAGTGGCAGTAAGTTAATAAAACTTTGCTAAAATTAAATAATTGTGCTTTTAGAGAGAAAAAACCATCATTCATCTCTACTTCATCATAAGAAACATTGCAATTACATCAGTAATCATAACTCAGCTAAAAGGGGAAAAAATGAAGATATCTCACTCAAAACTCAATATTAGAACCTGCCACTTGATTCAAATGAAAGCTAAAACATTCCCTCAACAAATTCCATCACCCTTGGGCCATGGTACTTTTGTACAGATGAGCAATTCAGCCTGTAGCAGCAGATTTCTTGAAAAAACAAAATTTATGCAAAGAAACTAATAGATTTTGTGGTATTTCTTTCAAAATGCAACTTGCCAACCCCCATCACGAGGTGTACATGTATTTTAAATTTTTTCCAACCCAAAACTAAATTCCCAGACTGACCAACCACATTTCAAACTCCAACTAACCATTGGCCTTTACAAATTTTGCATTTTTGCAAGTTTATTGTTGACAATTTTTTGCATATTTGCAATATTTTCACTTTTGACCCTCTTATTCACCTAAGACATTACCAATGACCTTTTTAGACCTTATTCCACTTAGAAGCATGACTCAACACAAGAAAAATAACATTCAACCTACCTTGATAATCTTTTAGTCAAAATTAGAAAGGGAAAAGCGATTGTTTTTATAGAAATTTCTGATTTTTGTAACATTTTTAGCAATTTCAAGCCTTGGTCTGAATCCGTATAGGCCCTTATTGCTCTACAGGTGCTTGTATCAGGTGTGGGATGGACCTAGATTTTATTTTCATCATATTTGGAGGCTCTACATTGATTTTAACAGATTTTATTGTTGATCTACATAAATTGGTCTGAATTTGTACATACAAGGGTTTTGACGCTTTAAATGGAGTTCGACCTATTCCACCTTCTATAAACTGTTGTGACTAAGTGGAATTGGTATAGTAATGTAGGAATAGGTGTTTAGAGGCTTGAGGGAGTAGGTTCAGGTCGTTTGAGGTCAATGGGCATGAAGTCTAGTTGCAAAAATGAGTGATTTTTTAGTGAAAAAGAGTGAAATTGTGAGGTTTTAGTATGGAAAAGTGTGAAATGTGTGGGGAAAGATATTTATGAAGGTTTATTAGGTGTGTGTAGACATATTTAAGCATGTTAGAAGTGGTTGCCAAGTGTTTTAAGGCTTGGATCATAGTTTTTCAAAAAACCTCCTTGGAAGGACATAAAGTGAGGATTTTGCAATTGGGTGTTTTAGAAAGTGTTTCTCTTAAAGGTGAAGGTGGATTCCAAGGTTTTGAGACCTGATAATTGGCTGACCAGCAGAAAATTAGAGGGGAAGCAAGTTTTAAGAGTAGTTTCTTTGAAAAACAGGCCAAAATTGGCCTTGTAGGATAGCAGTGAAGTCCAGATTTGAAGAGGTTGGTCCAAAGTGACCATAGCTGATTTTGAGATATGTTTTAGAAGGCCCAAATGGATCCTATAATTTTTTTTTGGTTTTAGGATATTCAATTTGATGTTGAATATTTACCCGATTTCAACTATATGGACTACTACAAGAGTTTAAGTCCTTGAATGCAAGAATTTGTGAATATGATGAAACAAAGTTTTCTGAGTGCTTTGTTGATTTGAACCTGTCAAATAAATGATGTTTAAGATGTACTAGAGGTCAGGTGAGATTTGGAATCAAGTTTTGGTGGTTTGGAGTCTTTTTGGCCTTATGAAATCAAGGTACAGTGAAGAGAATTTGGATAAAGTTTGTGTCAAACAAGAGAATTTGAGTTTGGTTGATTTGAAGACCTCCCTTGCATTCTATAAAACTTTTTCAAGCTTTTTATTGATGCTTGTTATTCAATAAGTGGTAGCTTTGTTTATCACTTGGCACTTTTTTGGAGTCATGTGTTGTTCAATTTGTTTAACACTCCCTTGTTGATGTAAAATTACTAATCTCTACATTAGCCAAAAGTAAGCATTCATTTTTTTTTCCCTTTAAACCTTGATTGCAATGGAATATTGGTCTTTTTTTTAGCTAGTAGGAAGTTGTGTTTGTTTGTGCTTGATAGTTTATCCTCTGTTATATTTGAAAATATCACTAAAAAGCTTGACTGTTAACACTTTGGTGTATGCATTTGAGGGAAAAAATAGTCATTTAGTGATTTCCATTTAGTCTCAAAAATATAATAAAGAAAAGTTACACTATTCTTTTTGGAAATAGAAAAAATATTCTAGAGAGACCGCAACCAAGCTATCACCAAGAAAGAGAAAAAATGCATAAATAAAAAAATCTTTCATCATTTGATCAAACCAAATATGGAGAGTATGATTTGTTTCATTTCTTTTGATAGTGAGCTAAGTCCAGAGAATCTGAGCCAAGATAGAAGGGTTTCAAAATAAGGATGCATGGTAGAAAAAAAAAAACCCATTGATTTGTATCTATTGAGTCCAAATCGAGCTTATTTTGACAGAAAACAAAGGTAAGATATAGAGAAATTGTGGATAGAAACTTACACAACTTCTTGTTGTTTGAAGAAATGTGACCTCCATAAGTGATTTGATGTCAGTCTTAAGACAATAAAGGCTTCAACAGAGTAAAGCAAGAGAAAAATGCATGAGAATCTGAGAAGAAATGTCTTTGAAAACACATTCAAATAAGTGGAAACAAATGATGAACCATGAAAGCTTTACCTGACTCAGCCTCAACAGAAATTTCTATGAAGAAAACTCTCAAAAGTAGTGAGAAAATAGACAAAGACTCCTTCAGAAAGCTCGAGGTTTCAAACCCTAATGATGGCGGCATGTGCAGGGCAAGGGAGCTTGAAAAAACCAAGTGAAAATGAGAGTTGAAAATTAGGGTTTGAGTATTTTGTTCTAATTCATCCTGGCAGAAAAAATATTGATGTGAAAAAACTCCCACACAATCACGTATAGTGTATATGTTTGTAGACATAAAAAATATACATCAATCACGTATAGTGTATATGTTTGTAGACATCATGCATCTGATCCTGACTTACTAATATCGTTTCTTCCTAAATCATCCCTCAGTCTAACCGTTTAATCAAATTCCCCTATCTGATTAAATTCATCAATATTTGTCTCTTAATTAAATAAATCATTTTGTCTGATTAAGTCACTTTCTCTTGTTAATTAAATCAATCCATCTGATCTAATTATCCCTATTTAATTAAATAATCAATTTATTTGATTAAATCCCTAAAGTCTATCCATTAAATTAAATAAATTTAAACCTTATTTGATTTAATCTAACACCATCCCTTTTGATTAAATAAATCAAAATATTTATTTAATTAGTCTCTTATCATATTCCTCTCTTATCTGATTTAAATAAATCCATAAATTTGAGTCAAATAAGTCACATCATCTAATCCCTTGTTAAATTAATTAACCCTTGATTAATTTAACCTCATCTCATGTCACATCCTCTAGATAATGCAAGTTGCACATGAAAATAGATTTAATTCATTTATTAAATCCCTATTTTCCCTCACATGGCATCTTTTGGAATATTCTCTCAATTTGAATTCAAAAATTCCAAGTCAACATGTACATCCAACAAGGCATTTAAGATCTCTTACATGTCCTTTGCCTTGAGCCAAGTGGCATTTATTGCATTTTTCCTTCCCTCTTACATGTCATTTCAACAAATTTGAATTTCAAATATTGGCATTTATTGGCACAAACCCCAAATCTTGCACAACCACCATCCATTCATAGCTTGACAAGTGGCACCATATCCTTGGATGAAAGTTAGTCCCACATTGCTCAAATTTTTGCTTTCATCCATCTTGAAATCCTATAATGAAGAGCTCCTCTCCTCATTTCATCATCTACAATTTGAGTAAAGTTACCATTCTCAAATATCTATCAAGTTTCACACCATTGAGTTCATAACTAGGTTCTTTTGCAGATTTGGCTTGGAGTCTTCATTATTCATCATCAAGTCTACATATCGAAGCTTGCAATCATAGGAATTGGGAAAGGGCCAAATTTCCACATCAAATTGGCACCAATTCCCCCATGGGATCAAGAGTTTGCTATTTAAATTAGGATTTCATCTTTGGTTTATCTCTTGTATTGTGTTCTTGCATATTTTCATTCCTAGTTTGAATCGTAAATGGATTCCATGGGGAATCCTTGTTTATACTTGCAATATCTAACTTAGGGTGTTTAATCTCTTTGTTTTGTAGGTACATAGATTGGGGGTTCACAATGTTTAATCATTAAATCTTTTAATATTCAAACAAATTTAGAAAACAAAATACATATATTTTATAATAAAAAATTACTATTATTTATTAAATTTATTAATTTATATGTTCAATTAATAATTAAAAACTATTGATGTTATTTTATATAAAATAAAAATATGAAAAATATCTTTAACAATTATTAATTTTAATTTTAAAATATATATAGAAAAATATTTATTTAAATAAAACTAAAATGAATATGAATTAAATATATAATTTAATCATTAAATTATGATTTTAATTATTACAATTTTAAACAATTGTGAGATTGTGATTGTGATCATGATGTTACATTAGATTCCTTGTGCCCTAAGATTTTTTTTAATTAAATAGATCTACCTCTTGCATTTCTTCTGAACCATTCATATTATTATTGTGAAAAATAAATTCTAAATAATGATTAATATTCAACATATAAATTTTATTATTATTTATTTATTTTATAATATGTTACAAATTAAATATTACAATTTTTAATTGAAAAGAAGATAAAAATGTCATTTAATTCAAATGCTATTAATTCTCAAATTTAAGATCATACTATTATCTTCATATTATCCTTTAAAAACAATTTTTTATCCTTTACTCAAAAATTTTAAACATGGACAAATTTGTAGATGATTGAATGCAGAAATGAGGTGTATTATGCCATAAAATGTACAAAAGGGATATAGTTGAATTTTTAGGCCCTTGTAGTCACACCAAGGGACGTATAGGGTTGAGGGTCCAATGCATAGGGTAGAGGGTATACTAGGGGTTGAGGGATTGAGGTAGAGAGTTTACTGGGGTTTAAGGGTTTAAGGGTTGTGGGTAGAGGGTAGAGGTCGATTTAAGGGTTTAGGGTTTAAGGGTTGAGGGTTGAGGGTTTAGGGTTTAGTGTTGAGTGTTTAAGGGTTTAAGGGTTAAGGGATTAAGGTAGAGAGGGAGGGATGGATGGAGTGAGAGATGGAGGGAGAAGTGAGATAGAGAGGAGACTAGAAGAGGAGGGAGGTACAAAGATATATGAGGGTTGAGGATTCAATGTATAGGGTAGAGGGTTGAGAATTGAGGGTATATAGTTGAGGACCTATAGGGTTGAATATGGTTTAGGGTATAGGGTTGAGGGTAGAGAGTAGAAGGTTTAAGGGTTTAGGTTTTATGGTTTAAGGGTTTAGGGTTGATGGTTGAGGGTTGAGGGTAGAGCGTTTAGGGTATAAGTTTGAGGGTATATGGTTGAATGATTAGGGTTGAGGGTCCAATGTATAGGACCTAGAGGGTATAGGGGTTGAGGGATTAGGGTAGAGAGGGAGGGATGGATGGAGCAAGAGATGGAGGGAGAAGTGAGATAGAGAGGAGATTAGAAGAGGAGGGAGGGATAGAGATATATGAGGGTTGAGGATCAATGTATAGGGTAGAGGGTTGAGAATTGAGGGTATATAGAGTTGAGGACCTATAGGGTTGATGGTTTAGGGTTTAGGGTTGAGGGATTAGGATTGAGGGTTGAGGGTAGAAGGTTTAAGGGTTTAGGGTTTAGGGTTGATGGTTAGGGTTGAGGGTAGAGAATTTAGGGTATAGGTTTGACTAGGGTATATGGTTGAAGGATTAGGGTTGAGGGTCCAATGTATAGGGTAGAGAGTATAGGGGTTGAGGGATTAGGGTTTAAGGGTTGATGGTTGAGGGTTGAGGGTAGAGAGTTTAAGGGTTGAGGGTTGAGGGATTAGGGTAGAGAGTTTACTTGGGTTTAAGGGTTTAAGGGTTGAGAGTTGAGGGTAGATGGTATTCGGTACTTGAGGGTAGAGGGTAGAGGCCGGTTTAGAGTTGAGGACCTATAGCATTGATGGTTTAGGGTATTGGGTTGAGGGTTGAGGGTATAGGGTTGATGGATTAGGGTTGAGGGTAGAAGGTAGAAGGTTTAAGGGTTTAGAGTTTAGGGTTTAAAGGTTTAGGGTTGATGGTAGAGTGTTTAGGGTATAGGTTTGAGGGTATATGGTTGAAGGATTAGGGTTGAGGGTCCAATGTATAGGGTAGAGGGTATAGCGGTTGAGGGTTTAGGGCTTAAGTTTGAGGGTTGAAGGTTGAGGGATCTTTAGATGCAAGTGAAATGTAGGCAAGCAATTGAAGGCCAGTGAATTGGGGAAGGATTTTTTTTTCTAAAACCCCTAATCTATGCTAGATCAAAACAATTAGGCGTTAAACTCAATGCTAAATTTGGTGCTAAACCTGGCACTAATATCGGTGCTAAACTTGGCACTAAACCTGGAGCTAAACCCGATGCTAAACCCAGAGTTAAACCTGAAGCTAAACCCGATGCTAAACCCAAAGCTAAACCTGACACTAAACCTAGCGCTAAACCCGACACTAAACCTAGCGCTAAACCCAGTGCTAAACCTGACACTAATTAGCGCCTACTTATTCTAATCAGCTCAAAAAATGCCAAAAATGGCGCCATCCCAATAAATAGCGCCAACTTTTTCAAAAAAAATGGAGAAAAATACATTAAAACAGTGGGTGGAAGCAAAAAAGGGAGCTAATCATAGGGATTTGTTGTAGTGTAGCTAGATGCTTGGAATGTTAGCAAGTTAAGGTTGAACGCGTGCATCCAACAAGGCTTCTCTATCCTCATGATATACCTAAGTAAAAGTGGCAGGTGATTAGCATGGACTTTATACAGGGGTTACCTCTGAGTAAAAATAGCCATGATGTCATATTAGCAATAGTTGATAAGTTGACCAAGGTGGCACATTTTATTCTAGGAGACCTTAAGGATGGATCGTTGACCTGGCCAAGAAATTTTTCCAAGAGATCTTCATTTGTATGGACCCCTAGAGACTATCATATCCAACAGAGATACTCAGGTGATATCCAAATTTTGGACAACCTTGAATGTAGCTTTGGAAACTAAGTTGAATTTCAATTTAGCATATCATCCTCAAATTGATGGTGAAATAGAGACTGTAAATTAGGAAGTAGAGGATCTCCTTTGAATGTATTGTACCAACCAACAGTATAAATGGGAAAAGTACCTATCGTTGGTAGAATATGCTTACAATAACTCTTAACATGCATCCTTAGGTATGGCACCTTTCAAGGCTATTTATGGATGGAAGTGTCATACACCCATTAGTTGGGACAAGTTGGAA
Organism: Sequoia sempervirens; assembly: GCA_007258455.2. Lineage (NCBI taxonomy): Eukaryota > Viridiplantae > Streptophyta > Pinopsida > Cupressales > Cupressaceae > Sequoia > Sequoia sempervirens. The sequence continues at coordinate 76,470,063 of VDFB02026320.1, forward strand.
GACAAGCTTATAGTGGGTCCCGAGATGCTTAAGAAGATGAAAGAGCAAATGAGGCTAATCAAGGGTAGACTGAAGGAAGTGGTAGATAGACAAAAAATCTATGCTAATAGGAATAGGACCTTCAGGGAGTTTGCAGTTTGTAATGGAACATAAAGTCTTTTTGAGAGTTAAACCTCATAAGAGCTCTATTTCTTTTGGAGAATCTTCCAAGTTGGCTCTGAGATTTGTGGGTCCCTTTGATGTGTTGGAAGTGATTAACCTGGTTCATACCAACTTGATCTACCACCTTCTCTAGCTTGAATCCATAATGTATTTCATGTTTCTTTGCTTAAACCATACCATCTAGATGAAACTCACATACTTGATTGACATTCCTTGTAGGTGCAGGATCCAGAGTAGCTCTAGTGGAGCCCATCAAAATCCTAGATAGACATAACATTAAGTTATGAAACATAGACATTCTCCAGTATATGGTCCAGTATGACCAATAGTTTGAGGACAGTGCCACATGGGAGGATGCGAAGGAGAGAGATTGCTCCTTTCCTCATTTGACTTCATAGTTAGACTCTTGATGTTTCATTGAGATATATTACTATAGCATTTTGGACTTGCATGTTGTGATATTTTGGTTTTGATATTAGTATGTTTGGATGTTAAAATGGACATATAAACTTCAATTTGCTTAACAAGACATCAAGACGATGTCTCTTACTAGTGGGAAAAGATGTCACATTTAAATTTTTGCTTGTATTAAATAATATTATTAGTTATTCAAAGAAAAATTGAAAATTGATTATCAATTGTTGGCATGTGCTAAATTTAAGAGTGATGTTGACCATTTGAAAAATTTATTCGTAAACTTAATGATCGAATGTGAAAGATAGATGTTATGATGAAGAAATGAATACATTTTGCTTTGATTTATGGCTAATGTTACTGATAAAAATTTACAAGTGCAAGAGTGTGTGAGTGAAGGAATAGGTCAAAGAACAAGAACATGGTTGAGGTAGGAGTACTTAGCCGACTAACATCAGTATGCAAGTTGGAATCTGACACATACACACCATGTAAGATCATGAGTTTTGCATTCTTGCATAAAAATGACTAGGAACAATTCTTTTGAATGCTTGTTTCAAGTTTGCTAAAAAAAATGAAGGAAAAAGTCATTATGTTCAAAAATATGATAAATGAAATTGATGGAAAAATATAGCCACCATTCATGTCATTTGCATATTTTAATTCTCCAAAATATTAATGCATTTGATATATATATTAAAAGATGAATAAATGACTAAATAAAAGAATCTTTTATTTAAAAGATTAGAATTGATTTTTATTACCTTGAAGATTTAATCATAAAAGGAATTAATGGATACCTGTCTGGAAAACATGCGACTTTTGTGTAACCGTTGGTTGCATATGATTTAGTACTACAAAAATTTTTGAAAAGAATAGAGAGTGGGGTAGTGATCTTTGAAAAAAAGAAAGCTTTAAAGAAAAGAAGGATCAAAGAGAATCAAGCAAGAAAAAAAAGAAAGTTTTAAAGAAAAGAAGAATCAAAGAGAATCAAGCAAGAAAAAAATAGAAAGGTAGGAGACTAGTGTGGGGAAGGAAGTAAACTTCCCTTGTAATTGTGCCTTAGACACAACCAGTATTCATCCTTGAGAAAAAAAGCTATCCTAATCCAAGTATGCCAACCCTTTTAATTGGGATTTACATTATTACTTTTTGAATGTGTTTAGAATATTATCACTTGTATTTGTTGAGGATCGAAACTAAAGGTAAATGGGCTTGCTTCTATTTCCAGCTTCCTTTTTTTTTGTTCTCTTCCACCTTTACTTTGTGAAAATTGCTTCTTCACCTTACAACCCTGATAATATCTTTACCCAACATCATGGTCTACACGATATCTAAATAGGTGAATCAAGAGTAGAATGAATGGATGCACTCACCACAATGCTCGATCTTAGCTTTGTCATTATGTTGTTGTTAGGGAGCCTCTACTAATATTGTTGGTAGAACATGCATTAGGAAGGAGCTTGGCCCAAATAGCCTTGGTCAAGAAGTCAGGGTGGAATATAAGCATCGAGACTGTGAACTGTGATCGGCTAAGGATCTATAAGGTGTATAAGGATCTAGTTAAAGGCTAAGGTTCATCTCTAATGCAACAACCTATTAGACAATTTTTTTTTTGAAAAACTAATTTTTGAAATATATATATAATTACAATACTTTTATTTTTACCCAAAATAAATGAATGGAACATTATTGAAAATTGTAGTTTGAACTACAACATCTTTGTCCCTACATTTGTAATGAAGCATACATCAACTAAGACTTTCTCATCACCCAACCATATTGGCATCATGAAGCTATGTGGACTCTAGCCAAACCCTCGAGCAAGGAGAGAGAGCTATCATTTCATTAAGCTCTTTCAATTTCCTTTCTAAATAGCATGTTCGTGGGTATGTAGTCTTTTCTAGGGTCCCTGCTCCTAGACAATTTCCCTTCAAGCACCACCCACGAGAAAACATTTGAACATAAGAGAGTATAATGTAAAGCACATCCCTTCCACCTTCTGATCACCAAGATCCTCATTGAGGCGAGGTGAGAGCATACAGTGTTTGGGTTAAACAACTAATTAATTAAGGAAAGGAAATAAATATACTATCACATTTAAAATAATTAATACTCTCTTCCACTTGTTCAATGGTGAGTGAAATAAGAGTTAACAACAATTAAATATTCCTTCATTAAACTAGTGGTGAGAGATAAGAACGTGTATTTGCTTTAATTTGGAAAAATCATAAATATATATTCTATCGTACCTGAGCAAGAGTTGTATGTCCTCATGTCGAGGTCTCATGGCTAATACACAACAATTGGTCTAATATTGCCAAATCGTTAAGAAGGATTGAAAATAGTAAATATAAAGTATTTCAGATAGAAAATGAGAGTTTGCTAATTAAGTATTTTATTTACTGGAAGGAAATGGAGTCTATAGTTATAAAAGAATTAACTCGTTATCTTGGTATAGTTGATCTAAACATTTTCATCTATCTATCATTATCTACATATTTGATTTGCATAACTAATTTCTTTATTGAACTGAATGATCATTTTGATATTTATATCCTTTTGAAATTTCATACTATTCTCGCTTCCATGTATTTAAGAGCTCCACTACAAAATGTTACTTAAATTATATAACAATTCTACTATAATCAAGAAAAAGGTAAATTATTTAAGGTAATAAAAATTACTAACTAATCAATTAAATCTTTTAGGAAACGATGACCAAAATAAGGATCTACAAATATTTCAAGGAATAACATATAAGAGTTTCTAGTATTTAAATTTATCTCAAGTTATAGTTTAAGGCTTAATTATGTCTAAGCTTCACATTTAAAGTATGACCTATCGATGATAAGCCATCCATTAGTAATTTAAAATAACATTTGATCTATTAATACTAATTCCATATATCTTATTTCTCTACGAGAAAATTAACTTTTAACTAATTCTTTAAAACTTAAATTGATATTTCCAATACAAACATTCATTGAATCTATATACTAGTAACATTCCCATCTTTATTATAGATCATCTCCTCAGATTGTGCTTAACTATTTAAATTAAAACTAATCTATAATAAAAATATATCCAATTAATCATTCATTTCTACTTCAAAAGATATCCCAAAGTCAAAAGAAATAAAAGACTATTCATTTTATTCTCTCATGATATTTTCATTTTCCAAATCTTCTATATACAAATGAAAATTCCCAAATAAAATTGTTTCCAATGTCTTCAATGTTAACTCCAAATAAATTAACTATTCAATCTATATTTTATAGTATACTCATGTTCTTCATTCCCATTTGCAAACAACTCTTATTTAATTAATCATTTAATATATTCTAAAAGGATATTTCCAAAACAACTAATCAATCAACTTAATGATATTTCCATTCTTATATAATAATTTGTTGAGCTACCTTTCCTCTACTTCTCGAGAGAAGAATTGCAAGGAGTTGCAGGGTTAGGAAGATGATAAAGAAGAGGTAGACGAACCCAAAGGGTTCAAACATGGTAGATTCTTGTAGCATTTAACCTTAGATTATGGTTATGCTCACATTGACCCACCAAATAAACAAAGTGGTACTTACATCAACTCACCTATTATCAATTCAAAAACTAAATGCAACAATAGAATGAATTTGCAAGACATAGGACATAAATTTCTAGTTAAAACCTTGGCCTCTCATCTAAAAGATATTTTAGAGCAATTCCTATTATTAAGTTATAACGGATACATCATTATCATGGAGCGTTGCTCTGACAATACAAGGATGGGACATAATTTAAATGAATGCAGAGTAGGTTCATTCAACATGATTGAAGAAAAGAGAATCAAATCATGCATAGCTAGATAGGAAATTCTATCTTATAAGCTAATCAAACCATTGCGCATTAATCTTTTGAAGCACAAAAGAGAAAACATAGAGGTGTCACGGTAAGGGTAGATATGCAAAGGTTTACCATAGAGATTTTTAAGGGTAATAATAAAGAGTTCCTAGATTACATCGTCTATGGAGATAAATAAGATGATCAATAGAACAAGATCAGATGCTTACGAGACTTAGTGCCTAAGAGCACAAAAACTAAATGAAAACTTCCAGTTAACTATGTGTTTTAGTTTGCAACAATACTCACAAAATCCTTCCACATTGGAAGGTTACAAAGAATTCCCTTCTAAGGATATCATTATCAATCAAGGAATGTATAATTATAAGCATTGATATCGTACAGAAGAGAATGTAAAGATTGAATGCAGTAAAGTGAAAAATATATCAAATGAAATTAGAGGCTTACGATTGCAAAAATTTAACGTCATAACCATTTACCTTTGATGAGGATGACTAATTGAGGTAGCGACACGAATGATGAATCTAAAATATATCCTGCTAGAAAAGATCTGTTATAATTACTTAACTTTTGTCTCACGATGAATCAATATTACTTGACCGATTAAAGAAGACATTATATTATTTTAGGGTAGCTAAATCTATCAAAAAGATAACCTATTGATATGGTGGAGCAAAACCTTGATTCCTACAGATAGAAGACAGAGAGATATGTCAAGAGCCACAAGACTATATGAACGGATCTGCAACATTTCAATCACATGATTGCTTCTAACATCTTATATTAAACAAATGACTAAAACGTTCTACAAAAATTATATTAATTTCTTGCATTTCCTAGAGACAATAAAAGAAGGTCAAGGTTAAACTTGAGATCTTGTTTTGAAAAGAGACTAGATGAAGTAGATGTCACATCTCTTTCGTGCTACCAGACATCCACAGGCAATTTCTAAAGAAAATGTTGAAGCTTTTTTCCGCTACTTGACATCCTCCTTCCTTTTCTCTTTCCTATAAATATATGGAACAAATCCTCCTCCTATCTTCCTTTTGTCCTTCTCCTCCTCAAATTTGGCTATTCTTCTTTCCCCTTCCATAACTCCTTAACCAAGATATTAGAAATGATCTCAAAACCCTCTTGTTCATAAGCTTGATCCGCAACAGAGTTTCATCATTTTGCTTCCAAGCCTTGATCCCTTTGTAGCAAATAACATATAGAAATTCTTGTGCTAATGTTTTATCAGTGAGGTTGAAAACATGCATATACTATGCCATAGCTGAAGCGATTTTGGTTAAATTTAAGCTTGCACAAAATCAAAAGAATAAGAATCAACTTTCCTTTCTTTTGTTGTCCTTCCATTTCCCCCAACAAATTTTTCCCCCTTTGCATATATATTTAGTCTCTATGTTGGTGGTATGATGGGAAATTAATGTGTTCTCAGATTCAGATGGTGTTGCTTTAAGGATTGTTTTTTGGTTTGGAGAATTGTGTTCTAGTCTTGGTCGACTCAACGTATGCAATACATTGTGAAGACTAGTGTTTTATGGATGTTAGCTGATTTGGTACAATGCACTGCATGGATAAAATTTCTTATGGTGCTGACAAAGAGAGTTTTGATTATTTTGTTTTCATCTAATTAAGCCGACCTAATTGATGATTAAGATATACTTGTATATATATAAGATGTTTTAAGGAATGAGATAAAGAGAGTGAGTGAAGTAGAAGAAAGTGCGGAGAAGAAAAGTGTGTGGAAGAAAGGTCTGAGCCTAAATGCTTTATCAATTGTGGATTAGTAGAGGTTTGTTAAGTGACTACTATGTGAGGTAGTACTTCATATTATAAGCTTCATTGAAACTGAGCCCTGCACATTGAAGGTGTATCCTATTAGTTCAATCTCTTGGAAGTGAGCCATTATCTTTGTATCTTGGTGGTCAACCATTTTTTGTATTCAGGCAATGAGCCTTTTTAAGGATAGCGAGTCCTGGTAGTGAGCCCTATAATATTTTATATCTGGATATAATATATTGTGAGTTAACCCTCACTGTGGTTTTTCCCTCTTTGGGTTTTCCACGTAAAAATCCTGATGTTCATGTGTATGGTTGCTTTGATTTGTTTCTATGTTCTCTGTTGCTGATTTAGTTAGAATTGTGATAATCATTATATGGATTTTATGTGAATGGCTTTATGGAATACTGATTCACTCCCCCTCTTAGTATTTTGGATGTTCAACAATTGGTATCAAAGCTTGGTTCCTCAGAAGGAGCCTAACAGCTTGAGGAAGCTCCCAAAATTTGAATACAAGAATTTTTTTCCTCCAGAAGTGGTCTTTGTTAGATATTTAGAAGAAATGGAAGATCTAAAGGACAAGTTGATGAAAGTGAATGAGTATATATTGAAAAGTTGCAAAGTAAAAGTGTTGAAGCATGTGATCTATTGGCTAAAGTAGATGAAATTGTCTCCAGTCTGCTGAAAAAATTGAATGAAAATAAAAGAACTGAAGAATATCATAAAATTGAAATTCAAAGGAAGATGGATGAATGCATAAGGCTTGAGGAAGAAGCAAAAATATTGAGATATGATCTTGAAAAGGCAAGAAGTTTTGAAGGAAAAATTAAGATAAGCTTGATAATGCTTGATGAATTGATTACTTCTTAGAGATCGGCGATGGATAAGACTGCTTTAGGGTTTGAGAAAGGTCAAAGTTCTAAAGTGAAGCAATCTACTGATAAGGGGAATCAGTGCAAAAATGGACAAATCAAGGATCTAAGAAACAATTCCATAAGAACTCATGTCACGACATGATGCTAAAAGGTATTTATCTTTCAATGATGTTTGCTATTCCTGCAAGAAATTTTGTCATAAGGAAAAGGATTGCAAAAGTAAAATGAATGATTCTTTATCATTCTCCAAAAAATGTCTCAAGTGCAAGAAGATTGAATAAAAAGTTAGTATGTGTGAAGATAAGTTGAATAAAAGAGAGAACAAAAAGAAGAATGTTGTTTGTTGTAAGTGCAACAATTTGGAACACCTTGGTTATAATAACTGCAGAAGAAGAAAAAATTAATTATCCAGTGAAGAAGCATGATCAAATTGTTGATCCGAAAGAAGCAAGAAAGAAAATGAAAAGGATTTGGAGAAAGGAAGGAAAGCAAGTTGAATCATCAGTCTTATATGTTCTGACCTCTGATGCAGATACTCCTATCAATTTCTAAGTAAAGCGATGGCTAAGGGGGAGAAATTATCAGAAAATCTAACAAACCCCCTCATCGATACTTGTGTCACATCATGACTGAAGTATATTTAATGTGGTAAGGAAATTAAGGAATTTTTTAGTCACATGTGTGAAGGATAAAGCCTACAAAATTTGAAAGAATGGAGGTGTACACAATTTTTGAGGTAATCTACTTGCAAGTTGAAGCATTTATTGCAAAATCATTCAGAATGGAAAGAATAAATTTAGATAATTCAAGAGGCTTACGCAAATTTGGAGAAGCGTGAAAAGGATGCTTAGAGAGAAATTTTTAGAGTTTTAGGGTTTGAAGAAAAGAACAAGTGGATTCAAAGTGAGCTATGGAAGTGGGATATCTATACATTTCTTGTTGGCATTTACAGAGGTTTTTTTTTTTGCACAATCTTTCATTTTTATTGCTATGGATAATTCAAAGATTGTGAATAGTGCGGATAAAGTGCAAGTTAATTTGAGAAGATATTTGAAGGATCTGTCGAAAGAGTCTATTGGCACATTCTCTCGCATCCCTCCATGAGTGTTTCCCACAGAGGATATCTATGCATTTTTTTATAGTAAGGTAGAAGAAATGTCATTAGTTCAGTTGAGCATGCTATGGGAAAGTGAATTGGAAGAGAGCCATGATGCCTACAAAGTGTTAGTTGAGAAAAAGTTGGATGTTTGGAGGAAAGTCCCTTTGTTTGAATTTGAAAAGAAGTATATTTGAATAGTTTTAAGCAAAATTCACGATGAGTATTTGTGGATTGATGAGACACATTTGATTACCAGAGAAGCTATTAGAGACGTAACTAGTTTGTGTTCCTCTAGACCATTTCCCAAATGAAAGGCTATGGATGAGCAAGAGATATTTGAGGTTACCGGTGTGAGTCTTGAAGGAAAAGATATTGATTTGAGATCAATTGTTGATCTGGTAATAAGGTATGCTGCTATGGTCATTGGTCACAAATTTTGTATCCCTAACAATGACCTCACAGTTTCTACTACTGTTGTACATATTGTTGTTGATATGGTTAAAAGAGGTATGGATTATGACTTATGTGAATTACTTCATATACATCTTTTGAAGAATTTAAAGGAAATAAAGAGTAAGAAGAATATATTCCAGTATGGCAATCTTGTTGTTTGTCTTCTATTTTACTTTTTGGGAGAGTTACCGTTAATAGGAAGGATAGAATGGTCAAATATAGTACCTATTTCCCATCAAATCAGAAACTTCATGATAAATATTGGTAGCTCGGATGTACAAGAGACTACCCTTGCTACATTCTTTGGAAAATTTCGGATGAGGATGAATAGAAGGTTTAGGATTCTAGTTAATGTTGTTGAAAGGTACTCTAGAAGCATAAGTTTTTTGTCACATGGAAGTAGTTAAATCAAGGTTGGTATGGATATTTGAATTAGATTATGAAGTGTTAGAGGCTGAAATTGATAATTATGCTAAAATTCTTTTGGAAAGCCCTAAGAATCTCCATATAGAAGGTACCTTTGATAGCACAACCAGAACAAGGAAGAAAAGGAAGAGTGTTGTTCAGCAAGAAGTTGCAGAAGGAAGTGAGTTTGAACATGAGCATGAAAGGATAAATATTCAGAAAGATTTGGAAGAATTGTAGATGGTTATTCCCGGTGCTAATTTTGATTCATCTATTTTTGTTGTGGAGAATCTCAAAGGAATTATTGATTCTTTGAAGGTTTGTACATCTCTGGACTTGAAGTACCTATTGAAATTGGATCTAATGAAGGAAATTTGGAAGGTATCAAAGAAAAATGTACAAATGCACACAGTCGAGTGATGAAGGAATCATAGGGTGTACAAGGTTGTGAAGAAGAGGCATAGGAACTACTTTCTTTTTGCCTAAATTGGTCTAGAAATACATTGAACATAATAAATGAGATAAGGATGAGTGAATCTAGGATGAGCACTCAGGAAGATACATACAAGTTAGCAAAAGATATAGATAATTAGAGGTGATCCTACATTGTGCAACTTTAGGATAAATTATTTTCTTTGTAGGATCAAAGGATAGAAGTTATTAAGAAGTTTGTGGCACTCAGAGAAATGATTAAACTCAGGCACACTTTTGTTTCTAGTGCTCTTAGTTGTATTGGTGAATTATCAAAGATTAATCTTTATCCCAATACTCTAGCTAATGGTATAGAGTCCTTAACTAAACTTGAGCTATTTCACAAGACTCTTATAAGTGCAAAAGATTTATGGGAAGAAGGAAAAGTGTTGTGGAAGGTCATCCTGAAGAGTCTCAAAGGTTCTTCAGGTTAATTCAATTTTGTGTTCGTATCTTTTTGGCTACATTTTGATTATATAGATTATACTAAACCCCTGTCCTTTGTCATTGATGTCAAAGGAGGAGATATAAAGAGATGCAAATATAGAGAGACAAAGAAAAACATTTTTGTGAAGAACATTTTTGATAAGGGGAGTATTCAAAGTATTCAGTGTATTCAGTTGCAGTTGGAAAATGTTTTTGTCATGCATGTTGCCATCAATGCCAAAGGGGGAGATTGTTGAGCCTTGCAACATGAGCATGATGTATGGATGGTTTATATGTTTTCATTGATGTCAACATGATGATATCTACATGGTGATAACTCTATGAGAAGTCTACTTAGTTTACCGAAAGTTGTTCTCTATTGGTAATGCCCTTTTGTGATGGATCGGTGTGTTGGTGTTTGAGTCCAAAAATCACCACAAGATATGATATGACTCTAAACTCTTAACCATGTTATCCTGACTCATTTAGATAGCTATATCCTAGATCTTGAGATGTCTTTGGTTGTGAGAAAAAATTTATCTCTAACATAGTTCAACTCTGTATTCTACTGTTGTTCCTTGCTTGGCATACTATGTGGGAGACTTCGCATTCTATTAAGTTGAATATTCTTATGTTGTGGTTTGGTTGATAGTCTCTATGCCGATGGTATGATGGGTAATTAATGTGTTCTCATATTCGGATGGTGTTTTCTTTGAGGATTATTTGTTGGTTTGGAGAATTGTGTTCTAGTCTTGGCTGACTTAGCGTATGCAATACATTATGGAGACCAGTTATGTTTTATGGATGTCAACCGACTTGGTACAATGCATTACATGGATAAAATGTTTTATGGTGCCAAAAAAGAGAGTTTTGATTTTTTTTTCATCTAATTAATTTGACCTAATTGTTGATTAAGATATACTTGTATATATATAATATTTTTTGAGGAATGAGATAAAGATAGTGAGTGAAGGAGAAGAAAGTGTGGAGAAGAAAAGTGTGTGGAAGAAAGGTCTAAGCCTAAATACTTTATCAGTTGTGGATTAGTATAGGTTTGTTGAGCCACTGTTGTGTGAGGCATTACTTCATATTCTATGCTTCATTGGAACTGAGCCCTACACATTGAAGGTGTATCCTATCAGTTCAATCTCTTGGCAGTGAGCCACTATCTTTGTATCTTGGTGGTCAACCATCTTTTGTATTTAGGTAGTGAGACTTTTTAAGGACAGTGAGTCCTAGCAATGAGCCCTATAATATTTTTTATCTAGATGTAATATATTGTGAGTTAACCCTCACCATGGTTTTTTCCTCTTTGGGGTTTCCACGTAAAAATCTTGGTGTTCATGTGTACGGTTGCTTTGATTTCTTTATATGTTCTCTCTTGTTGATTTAGTCAGAATTGTGATAATGGTTATATGGATTTTATGTGAATGGTTTTATGGAATACTGATTCACCCCCCCTCTTATTATTTTGAATGTTCAACAGATATACCTTAGGAAAGCCCTCATAAGGGGAAAAACCTAGCCTCCAATAGAATCCATACTCAAAGTATTATTCAGCAATAAACATTACAATACATCTTCAAAGCCTGCATACATACCTTTGAAACATAAGCATCTCCAATACATCCTCCATATGTCCAAGCATGTAACCACACATCCCATGCCATGCTTCACATATGCACTCTTCAAAAGAAGACTCAAAACCTCAACCATCCAACCTGTTAGAGCTATAAAATTTTGATGTATTTTACAAACCCCTTAGTTTCCAATCAAGTCCTCACCATATGCTTAGGGCCTCTCTTCATAATATTTTGCTCACATTCTACCCATTTTTATCCCATAAAATCCATCTATGTTTGAGTATTTCACATAATGATCCAAATCGGCATGAGATTATCAAGGTCTCCCCGACCCATAATGCATTTTTGCTAATATACATTTGTTGCAGATTGCCGGCAAGATTTCTGGAATGTAATAGCGATCATAATTCATATACAGGCACCTGTCGATGGGACACTTCTATTTTTTTGGCGACTGAGGGATCCCCATCGGCGTGAAAGCCACCGTCGGAATGAGGTATTGGTGAACTCTCTATGTCTCACCGACCAGTGCACATGGACATATTTCAGCCAAACTAAAGGTATTCGATATGAGGTCTCAGTGAATTCATTGTGTCTTACTGACCGCCGATAAGGATATACACTTTGGTAAGACTAATATGCATCGGAGTAAGGTATTGGCGAATGGCTCTGGTCTTGCCGACAATGCGAATGAATTATATCGATGGTTTTCGGTGTGAAGTTATACAGTCTCGCCAACATATTGTCTCATCGGTGAGAGAAAGATATTGTCACGGCGAGAAAATATGAACTTAAGGAGATTTTCGGTAAGACATAGGGTGTTCTATGAAACATCTCCCCGACATCAGAATGTTACAGCAAAGCACATGGGATGAATGGACATTCGTCGGTGAGACTCAAAGTGTCGATAAGACGACATGAATTCACAACGATGCACAAGATGACTGTCAGTGTAACGTTGAGGATCAGTATGACTACAAAATGTCACGGCGAATATTTGGTGAGTATTAACAAAGACCCGAATATTGTTAGCCGACATTTGGAATGTGAAGCGATGTGTCTCTTCAGATACAGATGTATAAATATTCATTCTCAATTGTAAAAGAGATCATTAGAGATAGATTAGTAAGTAGGATAGGAATAGAATTTCCATAGAACAGGGACTATGATGTATGATTTCAAAATGGAGATTTTAATGAGAATCAGTTAATGTCGCAGCTCATTTCTGGTGTCAATTGTCTGTTGAATTTATTGAAAGTATTACTAAGTTATCTCCAAGATTGATGCTTTCTAGTTGTTTAAATTGATATAACAAGTTTATATTCAGTTTATCAGCACACATTTGTTGTATCTGTGTGATTAATTGATTGGTTCTTTCAAGAAAAGATTAAATCCTTTTGGCTGATCACAGTAATCAGGGAAATTCATTTGGATCATTAAGAAAAGCTTAGTAATCACAGTCTTGTATGTTTATACAAGTTATAAAAAAAACATATGCCAAACAATTTGAGTTTTCTCCATAAATGAGTTGCCCATTTATTTTTCATTTGACTCTGCATACCCAATAAGGCACTAGTCTTTGCATTTCACCATTTAGATTCATTCATTTTCTTTACATCTGTTAACTGAGCATATTAGGATTTAGCTTTGAATATTGCTATACAATTTATACCAAATTTAGTTTTATTTGTCCATTCCCATCTGCCATTGTGGGAAAAACATCTCAAGAGAGATAAGCACATTAAGTCTACTCCATTCATATAGGTACACCTGCCTCGGTCTAGCAGCACCTGAAGAGTAGAAGGTCTAAACATCTGACCTTGTCTGTTACCCTAAAATGTACCAAGAGATTGGCAGCCTCTTGAGGTTTTTCGCCTGCATTTTTGAGAGCTAACACAACCTTAGATAACTTCCCTTGTGTTTGCTTTTATAGAAAAAAGGTCACACAAAACCACCAAGTGGTATTACATAAAACCATGTGACTAAAACTATGAGATTACAAAACCATGACCCCACATTTAATATTGGGTACTTTACTAAATTAATTTACCTGATTAAATTAATACATTTTTACAACTTATACTCAACTTATATCCCAATGAAGTGGCCCCAAGAGCGTTAACTCATAGTGATGCACATACTTCTAGGTCCCCCTAGGTGCACTACACACATAATAATAAATTAAACATTACACAAGGTGTAAAACACCTAATTCCTAACATTCTCCCACTTGTTGTATACATTGCATAAGGGGTAACAAGTAACCTCAAACATGAACAAGGGAACAATCCCTATAGCCACATATACCATCAAGGAATCAAAGTGCTCCATCAAGATACCTATAATAAGAAACAAGGTGACCACCATCCCAAGCATGAATGCTCTCATCCTCCATCATGCCAATGCACAAAGATAAGAAGGTATCCAAAGAGAAGCCACACAATCTATTACAATGAAGCATAAGTCCTGCCTCAACTGATATCCCAAACACAAACACTCAATCCAAAGGTATCAATATGTACCAATCGTTGTCAAGATACACTAAACATATCTTAAATAGCACCCACATCAAGTGCTAACACATCCAACTATCCAAACCTCTGAGGTATATGAAATATAATAAAAACTCATGCAGTTAACATGTACACCCATAAACTGCAATCAAAAACTCCATGTGCAAACCTGTCAAAGAATGACATACACATCCTAGAGCTCCCATTGCATGGGTAATAAAAATTTGAAAATGATCAAGGCATACCAAGTCTACCAATAACATCACATAGGTGTAAACAAAGTCATGTAGTACCAAGGAACATCCACAATGATATACAAAACCTGTAAATAAATAACCTATAAGAACAACTCTTACCACAAGTCTCCATAGCTCTCCCATGTTCTCCACACACAACAAAGGAAAGAGATAAAGGGACCCCTATGTCATCACCCAAAAACCAAGTGACAACACATTACCACAGGCCTAGTGATCACCATAGCTCCAACCAAAGCTCAAAACCAATATCATGTGAAACCAAACATACAAGAAGATAACCAAGACCAAAAAGAGAGAATCTGGAAATCATAAGCATGTAGCATGTCCTTCTACATACACCTCTAATTGAAAACTATGTCAAATATGATCTCCTCCATAACACCCCAAGAGAAAATCCATAAAAATACCCAACCTATTTGATCTCATAGATCAAACAAAACATATATATCATGTAATCAACATGGATGTAAGCCTCTCAAACCAAAGAAGATCAAACTAAATATCCATTCCCATATTAGGAAATCAGCCCAATACATCTCCTAAACTCAACATCAATGAATGTACTCACAATGCATAAGGAGATAAACATGCAAAAACTCCTCAAATAAACCCTCCAGAACCAAATATCCATAGTTCAGGATCCATATGCATGAGAAGAAAAAGCATAAATATAACGCACCTGAAAGAAATAATGGGCATTACCTCTTAAGTGTGTTATCCTAAATTTTTAACTCGTTTCAAAATTTAGGTAACCAATCAAAATTTTCTTAAAACTTGAGATTTTTCTTCTCCAAGGCACGCATTACGAGGTGCAAAGGGTGGAAAATCTCTGTTTCAAGTTGATTAACCTTTGGGCTATTCTTTTTCCTCTTTACGTTTCCGTTTTCGTCGATTTCTGACTTGTTTTTAATGTCTTTTTGGCCAATTTCGGGTTTTCTGAGCAACTCAGCAAATAGGGAAATTTAGACTCAAAAGCAAAATTGTCAAAGTGTTTAAAAAACCCGAAATTGCTTAAGTTGTCTAAAAAGTCCGATTTTTGTTAAAGTCATTTTATTTTGACAAAAAGCAAAATTGCTAAACCTCATAAAAAACCCGATTTTGATTAAATGGCTTAAAAAGTTCGAATTTTTTACAATGTTCATTATGAAAATTGTCTTTTTATCAGAAAAGTGCGAATTGGTCAAAAATGAAATTGTTTAAACTGTCTAAAAACCCGATTTTGCAAAAAAGAGCATGAAAAACCTCATTAAAAAACCCGATTCATCATTTTGATGTTATTTTTCATTGTCAAATCTTCTGAAAAGCCCGATTTTTCTTGGATTCAAGCTAGTTGAATTGTTCTTGGCATTTATTTCCTCATTTCATGGAGATTTGGTCGACCTTGATGCTTCAAAATCGGATTTTTACCAGTAAATAGCCATTTTCTGTCTTCTTCAACGCGTCTAGGGTTTTTGCTTCTACGTTTTCGCGTATTACAACTTGTTCCAGGTATGATTCGCACTTATTTCTCTTTCTTTCAATATTTTACTGTCATATGACTGCGTTTTGATCTTTTACATACCACGTTTTATGCTTTTTGTCACTGTTTTAAACGCGTTTTTATTCATATGCGTTTTTCCTTCCATTTTTTGCTTTCATCATGGTTATTTTTATTTGTTTACTGGTATTTCTAATGTCTTTTGTAAAAACGCATTTTTCTCATTGATTATTCTCATGTCGGAATGCATTTTTCTTAAACAAAAATTCGTTTTCATATGAAAACGCGTTTTTCTTATTTAAAAAAAAATGTTTTTCGCCATCTTCATCTACCTCCATTGGCCTTCATGTAGAAATGCGTTTTACATTTCTTTCATTTCATTTATTTCGCCATCTCCATTTCATTTAAATTTTGCCTTCCATTTCACACATCTCCACATTACCATGCTTGATACATATTTCCATTTAAATCTGCCTTATGATGAAAACACGTTTTTCATTCTACCATTTCCAGCAATAAACAATTCATTCCATTTTCATTTATCCGTCTTTCATGTCGCCTATGCTCATTTCTTTCATTTCATCCATTTGCCATTTCATATATCCATCACTATTTTTCACAAAATAAGAAAATTTCACTTTGTCTCTTATTTCGGGTTTTTAGCCTGAAGATACAATTTCGGGATTTATATTTGAAATAACAATTTTTAAAATTGTCAAGTTCAAAAATTGTTAAATTTCGTAAAAATCCCAATTGCCTTTGAGAAAATTGTCAAAGTGTCTAAAAATCCCGAAATTGCAAAAAGCAAAAATTGCTAAAGTGTCAAAAAGTTCTGAAATTGTTCAAGTCACTCAAAAACCCGAATTGCCTTAAAAAGCACAAAAGTTGACCTTTTTGGACGAAATTCCAAATCCAAGTTTTGAGATCTCTTTATCTTGCTGTTTCAAAGAGACAAAATGTCGTTTTCCATTCCACCATTTCATCCATTTCGAATTCATCTTCATTCGCCTTCCATTTTTCTTTCAAGTCCATTTCATTGTTCTAGGGTTTGAGATTCGCCATGTCCACTCACGTTGATGCTGATGATGTGCTGACCTTATGGGATTTTCACCGCAGTCTTGCAGATTCCTGTTCAATGACGGATGAACCAACTTCTCCAGCAGGCAAAAAGATGAAGTATAAGTTCGACAAATATCAAAATGAGATCTCTCCATCTCACGTTGTTTCAAACATCGATGAGATCAAAGATACAGAAATAGGGCATGTTGATATGTCTAATTTTCTTGAAAGGGTTGAGAAATCTACGTCTTCTGATATGCAAAAGTTGCTGAGAAGTCATATCCATCTCGTGGCTTCTTTTCCTGTTGCTGCCCTTGAACCAGAATTCGTCCTTGCATGTGCAGCACGCTTTGATAGACAATCCAGGACAATTAAGGATGATGATGGCAACGTAGTTATCAGACTTGATGCTGAGACAATCAATAGAGTTTTCAGAGTACCTGATGCAACCACTTATTCAGAGATTTCATTGAAGAGTGCTCACAAACATTTTGAGCAGAAAAAGAATGATTGTATTAAACACATCAACTCTAAATGGCTTCTAAAATCACGACCTTGTGCGACCCGTATGCCCAAGTTGTATCGGTCTGATTTTATAGAAGAAGTTAATGACATGATCACTCTTTTGAGCAGAATTGCAGGGTTGAAAGTTTCTAACATGTTTGAAAGCTGGATGTATAAGTTCATGGTTGTCATTAGAAAAGCACAACATCCAATTTTCTGGGGAGAAATAATCAGTGACTGTTTGTGCGAACAGCTTGCACAGGTTCCTACCACTCTGACCTTCTATATGAATTCATATTTGGTCTACATAGCAGCTTCCTTGAGACATTTTCCAGGCTTATCTCCTGAAGGCGACAGATCATTGGTGCCCGTATGGAAATATTATGATCAGCTGACTTTTATTCCAAGTCGAGCGCATTATAGAAGGGTACAAGATGCCTTCTTTGGTTATTTTATGTGTTTGTTTGACAAAGAGTTGGTAAATAACAGGGTGTCAGATGCAGCTTGGAATAAGGTAAATCAATATGGCTGCTTATTCCTTCAATTTCCAACATTCACCTATATGAGAGTTGGCTGCTTTGAAGATCAGCCATATATGCTACCGAGATATCCTACTGATAAGATCATTTTGATGGAGCTAGGAAGGCAGTTGATGTCAGTTCATTCACGTCAAGCTTCACAACACAAATCTGGAATTGGTATTTCTTCACATAATCCATTGGTAATTGGCAGGTATTCTTTGACAACCTCTTCAAGAGCCAAAGCAATGGAAACTGAACTTCAAGAGATAACTTTGAAGAGATTCCAAGCTAGAGTGGATTTTGATTACAGGAGGATGAAGGATAAAATAAAAAGAGTCTTCACCCATGTTCACCGCATCGAAGACATTTGGGCAGACCTTCGGACAGAAAGGGATGTATATAAAATGGATTATTGCAGGCTCACTTTGGAGCAAATCATTGATTTGAATCTAACTTTAATTCCAGAAGGAGTAATTGATGATAAGCAGATTTTGGATCCTGAGTACGAAGAACAGGGAGTTGCTAATGCTCCCATTCCTGCGATTCAATGGTCTCAGAGGGAATCCGTCTCTATCTTTGATAGATTCCAATCAGTCTTGGCGAACACCAATTTTTGGCTCAAAAGCATAGGTGTCAAGACCATCAAAATCAGAGTTAGAGCTGAAGATGACCCAGCTGGTCCTAGAGGATTGAAATCAGAAATCAGAGAACAATCTAAAGAAGGAGCTTCCTCTTCAAGTACTAGAATCAAGCTGAAAGTAAGCAGAGCTCCTGAACAACCATTGGATAGAGAAACATCAAAAGGTAAGGAAGTCAACGAAATGCAGCTTCAGGTATTAGATCAGCATGAAGAAAACGAGGTTCATGAGACCTCTACTATCCTAAGTGAGATAACTCCTCACATTGAGGCCCCAATACCAGAATCAGCTATATCTCCTTTGTCTCCTATCGACAGTGATGTTGATTCTTTCTCTACCGTTTTTGTTCCTTCTATTCCAACACAAGAGACTTGTAATCAGCCTTCATCTGTAACAAATGCTCCCATGATGAACTTACCTAGTAACTTCAAGAGTATTTTTGATATCAATCCAATCTTTTCAGCTATGTCAGAAACAACTCTTCCAGAAATTGATACGTCTGTAACGAATTTTGATTGTTTCATGGCCAATCCTAGTTGCAATTTGTCTTCTGAGCAAAACCTTGTTGCTATACAAACTGAGGCACCTTCAAGAATTTCTATTGTATCTCAAACTGAGGCTACTTCTACTGAAACCGCAGTTGCCATTTCAGATGTGACAACCTTGGATCTTCCTCCATGGCTAAATTCAATTGCTCCTAAGAGAAAGAAACAGGCTGTGTCTCCTGATATTTTTGATTTCCGAAAATTGAAGAAACAAAAACCAGTGATTGCAAAGAAAGCCAAAACAGTCTCACAGGTTTTTGTTGACAGCAACAGGATGAAATATGCTGAGATTGCAGAGCCCTTGGTTGATAAACCGCATGAAGAGATGCAGGTATCTGACTACAGGTTCACGAGGGTGGAATTGGGTAAGCAGACTCACGCTAATATGATGCAGGATGCTCAGAGTTCAGTGACAATTCTGACACAAAGCTATAACGAACTCTTAGCTAAAAAGGAAAAGCTCAAAGAAGACAATGCTCAGCTGGTTGCAGTCATTCAGAGGATTACAGGATCATCAGAAGCAGTTGATTCTCTATCTACAGCTCCTCCAAATGAATCAGTTAAACAGTTAGAAAGAATTGCACAAAAGGCCAAGGCAATTGATTCATGGATAACTCAGCTAATTGAGCAAAGTATTCCAATGATTGAGAAGATGTTGCAAGTTTTCAAGAATGTAAGGATAGCAAGGATAAAGTTGAATCAAACTTTAGAAGCCTTCAAGCAAAGTTTAGAAACGCTTGAAAAAGATTTGAAGATCTGGAGTGAGATAAATCAAGTTGATTTATTAATCTTATGCAGCAATTTGGTTTTGCCAAACAGAGAAAAGTACATAGAATTTGAGGAACTCATGACAAATAGATCATTGGTCATTCAAGATCTTATCAAAGATATCCAGGCCACTTTAGAAATGAATGACGAAGTTCAGCAGGATATTCTTTCAAATTTTGAAAAGATCTCAAGTACCATTTTGAATCAAGAAGATGAGTTACTTGAAGCTGATTCAGTTACTTCATATATGGCAGCCAATCTTTGTCAACAAATGGAATCAGAGCAATTTTCTATGGATTCGATTCAAAAGTTTATCAATCATCAAACAATCCTTGAGAAAATGCAAACTTCTTATGAAGAGCATAGATTGGCAACTATTAGATACTTTGATATAATTCTGAAGACAGTTGCAGTGGCCAAGAACACATTGGGTCCAGATCCGGATGAGTTGAAGACCATCATCAGCAAATTCTTATCTTTCAAAGATAGGAATAAATAAATTAAGTTTTAGATTGTTTTATGTAATTTTACTTTCGACAATATATATGTAAAAACAAATTTTGCAATTGCAAGTGTCTTTTCCTTGCAATTTTCGAAAATGTAATTACATGTGAAATCTTACAAGACAAATCACAATTTGGATTGTAATTTTGAATAAGTCAATCGCAATTAGTTATCGGTTGAGAGATTTTCTCAAGTTTGTTGAGATCCTCCCACCTTTTTCTCCAGACCTTCCTCCTATAAATACTTGAGGGGTCTATTGTAATTTTTATCTTTTTAGCAAGCAAGAAAACTCTGCAGAATTTTATACTCATAAAGTCTTTGAGCTTTATAGTGAAATATTGTAAACTTTCAAGTGATATCAAAAAGCTGGAATTTCAGACTTTGAGCTGAATTCTTGTTTTGTATCTCAAATGTTCTTATGTCATTTTAGATCAATATCATTTTGTGATTACTTGAAGATTGTTGAAAGTTGCTGAAGAGAGATTCAATTTAAAAATCTGCAGTCTTTGTGCTGTAAATCTGAGAATTGAATTCTTAGTTAGTGTTAGAAATAGAGAAGAATTATAAGTCTTTACGCTCATAGTATTTCTCATTTAGAATAGTTGAAAGCATACATTATAATTTCAGTCTTTGAGCTGTTTTATCTTGTATATTTCCATAAAGTAATCGTTCTGAAAAAAGGTTGATAGGATTTCATTCTTTAAGACTTTGTGCTTATCGAATTGTTTTCCCGTCCCGAAGGAAATAACGGAAGTCTTTGCGCTTTCAGGAAACTTTATTTCCTTTCTCTTAATTTCACTGTATAGCTGTTGTAACAAGTTTTAGTAACATTTACTGTGTCTTTTCTGTGAAGAGAGAAGAACGTAATCTTTCCTGAAACAAGAGGAACGATTGCTGTCCTACCCTTAATTTTATTTAGTTAAAGGGGGAGCCTTCCCTTAATTAGGAGAGTTTAACTCACGTGCTATGGTTGAAATCTCAATTTTGTACGCTTTCACGAGAATACAAAATTTCCAACCAACAAAGTGATAATATGTTGAGTAGACCAAGAGTGTGGAATGAGAATGCTCCTTTAGGATATCCAAGTCATCATGACTCATCCAAGAACAATCTCCTCATAGGTCCATCATCAACTCACGTCCATATCTAGGTGAAGGCTCCTCGGTCTCCATGTTGAAACCTCAAAAGATTAACCGTCTCAAGCAAGTGTCTCTCAGCACAAGAGAACTCTAGCCTCACCCACCTCTCCAAGTATCCATGAGTGCCTCCAATTGATCAATCCATGCTAATATCTAAATAAAACACCACACTATTATGGATCTCCTAAGAAAATGACCAATGTACTCAATACCAAGAGAACCAATATGATCAATATCAAAGCTCCAGCCACAAAATCAAGAACCCAACATGACATCATGATCTAACCATCTCCTCCTAGGAGATAACATGCAATAATGCATACATCTTGGTCTTAAGAGAACATGTAACATGTCAAAACTCTAATCTAGAATTAAGATTGCATCATGACATAATACTAAACACACTCTAAACAAGGAATCAATAATCATATGACTTAATAACTATCTCCTACTAGTGTACATATAAATGTGAAATAACTCTTCTATAGTAACAAGATCTAAGAGCTCCTCCAATACATCCACAAACACTAAATAATATCATTGTCATGTCCCCATTTTTGGCGAGCATCAGAGATCGTAAGATTGGCCTATCAGGAGACCCTCGTAGGCTGACAGAGTGGTTAGAGGGTCGTTTGGGAGCTTGGCTCAGCGTCAGATTGGCAGTTTTGATCAATTGGCTTCCGTTCGGGCTCATTCGGACGTTTCTTGCAGAATTGCTATTTTTAGCAGTTCCTGGCAGTCAGCGTGGGACCCCTGCTATTTTTAGCAGTATGGCTTAGCAGCGTTCAGGATCACTTCAGAGTTCGTCAACTTCAGACGGATCAGTTATCGGATGAGTAACGGGAGAAATATTAATATTTAGTTGCATTAATTAAATATTAATTATTTAATGATTATAATATAAAGTTATAATTTTTAATTATAACTTAAGTGATTCTCATAAAGGGGGCGCCCAACATCAGGAAAGGGGCCATTTCGCATATTAAATTTATAATTTAATATTTGGCTGAGACTATTGCAATTAAAAGAATTAAAAGTTGAAATATTTTAAAATTCCCTATCTTTAAGGAAATCGCACTTTTGAGAAGAATAAAGGGATTTGCCTTGGGAATTGTGCATTATGACATTTATGAATTAAAAATTGATCAGTCTTGCCAGAGAACGAAGACCTTAGGGTTTGAGTTTGAAATTCGTTGGAGAACGAGCCATCTCCATTAAATCAGTTCAGAGGGTGTGAGATATCACCCGATTTACTGCCAGTTGAGAAATTTCTTCATCCAGGAGGAATTACAGAGCACCACAGTTGTTTCAAACATCAGGGTTTCAGTTAGTAGTCATTCACAGAGGAGTTATTCTGCAGAGGCATATATTTATCCAAGATCTGGAGGTTCAGGGAAGAGCCGTACCATTTATTGTTGTTAGCTGCTGTCACAAAAGGCCGTACTGATTGTACTAGGCTGTACCATCAGATAAAAGGGCATATCTTCAAGATAGTGAAAAACGCCTGCCATCTTTACAGTCTACCATCATTAGCAAGTGCGCCTATACCTTTAGCATTGTTCAGGTCCATCTGACAGAGGGGAACAGAGACATTTGTTGCTGATGTGCACAGATTGTACTTGCTAACAGGCCGTACTTCTCAGATTTGAGCCGTACTTCTTCTCTTCACAGTAACGCCTTCTCTCTTGGCTTTGGTACACTTTTCCATAAGGCGTGGACACCTGAGAAACCCTTCACCAGCATCCAGAGGGAGGAGTGAGCAAGATTTATTGGGAGGCGTGCCTAAATCTTCATCTTTGGCGTCTCAACCAACAGACCAGGTTTTTTCAATTAAAATTATTATTTTATTGTTGCATGCATTTAGATCCTTATTGTATTGATTCCAGTTGAACAATAAAAGATGCTTCTTCAGTAGAACTCGTAATTTCATTCTGTATTGGCCGTTAAGTATTTTATATAAATTTATGATCATTTATTATCAAAATCGCCATCTTCACTTATTGCTCAAAAAAACTCAAAAACGGTCAAAAACCTAAAACACTCAAAAAATTATCAAAATAGTCGGATACAGAGGAAACGGGGAAACTGGGGTTTCTACAGTGGTATCAGAGCTAAATCCTGCCATCCTGAGGGTTTAGCCGTCTTCTGCAGCCGGAACAGTTTGGGTCTTATCAGGTATTATTCATTCAGGCGAGCTTGGGTTGACAGGCAACAGGGTTCGATCTGGCAGCCGAGAAACATGGCTGACAGAACTGACAGGAATTACAGGACTGATAGAACAGATAATGTTAGAACAGAGTTTATTCATAGTAACAGAGGTCAGGGCCGTGCAGAGGTCTTGCATGCACTCAGAGATCTTCGTGCAGGTCAACGGCAGTCAAATGGTGTATTACAGCAGTTGGCAGTTGCACTTCAGAGACTGGATACTCCGAGGAGACTGTCACCACATCGTGACGATGACAGGAGTGTTGCAGGTTCACGGAGAGCTCCTAGGACAATGTCACGGACAGCAGATAGGCCTACTAGGTCCACTTTCACGAGACAGGAGCCCGATGAGGTTTTAGCAGGCAAAAAACATGAGGGTTTGTACACTGGTACATTTAGGATAGCGAACGACGAGTGGCAGTTAGCACCACCTGAGATCAGTGGAAGGATCGCGATTGACAGAACACCACAAAACACAGAAAGAGAAGTGATTAGCATGTTCCAGGAGTATAGCATTTTACCTCAGAAGATTAAAACAAAACTTCCTTTCATGAGTTACATGGATGTGCACCCGAGTCTTTGCCATAAGACAGAGTTGGCAAGGAAGAAATATCTTACCATAGCTCACGAGTTGTTTACACCTGAAAGGGATCGAGAATCTACACATAAGGATGAGACAACTCTTCGCCAAAATGATTTGATATCTTCAGATTCCTATGCAGAAGGTAGAAATTTATGTGATGAATTCGATAGAAGTGCTGATTTAATTCGAGAACACACTAGCACAGCCTTGGGTAATGATTTACCTATACCGTCCTTGCAAGAGGTGACTCAAGAAGTATCTTCTACTGAGGCTACTTCTGATTTTTATGATAGCGATGATAAAACTTCGCGTGAGCATGAGCCAGCAGCTGTTTCAGAGATGCAAAGTAACTCTATTGAGTTGTCACGTGAAGAGACTCAAGAGTTGGGTACTACAGATGCATTTGGTGTTGAGAATTTATGTCATGATGAATCTGATTTTTCAGATCAGACCTTTGAAAACCAGCTAGAGAATTCATATGTTGATATGGAATCCCAGGATCATGCATTGGATGGGCATGCAGTTGCTTTTGGAGTAGAAGCGTGTGAAGATACTGTCATACCAGCAACTTCTACCGTACCAGTTGAGCCATCCGTTGAGGTATCGAGCAGCAGTACCTTAGAAATTGAGGTGTGCATGGGTGAAAGCACACATGATGCTGCTTATCATGCGGTGAGCGATGACGGATCAACGTCATATCATAGTGCATATGGTGAACCGCAAATCTTGTATGGGGGTCGTAAGCTTCAGAATCCTCATCATTTGGTTGGGCAACTACAAGTGAACGATAATATGATTGCCACCGCCCTTGAGCATTTTGACGTTGCTCGTCAGATGTTGTCTACCTATGGTTGGAGTCCGCCTTTGATAGATGAGCACAGTGAGAGTGGTTTTTCCCTCGCAGTGATACATGCACTCCGAGAAGCAATTGGAACGATGAAACAAAACTACCTTAAATTTTTGGCGAGCATCAGAGATCATAAGATTGGCCTATCAGGAGACCCTCGTAGGCTGACAAAGTGGTTAGAGGGTCGTTTGGGAGCTTGGCTCAGTGTCAGATTGGCAGTTTTGATCAATTGGCTTCCGTTCGGGCTCATTCGGACGTTTCTTGCAGAATTGCTATTTTTAGCAGTTCCTGGCAGTCAGAGTGGGACCCCTGCTATTTTTAGCAGTATGGCTTAGCAGCGTTCAGGATCACTTCAGAGTTCCTCAGCTTCAGACGGATCAGTTATCAGATGAGTAACGGGAGAAATATTAATATTTAATTGCATTAATTAAATATTAATTATTTAATGATTATAGTATAAAGTTATAATTTTTAATTATAACTTAAGTGATTCTCATAAAGCGGGCGCCCAACATCAGGAAAGGGGCCATTTCGCATATTAAATTTATAATTTAATATTTGGCTGAGACTATTGCAATTAAAAGAATTAAAAGTTGAAATATTTTAAAATTCCCTATATTTAAGGAAATCGCACTTTTGAGAAGAATAACGGATTTGCCTTGGGAATTGTGCATTATGACATTTATGAATTAAAAATTGATCAGTCTTGCCAGAGAACGGAGACCTTAGGGTTTGAGTTCGAAATTCGTTGGAGAACGAGCCATCTCCATTGAATCAGTTCAAAGGGTGTGAGATATCACCCGATTTACTGCCAGTTGAGAAATTTCTTCATCCAGGAGGAATTACAGAGCACCACAGTTGTTTCAAACATCAGGGTTTCAGTTAGTAGTCATTCACAGAGGAGTTATTCTGAAAAGGCGTATATTTATCCAAGATCTGGAGGTTCAGGGAAGAGCCGTACCATTTATTGTTGTTAGCTGTTGTCACAAAAGTCCGTACTGATTGTACTAGGCTGTACAATCAGATAAAAGGGCATATCTTCAAGATAGTGAAAAACGCCTGCCATCTTTACAGTCTACTGCCATCTTTACAGTCTACCATCATTAGCAAGTGCGCCTATACCTTTAGCATTGTTCAGGTCCATCTGACAGAGGGGAACAGAGACATTTGTTGCTGATGTGCACAGATTGTACTTGCTGACAGGCCGTACTTCTCAGATTTGAGCCGTACTTCTTCTCTTCACAGTAACGCCTTCTCTCTTGGCTTTGGTACACTTTTCCATAAGGCGTGGACACCTGAGAAACCCTTCACCAGCATCCAGAGGGAGGAGTGAGCAAGATTTATTGGGAGGCGTGCCTAAATCTTCATCTTTGGCGTCTCAACCAGCAGACCAGGTTTTTTCAATAAAAATTGTTATTTTATTATTGCATGCATTTAGATCCTTATTGTATTGATTCCAGTTGAACAATTAAAGATGCTTCTTCAGTAGAACTCGTAATTTCATTCTGTATTGGCCGTTAAGTATTTTATATGAATTTATGATCATTTATTATCAAAATCGCCATCTTCACTTATTGCTCAAAAAAACTCAAAAACGGTCAAAAACCTAAAACCCTCAAAAAATTATCAAAATAGTCGGATACAGAGGAAACGGGGAAACTGGGGTTTCTACAGTGGTATCAGAGCTAAATCCTGCCATCCTGAGGGTTTAGCCGTCTTCTGCAGCCAGAACAGTTTGGGTCTTATCAGGTATTATTCATTCAGGCGAGCTTGGGTTGACAGGCAACAGGGTTCGATCTGGCAGCCGGGAAACATGGCTGACAGAACTGACAGGAATTATAGGACTGATAGAACAGATAATGTTAGAACATAGTTTATTCATAGTAACAGAGGTCAGGGCCGTGCAAAGGTCTTGCATGCACTCAGAGATCTTCGTGCAAGTCAACGGCAGTCAAATGGTGTATTACAGCAGTTGGCAGTTGCACTTCAGAGACTAGATACTCTGAGAAGACCGTCACCACATCGTGACGATGACAGGAGTGTTGCAGGTTCACGGAGAGCTCCCAGGACAATGTCACGGACAGCAGATAGGCCTACTAGGCCCACTTTCATGAGACAGGAGCCCAATGAGGTTTTAGCAGGTGAAAAACATGAGGGTTTGTACACTGGTACATTTAGGATAGCGAACGACGAGTGGAAGTTAGCACCACCTGAGATCAGCGGAAGGATCGCGATTGACATAACACCACAAAACACAGAAAGAGAAGTGATTAGCATGTTCCAGGAGTATATCATTTTACCTCAGAAGATTAAAACAAAACTTTCTTTCATGAGTTACGTGAATGTGCACCCGAGTCTTTGCCATAAGACAGAGTTGGCAAGGAAGAAATATCTCACCATAGCTCACGAGTTGTTTACACCCGAAAGGGATCGAGAATCTACACATAAGGATGAGACAACTCTTCGCCAAAATGATTTGATATCTTCAGATTCCTATGCAGAAGGCAGAAATTTATGTGATGAATTCGATAGAAGTGCTGATTTAATTCGAGAACACACTAGCACATCCTTGGGTAATGATTTACCTATACCGTCCTTGCAAGAGGTGACTCAAGAAGTATCTTCTACGGAGGCTACTTCTGATTTTTATGATAGCGATGATAAAACTTCGCGTGAGCATGAGCCAGCAGCTGTTTCAGAGATGCAAAGTAACTCTATTGAGTTGTCACGTGAAGAGACTCAAGAGTTGGGTACTACAGATGCATTTGGTGTTGAGAATTTATGTCATGATGAATCTGATTTTTTGGATCAGACCTTTGAAAACCAGCTAGAGAATTCATATGTTGATATGGAATCCCAGGATCATGCGTTGGATGGGCATGCAGTTGCTTTTGGAGTAGAAGCGTGTGAAGATACTATCATACCAGCAACTTCTACCGTACCAGTTGAGCCATCCGTTGAGGTACCGAGCAGCAGTACCTTAGAAATTGAGGTGTGCATGGGTGAAAGCACACATGATGCTGCTTATCATGCGGTGAGCGATGACGGATCAGCGTCATATCATAGTGCATATGGTGAACCGCAAATCTTGTATGGGGGTCGTAAGCTTCAAAATCCTCATCATTTGGTTGGGCAACTACAAGTGAACGATAATATGATTGCCACCGCCCTTGAGCATTTTGACGTTGCTCGTCAGATGTTGTCTACCTATGGTTGGAGTCCGCCTTTGACAGATGAGCACAGTGAGAGTGGTTTTTCCCTCGCAGTGATACATGCACTCCGAGAAGCAATTGGAACGATGAAACAAAACTACCTTAAATTGCTTGCAGACAGGGATTTCCTTCTCGAGTGGGATTGCATTTGTTATGATGCATTGAAGGGAAAGGAGGAGCGGATCGATGAGCTCACTCATGAGCTAGAGGTGACTATGGATTCATTGCAGAGCACCCAGTTGGCTCTTCGAGAGTCACAGTTACAGATTGAGAGGCTTGCCGTGGCGTTGAGTTTAGCACAATCTTCACCACCTTTGGATATAGTTCAGTCTTCCATGGCAGCGGTTGGTGAGGAGTATACACCCATGGTTCATAGCAGTGAGGGAGATGTTGAGGATGTGGTTACATCCATCACATTCACAGGAGCAGTCGATACAGATAGGATGAGTGCACTCAATGAGAGTAGCAGTGAGCCACGCGTTGCACCAGGTTCTCTTGAGATTAGTTTCGTGATGGGTGATGCAGGGCAGTTCATTGATAGTTCCTGTGACTTGGTTGTGGATTCACTAGAGAGTAGTGTGACAAAACTCGATACTTGCCCATCTTCACAGCAGATATTCAGAGTCTCATCCAGTTGGGAGAGTGGTACTTGTGTTGATTTGTTTCCCTCTCCTGGAAGCAAATCAATCTTTTCGTCCGATGCAGTTGACTATGATCGGCAGCTGGTTGAGCCAAGTCAGGAGTACACTTCAGTTTATTATTCTAGCGATTCAGAGATGGATGATTCAGATCAGGATGGAGTGATTGTGCAGTTTGTGAACAATCCATTATTTGAATTTGATGGTGGTTTGGTCTATGATAATTCTCTCTTCGAGTTGGAGGCTGATCGTACTCTTGATGCTAGTTCTTGGTTGGGTGATAATCGTAGTGTTTGGGATTGTTCCAGTGCATCGCAATGCCAAACAAGACTCACCGAGGAGTTTAATGAGGTGTACACGGTGAGGAGTGCTTATAGTTTTTCCCTTGATCCACCTGTACATGATTCGTATTCGATGCACCATTCTTGTGCGCAGGGTGATTCTCTTGGTACAGTCGAGGGGAGTAATTCATTACTGTGTGCAGAGTTACCATCTTCACAAGATGGGATTAGTGGATGCAGGTACTTGACTCAGTAGTTTGCGGGGTATTACTTGCAGGGGCAGCAGTCAGTTATCCATCATGCCGATATGTATTTGACAGGGCTTGATACTTCTATGTCGCAGATTTTTCATACAGGTACATGGTTACATGGCGACTATGTTGTTAGTTGGCATGATGGCTTGGACAGTTATCACATCCATGAGGGTTTAGCAGAGGACAGGGAGAGACCCAGGATAGTTGATGCTTCTAGAAGTTTTTATCTCTGCATGACAGATGGATGTGGATTCATATTGTATTGGGATCCCGGTGGCGAAAGCTTTGGCACTGAGTATTGGATGGGTCCCATTGGGTTACTTCACTATTCTCAGCATGGTGAAGTTGGAGGCAGTAGAGCGCAGTGGCAGCCTGAGGAGGACCGTCACAACAGACTTTTACGCTGGGTGTGGGATCCAGGTATTGATTGCGCAGTTGAGTTTTTGATGATGCTACAGGAGACAGATCGTGATGTGTGGGACATTTCACAGTTCTTTCTTTTGGGCCTTCCGAGGATCGGAGTTTTCTTTGCAGTAGAGATTGCTTGGGGTCAAGCAATTTTAGGGAGGGCGGACTGTCATGTCCCCATTTTTGGCGAGCATCAGAGATCGTAAGATTGGCCTATCGGGGAGACCCTCGTAGGCAGACGAGTGGTTAGAGGGTCGTTTGGGAGCTTGGCTCAGCGTCGGTGGCGTTTTGATCAATTGGCTTCCGTTCAGGCTCATTCGGACGTTTCTTGCAGAATTGCTATTTTTAGCAGTTCCTGGCAGTCAGAGTGGGACCCCTGCTATTTTTAGCAGTATGGCTTAGCAGCGTTCAGGATCACTTCAGAGTTCCTCAGCTTCAGACGGATCAGTTATCGGATGAGTAACGGGAGAAATATTAATATTTAATTGCATTAATTAAATATTAATTATTTAATGATTATAGTATAAAGTTATAATTTTTAATTATAACTTAAGTGATTCTCATAAAGGGGGCGCCCAACATCAGGAAAGGGGCCATTTCGCATATTAAATTTATAATTTAATATTTGGCTGAGACTATTGCAATTAAAAGAATTAAAAGTTGAAATATTTTAAAATTCCCTATCTTTAAGGAAATCGCACTTTTGAGAAGAATAAAGGGATTTGCCTTGGGAATTGTGCATTATGACATTTATGAATTAAAAATTGATCAGTCTTGCCAGAGAACGGAGACCTTAGGGTTTGAGTTCGAAATTCGTTGGAGAACGAGCCATCTCCATTGAATCAGTTCAGAGGGTGTGAGATATCACCCGATTTACTGCCAGTTGAGAAATTTCTTCATCTAGGAGGAATTACAGAGCACCACAGTTTCAAACATCAGGGTTTCAGTTAGTAGTCATTCACAGAGGAGTTATTCTGCAGAGGCGTATATTTATCCAAGATCTGGAGGTTCAGGGAAGAGCCGTACCATTTATTGTTGTTAGCTGCTGTCACAAAAGGCCGTACTGATTGTACTAGGCCGTACCATCAGATAAAAGGACATATCTTCAAGATAGTGAAAAACGCCTGCCATCTTTACGGTCTACCATCATTAGCAAGTGCACCTATACCTTTAGCATTATTCAGGTCCATCTAACAGAGGGGAACAGAGACATTTGTTGCTGATGTGCACAGATTGTACTTGCTGACAGGCCGTACTTCTCAGATTTGAGCCATACTTCTTCTCTTCATAGTAACGCCTTCTCTCTTGGCTTTGGTACATTTTTCCATAAGGCATGGACACCTGAGAAACCCTTCACCAGCATCCAGAGGGAGGAGTGAGCAAGATTTATTGGGAGGCGTGCCTAAATCTTCATCTTTGGCATCTCAACCAGCAGACCAGGTTTTTTCAATAAAAATTGTTATTTTATTGTTGCATGCATTTAGATCCTTATTGTATTGATTCCAGTTGAACAATAAAAGATGCTTCTTCAGTAGAACTTGTAATTTCATTCTGTATTGGCCGTTAAGTATTTTATATGAATTTATGATCATTTATTATCAAAATCGCCATCTTCACTTATTGCTCAAAAAACTCAAAAACGGTCAAAAACCTAAAACCCTCAAAAAATCATCAAAATAGTCAGATACAGAGGAAACGGGGAAACTGGGGTTTCTACAGTGGTATCAGAGCTAAATCCTACCATCCTGAGGGTTTAGCCGTCTTCTGCAGCCGAAACAGTTTGGGTCTTATCAGGTATTATTCATTCAGGCGAGCTTGGGTTGACAAGCAACAGGGTTCGATCTGGCAGCCGGGAAACATGGCTGATAGAACTGACAGGAATTACAGGACTGATAGAACATATAATGTTAGAACAGAGGTCAGGGCCGTGCAGAGGTCTTGCATGCACTCAGAGATCTTCGTGCAGGTCAACGACAGTCAAATGGTGTATTACAGCAGTTGGCAGTTGCACTTCAGAGACTGGATACTTCGAGGAGACCGTCACCACATCGTGACGATGACAGGAGTGTTGCAGGTTCACGGAGAGCTCCCAGGACAATGTCACGGACAGCAGATAGGCCTACTAGGCCCACTTTCACGAGACAGGAGCCCAATGAGGTTTTAGCAGGTGAAAAACATGAGGGTTTGTACACTGGTACATTTAGGACAGCGAACGACGAGTGGCAGTTAGCACCACCTGAGATCAGCGGAAGGATCGAGAATGACAAAACACCACAAAACACAGAAAGAGAAGTGATTAGCATGTTCCAGGAGTATAGCATTTTACCTCAGAAGATTAAAACAAAACTTTCTTTCATGAGTTACGTGGATGTGGACCCGAGTCTTTGCCATAAGACAGAGTTGGCAAGGAAGAAATATCTCACCATAGCTCACGAGTTGTTTACGCCTGAAAGGGATCGAGAATCTACACATAAGGATGAGACAACTCTTCGCCAAAATGATTTGATATCTTCAGATTCCTATGCAGAAGGCAGAAATTTATGTGATGAATTCAATAGAAGTGATAATTTAATTCGAGAACACACTAGCACAGCCTTGGGTAATGATTTACCTATACCGTCCTTGCAAGAGGTGACTCAAGAAGTATCTTCTACGGAGGCTACTTCTGATTTTTATGACAGTGATGATAAAACTTCGCGTGAGCATGAGCCAGCAGCTATTTCAGAGATGCAAAGTAACTCTATTGAGTTGTCACGTGAAGAGACTCAAGAGTTGGGTACTACAGATGCATTTGGTGTTGAGAATTTATGTCATGATGAATCTGATTTTTCGGATCAGACCTTTGAAAACCAGCTAGAGAATTCATATGTTGATATGGAATCCCAGGATCATGCGTTGGATGGGCATGCAGTTGCTTTTGGAGTAGAAGCGTGTGAAGATACTGTCATACCAGCAACTTCTACCATACCAGTTGAGCCATCCGTTGAGGTACCGAGCAGCAGTACCTTAGAAATTGAGGTGTGCATGGGTGAAAGCACACATGATGCTGCTTATCATGCGGTGAGCGATGACGGATCAGCGTCATATCATAGTGCATATGGTGAACCGCAAATCTTGTATGGGGGTTGTAAGCTTCAGAATCCTCATCATTTGGTTGGGCAACTACAAGTGAACGATAATATGATTGCCACCGCCCTTGAGCATTTTGACGTTGCTCGTCAGATGTTGTCTACCTATGGTTGGAGTCCGCCTTTGACAGATGAGCACAGTGAGAGTGGTTTTTCCCTCGCAGTGATACATGCACTCCGAGAAGCAATTGGAACGATGAAACAAAACTACCTTAAATTGCTTGCAGACAGGGATTTCCTTCTCGAGTGGGATTGCATTTGTTATGATGCATTGAAGGGAAAGGAGGAGCGGATCGATGAGCTCACTCATGAGCTAGAGGTGACTATGGATTCATTGCAGAGCACCCAGTTGGCTCTTCGAGAGTCACAGTTACAGATTGAGAGGCTTGCCGTGGCGTTGAGTTTAGCACAATCTTCACCACCTTTGGATATAGTTCAGTCTTCCATGGCAGCGGTTGGTGAGGAGTATACACCCATGGTTCATAGCAGTGAGGGAGATGTTGAGGATGTGGTTACATCCATCACATTCATAGGAGCAGTCAATACAGATAGGATGAGTGCACTCGATGAGAGTAGCAGTGAGCCACGCGTTGCACCAGGTTCTCTTGAGATTAGTTCTGTGATGGGTGATGCAGGGCAGTTCATTGATAGTTCCTGTGACTTGGTTGTGGATTCACTAGAGAGTTGTGTGAGAACCCTCGATACTTGCCCATCTTCACAGCAG
The DNA here is from genome assembly GCA_007258455.2 of Sequoia sempervirens. Classification (NCBI taxonomy): domain Eukaryota; kingdom Viridiplantae; phylum Streptophyta; class Pinopsida; order Cupressales; family Cupressaceae; genus Sequoia; species Sequoia sempervirens. The sequence continues at coordinate 76,503,790 of VDFB02026320.1, forward strand.
ATATTCAGAGTCTCATCCAGTTGGGAGAGTGGTACTTGTGTTGATTTGTTTCCCTCTCCTGGAAGCAAATCAATCTTTTCGTCTGATGCAGTTGACTATGATCGGCAGCTGGTTGAGCCAAGTCAGGAGTACACTTCAGTTTATTATTCCAGTGATTCAGAGATGGATGATTCAGATCAGGATGGAGTGATTGTGCAGTTTGTGAACAATCCATTATTTGAATTTGATGGTGGTTTGGTCTATGATAATCCGCTCTTCGAGTTGGAGGCTGATTGTACTCTTGATGCTAGTTCTTGGTTGGGTGATAATCATAGTGTTTGGGATTGTTCTAGTGCATCGCAATGCCAAACAAGACTCACCGAGGAGTTTAATGAGGTGTACACGATGAGGAGTGCTTACAGTTTTTCCCTTGATCCACCTGTACATGATTTGTATTCGATGCACCATTCTTGTGTGTAGGGTGATTCTCTTGGTACAGTCGAGGGGAGTAATTCATTATTGTGTGCAGAGTTACCATCTTCACAAGATGGGATTAGCGGATGCAGGTACTTGACTCAGCAGTTTACAGGGTATTACTTGCAGGGGCAGCAGTCAGTTATCCCTCATGCCGATATGTATTTGACAGGGCTTGATACTTCTATGTCGCAGATTTTTCATACAGGTACATGGTTACAGGGCGACTATATTGTTAGTTGGCATGATGGCTTGGACAGTTATCACATCCATGAGGGTTTAGCAGAGGACAGGGAGAGACCCAGGATAGTTGATGCTTCTAGAAGTTTTTATCACTGCATGACAGATGGATGTGGATTCATATTGTATTGGGATCCTAGTGGCGACAGCTTTGGCACTGAGTATTGGATGGGTCCCATTGGGTTACTTCACTATTCTCAGCATGGTGAAGTTGGAGGCAGTAGAGCGCAGTGGCAGCCTGAGGAGGACCGTCACAACAGACTTTTACGCTGGGTGTGGGATCTAGGTATTGATTACGCAGTTGAGTTTTTGATGATGCTACAGGAGACAAATCGTGATGTGTGGGACATTTCACAGTTCTTTCTTTTGGGCCTTCCGAGGATCGGAGTTTTCTTTGTAGTAGAGATTGCTTGGGGTCAAGCAATTTTAGGGAGGGCGGACTGTCATGTCCCCATTTTTGGTGAGCATCAGAGATCGTAAGATTGGCCTATCAGGAGACCCTCGTAGGCTGACAGAGTGGTTAGAGGGTCGTTTGGGAGCTTGGCTTAGCGTCAGATTGGCAGTTTTGATCAATTGGCTTCCGTTCGGGCTCATTCGGACGTTTCTTGCAGAATTGCTATTTTTAGCAGTTCCTGGCAGTCAGCGTGGGACCCCTGCTATTTTTAGTAGTATGGCTTAGCAGCGTTCAGGATCACTTCAGAGTTCGTTAGCTTCAGACAGATCAGTTATCGGATGAGTAACGGGAGAAATATTAATATTTAATTGCATTAATTAAATATTAATTATTTAATGATTATAATATAAAGTTATAATTTTTAATTATAACTTAAGTAATTCTCATAAAGGGGGTGCCCAACATCAGGAAAGGGGCCATTTCGCATATTAAATTTATAATTTAATATTTGGCTGAGACTATTGCAATTAAAAAAATTAAAAGTTGAAATATTTTAAAATTCCCTATCTTTAAGGAAATCGCACTTTTAAGAAGAATAACGGATTTGCCTTGGGAATTGTGCATTATGACATTTATGAATTAAAAATTGATCAGTCTTGCTAGAGAACGGAGACCTTAGGGTTTGAGTTCAAAATTCGTTGGAGAACGAGCCATCTCCATTGAATCAGTTCAGAGGGTGTGAGATATCACCCGATTTACTGTCAGTTGAGAAATTTCTTCATCCAGGAGGAATTACAGAGCACCACAATTGTTTCAAACATCAGGGTTTCAGTTAGTAGTCATTCACAGAGGAGTTATTCTGTAGAGGCGTATATTTATCCAAGATCTGGAGGTTCAGGGAAGAGCCGTACCATTTATTGTTGTTAGCTGCTGTCACAAAAGGTCGTACTAATTGTACTAGGTCGTACCATCAGATAAAAGGGCATATCTTCAAGATAGTGAAAAACGCCTGCCATCTTTATAGTCTACCATCATTAGCAAGTGCGCCTATACCTTTAGCATTGTTCAGGTCCATCTGACAGAGGGGAACAGAGACATTTGTTGCTGCTGTGCACAGATTTTACTTGCTGACAGGCCGTACTTCTCAGATTTGAGCCGTACTTCTTCTCTTCACAGTAACGCCTTCTCTCTTGGATTTGGTACACTTTTCCATAAGGCGTGGACACCTGAGAAACCCTTCACCAGCATCCAGAGGGAGGAGTGAGCAAGATTTATTGGGAGGCGTGCCTAAATCTTCATCTTTGGCGTCTCAACCAGCAGACCAGGTTTTTTCAATAAAAATTGTTATTTTATTGTTGCATGCATTTAGATCCTTATTGTATTGATTCCAGTTGAACAATAAAAGATGCTTCTTCAGTAGAACTCGTAATTTCATTCTGTATTGGCCGTTAAGTATTTTATATGAATTTATGATCATTTATTATCAAAATCGCCATCTTCACTTATTGCTCAAAAAAACTCAAAAACGGTCAAAAACCTAAAACCCTCAAAAAATCATCAAAATAGTCGGATACAGAGGAAACGGGGAAACTGGGGTTTCTACAATCATCCATCACCAGCAATGAATCACGTCACTACCAAACACTCCCACTGAACCCTGATACTGAGCTACACATGGCATTGTGACAACCATCTCCTCCATGAAGATCATCCAAGTCCACAAACACAATTGAAATTCCAATTATACCAAGTAGAACTAAGATCTCCAAGCCAAGAAGATACAGCTACGAAACCATCATTGTCACAAGATCCCACTGAATCATGTAACTGAGCTATCCATAACACCGTGATAACAACCTCCTCAATAAAGATCAACCATAACCATGATCCTCGAGCCAAGAAGATACAACTGCCAACAAACCATCAAGAATATATCCAACATCACCAATCCATCATTATAAAAAGCTCTAACTAAAAATTTTAAGAAATCCATTCATGAAATAGTGATAAACCACATGCTACAAGTACCATAATTGACTATCTAGGCACTATACATCTTCCATCCTCTAATCTCAAAGAAAACATACCAATGCACAAATGACCACAAATAAGGTCAACTAGCAAATTCTACATTAGCACTTAATTAATCATGTGGATATAGACAATCCGCATCTGAGTCATTCCACTACAACTAAAATAGGTTGTACACACCTAGAAGTTGCATAACTCATAGATCACAAATAGTGAACGTGCAAACTAATCATCACGTTACTAACCTGTAAAGTGAGATATCAAAGAGAATAATCCTATAGACCTCACGACTCAAACACTAAATCTACCATAGATCTAATTTTCCAAACATGTCCACAAATGAGTAGCCATAGTCAAGGAACTAATCAAGCATCAATGAGATAAGAACAACCTCCTAAAACCAAAATAAATCACCACCAAAACCACCACAAAACCTAATTATGTTGTGCCAATGTAAAAGTGTACCTGCAAAACCATGACACCATAACCAACACCAACATTGTAATTACACTCAACGATCAACTACACAAAAATACAAGTCTCAAATCATGTCAACCAATGTCCTCAAACCAAAAAAAAACTTAGTACCTGTCACCATAAAAGTCCAACTTTTAAAAAAACTTATAAACCTATATCAGGAAGCACCAAACTAATAATTAGCTATACCATCGTGAAAACATGTACTCCCTCAAGTTTTTTCCTCTCGACTCCTCTAGATGCTCACACAATCACACCCTAAATCTCAGACACCCACAAGTGTTCAAACAAGTACAGAACTCTCTTTGCTCATCAAACTGAGAAACTATCAAGACTATTGTGAATTAAACTGAACATTCTCTCCAATACCTATTCAAAATTGAAAAACCAATTATGTATGCAAGAGTTATGCTCAAAATTGTGTATAAGAGAACATATGGCTTTCAAGTCCAAAAAAATCATCAAAATAGAAAAATCATGGAACCAAACCTATGCCACTATGTAGTTCTTAGAACCCCTTTTCCAACGAGTATAAGAAGTCAAAAATCTAACATCCTAGGTGAAAGTTATGCCTGTTTGAAAATAAGTCTTCCAATTTGGCTTATAGGATGAGTAGGGGTGGCCTCTAAGCTAAGCCACCAACAACACACTATCGGTGGTGGTAGACTTCAATTTTTTTATAGATTCTGATTTAAACTACATTTTTAAATTTTGATTTGGCAGATTTTGAAAATTGCTTCAAATGCAATTTTATTTGTCTAAGCCCAAAGGGTTGGGTAGAGGTCCCCCATGGGATCGAGGGCTTAAGCTCACTGGTATGGGGGCCAACTGACCACTAGCCTGATAGAGCAAGCAATTGTCAAGTCGACTGGCCTGCCAACATGGGGGTACGTCCTGACAAAGATATGGGGGGTGGTCTACGGACCCCCCACGAGTCACAATTATTAAAAATAAAAAATAAATTCAAATAACCTTTTAAAATTACAAGTTTTTAATCAATTTTTCAATAATTTTTTTTTCTGTAGGGATTTTTTTCATTTGCCAAAAAAAAATTATTTTTATTTTTCTATGACCTTTGTAGTCAACTATACAATCGAATTGGGGTAAAATATTTTGCATTTTTTTCATAGTGGTAAAAATAGAGCAAATTTTATATGAATCTTCATTTCTCAACCATCCTAGATCCAATAGTGATGTCCATTTTGTTCCAGGGGGTCATCTGTAACACTTTCCCCACAAAACCCTCACATGAACACACATCCAAGAAGCCTTTTTGAACCAACATTCCTCACACCCCAAATCTACAAAAAACCCAACACAACAACAACCCCAAAACCCTCAGATTTACATAAACAACCTACAAAACTCTCATATATTTCCATGTCTTTAATTCTTTCTATGCAAGCCCTGGATTAAAACTTAACAATATATTTACTCAACTAAGGGTTATCCAACCACAACCATGCAAGAGAATCTATGCAAATAAGTATTCGGAATCCACATGCAAGAGAATAGCCAATATACCCATCAAAAGATGACACAAGATATACCCTAAGAAAACACTCATAGAGGGAAAATCCCAGCCTCCAAAAACATACATGCTCAATGTATTATTCAGTAGTAAAAATTACAATACATCTTCAGAGCCTCTATAAATACCTCTAAAACATCAAGCCTCTCCAATGCATCCTCCATGTGTCCAAGCATGTAACCACACATCCCATGCCATGCTTCACATATGCACTCTTCAAAAGAAGACTCAAAACCTCAACCAACCAACCTTAGACAACTACCCTTGTGTTTGCTTTTATAGAAACAAGCTCACACAAAGCCACCAAGTGGCATTACATAAAACCATGTGACTAAAATCATGAAATCACAAAACCATGACCCCACATTTAATATTGGGTACTTTATTAAATTATTTTCCTCAATATTAAATAAATACATTTTTATAACTTATATTCAACTTATGTCCCAATGTTACATACAACTTGTAAAGTGGCCCCAAGAATGTTAACTTCTAGTGATGCACATACCTCTAGGTCCCCCTAGGTTCACCACACATGTAATAATAAATTAAACATTGTAAACATTATGCAAGGTGTACAACACCCAATTCCTAACAAGTTTTCTTCAAAAAGTTCTTGTTCTTCATATCTCCACCAACCTTCTTTCAATGTAACAGATTTACTAATCTAGCATCAGTAGGATAATCGAGTTTACCCCACATGATGTGGTTATTTGAGACCTTCATGATCTTGATATTATTATGGCTACTAGGAGTGCTGATTATTCTTCACATTTATATTAATTTGATGGTTTTGAGAGTTCAAAATTTGGTATAGGTTCATCCTTCATAGCAGATGCAGACACTATGAGTAACCTTTGGCATGAACATTTTGGTCATGTCAATTATTGCTATCTCTAGTAGATGAGTACAAAAGCATTGGTGTTAGGAATCCCTAATATTTCCTATACTAATGGCGTTTGTCATGGATGTGCTCTTGGAAAACATCACCAAGATTTTTTTCCTATGTGTTACACCCCATTGTGTTACTGTAGACACTAAAAAATGTCATGAATGATACTATGCACATTAATCCGATATACTAACATCATTTCATCCTGAAATCCATCCTCTTTTCGCTTGTTTGATTAAATTAGCCTAGCTATTTAATTAAATGCATCATTTTCATCTATTTATCTGATAAAGCTAATTAGGTTAATTCCTACCCCTTTCATGCGAACCTTTCATCCTATTAAATTGAATAAATCAAAATATTTAATTTTAACACCCTAAGTCCTCTCATTTAATTAAAATAATCTTAATTATTTAATTAAATGTCATTTTGACCCCTTTTCCATTAAATAAGTTAATTATTTAATGGATATCCTAAATTCCTCTAATTTGCGTACCTGAAACTTTGTTTTAATTATCAAATTACTAATTAATTTTAACTCTCCCACTTGCAAGGGAATATTTCTCCTTTGCACATTCCTCCAAAAGGGAATATTCTCATGGAATATTCTTTCCCTCTTCACTCATTTGAAAAAAGGAATATTATTTCTTGTAACAAACTTTCAAAAAACTTCTTGAGCAAGTTTTGAAAGTGTGCTTCTTTGCATGATTGTGAGCCCTTAATTAAATATCATCTTGCATTCTCAACCCTTGATGGAAATCCATGATCCATGCCTTCATATTTCTTCCATCCTAACCATTGATTGATTCTTTCAATCTTAGCCATCGGTTTCTTCTTTCCTATTCTATAAATAGACCTTGCATCTATTGAATAGGGATCCATCTTTTTAATAGCAAACTTATGCTATTGAAAATCACACTCATATTTCATACATTTAGCTTTTGAGTTTAAAATATTGATCATAGCAGCTTAAAACATCCATTAATGGATTCCATGTTAACTTAGTTACATCCAATTAGCATATTTTGGAATTAGGACTTGCATCTTTAAATATTGCATACATTTAGAATAGATTTACACACGTTTACAACATACATCTTAGCATATATCATGTTAAATTAGCTTTCATCATTTTTCATATATATCTCTCATTTGTTTCATCAGTTTTCCTCAATAAAATTGATTGAAACAAGCTCATTATCCAAGGGATTGGGAAAGGGTCACCATTCCACATCAATGTGATACCACTCTCCCAATAGGATAAGTTTCAATGTCTTAGAATAGTTGTTTGTCAAGCTTTCATTTTTTTAGCATGTTAGATTAATTACTTCATTTTTATTGATATTGAATATCTTATTGGGATTAATGCTTAGTGGATTAAATATGCCTCGAATCTGTATGGGTCAAGTGTAGTTAACCTATACTATGTCATTGGTCACATTTTGGCACTAGGAGGGTAGTACTAATCAAATCTGACAAATTTTTCTTTAGATTCCCATTTTTTGGTATTTGTAAATTTAGTGACGCACTTGATCAAATTCAACGGTGTATCTAATACACGTCACTATACAACGACACACTTTGTGTTGATTTTAGCGATGCACAATTAATTTAGCGACGCGTGATTAAATTTCATCACCACATATTAAATTAGCGACACTAAACTTATTTTTAATTGCATCATAAATTTTGATTTAGCAATGCATTTGATTTGGCGATGTTGATGTCACTATTTACTGCAAAACAGTGCATCTGATTTTTCAATACAACAATGCATTAGCGATATAGCGACACGTCTAATGAAATTCAGTGATGTAATTGATTTTAGCGTCGCTTTTTACTGGTAAACAAAACAAGGGCTAAATTTTGATATGTGTTTTAAATTTTTTATTTCATTTGATTTCTAACATGTCACTGACTTCTAAATTATTTTTTTGAGGCTAACTAGTTTTGCAAATTTGGGCAATAAAATGTGAAGTGAAGGAGCATATCATCATTTGATTATATAATGTAACTAGTGTTTTTACACTTATGGGAAAATTATAACCCATTTTATGATGCTTTATTTCACATTTTAGGACCAACTAAAATTTCCTTTTGGGTTTAAAATAAATGTTCAAAGTTGGTTAAAATTGAACGCAAATATCCTCATTTTGTAATGTCAGTTTAAAATTGAACAAAATAATTTCAAGACTTCAATTTGGTGCTTAAAACGAACTCACTATGCTTGTCAAGGTTAAAATGAACATGTGTTTGATTTGCTTGTGTGTGCTTGTGTGTATCCTCTCCCCTTGTGCTTCGTGCGATCTTGGGTGAAGAGAAACACCCAACTATACTTGGTTACAGGACATAATAACCTGGCCAAAATAACCCTGGACAAAATAACCCGGGTCATAATAACCCAAACCAAAATAACCCATGGTCAAAATAACCCATGGAAAAAATATCCCCATAAGAATATAGAGAAAGGAAAACAAAATTTATAAATTACATGTATGTTGCTAAAAAAACTTTATTATTCAAATTTTCAATTAAAGTGTCAAATTATGAGCAATGCCTTATATAATCTAAAATTTTATGGCTTCCTTAACCATCAACCAATCTTTTTAGTCTTTCTTTGAGTTCACGGTATTTTTTCCTGCTTGGTTGCCCAATGTATCCAGCCATATATTTCTCTATTCTATTCTCTTGGAGACTCTATTTTTTTCACTACTTTGATGAATTTCCAGACTGAGTTGTGCGATGCTTGAAGCAATTCACTAAATCCTCTGTGCCATCCCTCAATAGTATTATTGGTTATGGGAAGATCATCTTGAGTAGCTGAATAGCAATTCGGCATTGTGATTGGAAACTTGGGTGATCATCTATTGCCTCTTCTGGTTAGTCTACCAATCCATGTGTCTTCAAAATAATCAACTTCTTCCCACGAAATTGCCTTTATTTTTATAATTATTTACCATTTTATAGGTTATTTAAGCATATTAAAGGTGTTTTAAGGCTATTTTAGGGGTATATAATGGATATATGGTCTAAAAATGACCTAAATAGCCTGTATGGTGCCTCACAATCATATTTATAATTTATTTTATGTCATTTCTAGTTTACTAGCCTAATCTAAAATGACCATGGGTTATTCTGTCCATGGGTTATTTTGACCACGGGTTATTCTATCCATGGGTTATTATGACCCTGGGTTATTTTGTCCTTGGGTTATTTTGGTCGGGTTTTTTCTGTCCAGGGTTATTTTGGCTGGGTTATTATGTCCTGATACCAGTATACTTTTCTTCTTGGAAATTTCTATCCTCTCCCCTTGCGCCTTTTGGTGATCTTGGGTGACGAAAAGCATTTTAAGCTTCACATTCTATCTTACCTTTAGAGGGCCTACCTCCCACTTGTGAGAGGGAATGACCCAAGCAGTGCTTTCATTTCAGTCCACTATATAAATAATTTGGTGTGACTAAATTCATTAACCAAGCTAGTGAATATCTCCCTTAGTATCCATGTGATATGTCAAAACCCTTGGATATTTCTAAGGGTTGGGAAGCCTCTTAATTGAGTGAATCACTACATGTATAGCACCTGTTTATCCCGAATATGATCATTAAAAACCTTGTTTGTAGTGGCCAACCAAGTCCATTTTTGAAACGTATTTTAAGGTAGTGCATTGGAATAACATTATTCTAGGAAGTTACTTACCATGTTTGGTGTTTGGTTGAGGCAACGAAGCAAATAGGGAAGGGAATTTTTTGCTTGGTGTGTCAAGACAACACATTTCCTTAGCATAGCCTAATTGTCCATTCCATCTTCATGGATTAATCTATTGGATGATGTGGTTGTGTGGCTGATATGTGGTTGTCATTGATGTCAACACTATTAGCATTTGATGTATTGAAGGTTGTATATGTTAAGGATATTGAGAAAATTATAAAAGAAGGTGTTGCAAGTTCCCAGTGGAACTGTGAAGGTCACGAAGGTGTCTTGTTTTGTACGTTGGAGATAAATTGTTATGGATTAAAGGGTTTTTTGTTGAATGTATCTAGTCCATCCTCTAGAAGTTTCAGAGGTCCACGTGAAAATTTGTTCAAATTATGAAGATCTGTGTTCTGATAGTGTTTTTGTGGTCTCTATCAATTTTCTTGATTAAATTTTATGTAATTATGGTAATTCTAGTTGCTTTAGATGTTTCTATGTTGTTTCTTGGTGTTCTTGTATGTTCTAGACCATGCTCTATATTTTTGGCACATCCACATTGATCGATATGCTTGTGGTCGAATATTTTTCTCTGTATGTTCAGTTTTTCATGTTCTTGGCCGACATGATGGGTGTAATGTGTAGTGGATCTTCGAGGTGAAATTAATTGAAGTCTTTTTGTGTTGGAGTTGTTAATTTGGTATTTACTATGTTGTGGCCGACTTTGGTGGATTCGCATTGAAAAATTATTTGTAAATTTGGGTTGACATTGAAAATATGTTTTATATCTCTAGCCGACTAAGTTGTTGATGTAATCTCATAATACAGATATATAAGAGCAATTGTTTCATCAATGTAAAGTGTGCTCTATGTGCTCCCATGTGTGTATGTGTGAATATCATTTGATTGCAGATCAGAGTGTGAAGAAGACTAAGTGAAGTGTGAAGAAGTTTGAGCAAAGAGTGAAGAAGGTTTTTCTATGCCTAACTAGAACTGTAATCATGCTTGTATAGAAGCTATTTTCTCAGTTCACAACTTGGATGGTTTTAATCCAAAATTTTCTTTGGATAGTGAGTCCTCTTTTGTATTTGAGTACTGAGCTCTAGGAAATGTGCCTGAATGCATGTGCATTCCCATTATTTCTCATTATACTTTTAACAGGGTATAATATTATGGACTAACCTCCACCGTGGTTTTTACCCTAACAGGGTTTCCACATAAAAATCTTGGTGTTCTTTGTGTTTCTGATGTGTTGAATGTTTATTGTTTATTGTTTATTCATCAGATCTGATATTGAGTTAAATAAAGTTTGAAAATATTTAAGTATTCTGTGACAACTGATTCACCCCCCTCTCAGTTGTTTGTCCTTGTTTTTCCAACAATTGGTATCAAAGCAGGTTCCTCTGAAGAAGTTTAAAAGCTTGAGGTGATTCGAGATAGCATCATACAAGAAGGACAGTCCTAGATTTGATGGAAAAAATTACTCATTGTGGAAAGCTCAGATGGAGTGTCATTTGAAGTGTATTGGTGAACCCTTCTGTAAAATTACAAAGAATCAATATGTTATTCCTTAGAATGGCCCTCGACTACTGATGAGATTAAAGAAGTTGAGAATAATGTCAGGGTGATGGAAGCTTTGTTGAGTGCTTTAACAGATTCAGAAATGACAAATGTGTTAGGTCTAAAGACAACTCATGAGATGTGGACAAAGTTGGAAACTTTGTATGAAGGAGATGTACATTTGAAGATGGCTAAGCTACAGAGTTTGAAAGGAAAGTACGAAAATCTAAAGATGGGTGAAGATGAAAATATTTCTTCTTTTATGTAGAGAGTAAATGAACTAGTGATGGGTATTAGATGTTCTGGTGGTAAGCTGGATGAGGAAGAAATTATAGCTAAGGTGCTTAGATCATTGCCTCCCTCCTACAAAGCCAAGGCTCATGCTATTGAAGAAACTAGACCATTGACAAATATGACAAGGGATACATGGATTGGTAAACTTGTTGCCTTTGAGTTGAGTGAATTTGGTGATTCTGTTCCTAAGACTGAAACTGCATTCAAGGCTACTCTATCTAGAAGAAACAAGTAAAGATGTGATTTGGGAGAAAGTTCTATAAAGACATCCAAATATGATGAAGAATTGAAACAACTTGAAGATAAAGAAAGAGAGGTAGAAGAAATGGAAGCACTGATTGTAAAGAAAGAAGGAAAAGGAAACGGTAAGTATGAAGGATTTTTTCCTATTAAATGTTTTTCTTGTAGTAAAATAGGTCATTTTGCATCAAGCTGTCCTAAAAGAGTTCCTAGATCCAAGCCTAAAAAATCTAGATTCCAAAAGAAATGCTACTTTGTTGAAGAATTTGTGACTGATGATGAGTCTGATAAAGATAATGGAAATGAAGATGATTGGGTTTTCATTGCTATCAAGGAAAATAGTCTTGTGGCTACTGAATCTGCTAAAGTTGAAAAATATCTTACAGCTTGAATTGAAGAAAAGGATGAGTGGGTCATTAACAGCAGATGCCCACATCATATGATTGGTGACAAAATCAAATTTGTAAGTCTAGAGAAGTATGATGATGGGATTGTAATATTCAGAGATAACAATGCTTGTGTGATTCGTCGCAGAGGATCTATTTGTCTTGGTGGTAAGCATAACATTGATTATGTTCTTTATGTTGAAGGCTTGAAGCACAACCTGTTGAGCGTTGGATAGATGGTAGAAAAAGGTTATGATCTTCAGTTCAAAGATGGAAGATGCAGGATATATGGAAGCTCTGGAAATGTAATTTCCTCAGGTAAACAGACAAAAGGTAATATTTTCACCTAAATGCTACTAGTGAGTTGTTTAATTGATCAAGTAGATGAAAGTTGGTTATGGCATAGAAGATTGTGTCATGTAAATTTTGATAACATTGTCAAAATAAGTTCCACTCAAGCAGTAAGAGATCTATTTTCGAAGCAAACAACATAATTCAAATGGATTACTGAAGCTTATGCATACTGATCTATGTGGTCCCTCCAGAGTCAAAAGTATCCATGGTGAAAGGTGCTTTATGCTGATTATTGATGACTATTCTAGAATGATATGGGTTGCTTTCTTAAGAGAAAAATGTGAAGCATTAGAAAAGTTTCAAAGTTTCAAAGCTATGGCAGAAAATGAGAAAGGTCTGAAAATAAAATGCCTAAGGTCAGACAGAGGTGGTGAGTTCACCTCCAGGGAGTTTAATTCTTTCTATGAAGAGCACGGAATTAGAAGACAGTTATCTGCTCCCTAGACCCCTCAACAGAATGGTGTTGCTAAAAGAAAGAACAGAATAATTCTGGATGTTGCTAGAGCAATGATGATTGAAGGAAATGTGCACCACATCTATTGGAATGAAGCAATAAGCATTGTTGTGTATACTTTGAACTGGGTAAATGTAAATGGTAATTCTGGTAAGACCCCTTTTGAATTATGGTTTGGTTATAAGCCTACTATTAAATATTTCAAGATCTTTGGAAGAAAATGCTACATCAAGAGAGATGATGATATAGGAAAGTTTGATGCAAGAAGCGATGAAGGAATCTTTCTAGGTTACTCTATTAGAAGCAAGGCCTACCGGTGCTATAAAAAAAACTAAGGAAAATGGTTGAGAGTGCAAATGTCAGAGTTGATGAGGATTCTGCTAAATCATCTAGATATTGTGGATATGATTTAGATGAAGACAATACAAACAAAGGGAAGAATGTTCAGACACAAAATCAACTTCAAATTGTGCCATATGTTCCGGTAAGACAACTTCAATTTGTTCTGGTAAATCAATATAGTCAGGAAGCAGAGACAAGTGCAAGCGCAGAAGAAAGAACAAAAGAATCAGAAGTTCAAGAAAATCCTAAAACTCTGAGGTATGTAAAGCTAAATCATTTTGAAAATCAAATTATAGGAGATAAGAATAAAGGTGTGCAAACTAGAAGAAAGATTGCAGAAGAGTATTGCCTGATTTCTAAGATTGAACATAAAGATGTCAAAGAAGCCTGCAATGATGAACATTGGATGGAAGCTATGAAGGAAGAATTAATGTTGATTGAAAAGAATGATACATGGATACTAGTTCCCATGCTAGAAGTTAAAAATGTAATTGGTACTAAATGGATCTTTCAGAATAAGCTAAATGAACAAGGTGAAGTGGTCTGGAATAAAGCAATACTGGCATGTAAAGGGTATTCACAAATGGAAGGTATTGACTTTGAAGAAACCTCTTCCCCTATTGCTAGAATTGAAGCTAGAAGATTATTTCTTGCTTATGTTGCATACAAGAACTATAAAGTATATCAAATGGACGTGAAGTCAAATTTTCTAAATGGTGAGGTACAAGAAGTATATATTGAACAACCTGATGGATTTCAACTGGCTGATAAGGAAGACAAGGTTTGTCAATTGAAGAAAGCTTTGTATGGACTCAAGAAAGCCCCCAGAGCCAGGTATGCTAGATTAGACAAATACTTACTGAAGCTTGGATTCAATAAAGGTACTACTGACAACAACTTATACTTCAAATTGGAACATGACAAAGAATTTATTATTGAAGTCTTTGTTGAAGACATTATTTTTGGAGGAGATGATAATCTATGTATGAGGTTTGTTGATGAAATGAAAAGTGAATTTAAGATGAGTATGATTGGAGAAATGAAGTTATTTCTGGGATTGCAAGTTACTTAGTTAGACAAGGGGATCTTCATATCTCAGTCCAAATATGTGAGAGAATTGCTGAAGAAGTTTGGCATGGATGATTCAAAACCTATTGGTGCTTCCATGGTAACTAGATGTAAGTTGACACAAAATAATGATTCTCCAAAGGCAAATCAAACAAGATACATATCAATGATTGGTGGATTGCTCTACTTAACTCAGACTAGACCAAACATTATGAATGTTGTATGTATGGTTGCTAGATTTTAGGTTGATCCAAAAGAATATCATGTGATAGTTGTTAAGAGGATCTTCAGGTATCTGAAAGGAACAGTTGATTTTGGGCTTTGGTACCCTAAGGATGATGATCTTACTTTAAATGCATATACTGATGTGGATTGGGCAGGAGATGTAGATGACAGAAAGAGTACTAGTGGTGGTGCTTTCTTTCTAGGGAAGAAGCTAGTGTCTTGGTTGAGAAAAAAGCATAATGCCATTTCTCTATCTACTATTGAAGTAGAGTATATTGTTGTTGCAAATAACTATACTCAAGTGATGTGGATGAAACAGATGTTGAAAGATATCAAAGTAGTGTATGATGAGCCTATTGCCATATACTATGATAACTCGAGTGAAATTAACATATCAAATAATTTGGTGCTACACTCTA
The DNA here is from genome assembly GCA_007258455.2 of Sequoia sempervirens. Taxonomy (NCBI): domain Eukaryota; kingdom Viridiplantae; phylum Streptophyta; class Pinopsida; order Cupressales; family Cupressaceae; genus Sequoia; species Sequoia sempervirens. Next base: position 76,518,840 of record VDFB02026320.1, read on the forward strand.
AGACCAAACATATATCAATCAAGTTTCACTTTTGGAGGGAGAAAGTGAAAAAGAATTCAAACTGGAGTATGTGCCTACCAAAGAACAGATTGTAGATATTTTCACTAAGCCATTGTCGAAGTATAATTTTGAGTATCTCAGAGGGATGCTAGGGGTGATTACCCCTCCTGATATGAACTAGGATGCATTAACTTGCATCAATCTGTGTATTTCATGGTCATATTTTGATCCGGATTGATGTTCTCGTGGCTGCTACTCAAGGGGAGTAGTCAAATGTGCAAATATGTGGTTCAAAGCTTGCATGTGGAGAGATAATGTTTATCTTTTCCATTGATGTCAAAGAGGGAGAAGAGTAATGTGAAAAATTGTTGCTTATCTAGAGTGAAGAATCTTGTGGGGAGAAGATCTTGCAGAAGAAGTCAAGGAAGAAGAGTTAGAAACTAAGGAGTAAGTGTTGATTGAGAGTTGGGTTGATGGTGTTTTTCACACCATGTGTTGCCATAAATTCCAAAGGGGGAGATTGTTGTATTTTGTGGTTGTGTGGCTAATATGTATTTTTCATTAATTTCAACACTATTATCATTTGATGTATTGAAGGTTGTATATGTCGAGGATATTGATAAAATTGTAAAAGAAAGTGTTGCAGGTTCCTAGTGGAACTGTGAAGGTCACGAAGGTGTCTTGTTTTGTACGCTGGAGATAAATTGTTGTGGGTTAAAGGGTTTTATGTTGAGTGTATCTAGTCCATCCTCTAGAAGTTTCAGAGGTATGCGTGAAGATTTGTTCAAATTATGAAGATATGTGTTCTGACAGTGTTTTTATGGTCTTTGTCAGTGTTCTTGATTAAAGTGTATGTAATTCTGATAATTCTAGTTGTTTTGAATGTTTCTCTGTTGTTTCTTGGTGTTCTTGGATGTTTCTAGATCATTCTCTATCTTTGTGGTACATCCACATTGATTGATGTGCTTGTGGTCGAATATTTTTCTCTGTATGTTCAATTTTTCATGTTCTTGGCCGACATGATGGGTGTAATGTGTAGTGGATCTTTGAGGTGAAATTAATTTAAGTTTTTTTGTGTTGGAGTTGTTAATTTGGGTCTCTACTATGTTGTGGCCGACCTTGGTGGATTCACATTGAAAATTTACTTGTAAATTTGGGCCGACATTGAAAATATATTTTATATCTCTGGCCGACTAAGTTGTTGATGTAATCTCATGTTGCGGATATATAAGGGTGATTGTTTCATCAGTGTAAAGTGTGCTCCATGTGATCCCATGTGTGTATGTGTGAATATTGTTCAATTGTAGAGCAAAGTGTGAAGAAGACTGGGTGAAGTGTGAAGAAGTTTGAGCAAAGAGTGAAGAAGGTTTTTCTTTGCCTAACTGGAACTATAATCAGGCTTGCGTAGAAGCTATTTTCTTAGTTCACAACTTGGATGGTTTTAATCCAAAAATTTTCTGAGGACAGTGAGTCCTCTTTTGTATTTCAGCAATGAGCTCTAGGCAATGTGCTTGAATGCATGTGCATTCCCATTATTTCTCATTATACTTTTAACAGGGTATAATATTGTGGACTAACCTCCACCATGGTTTTTACCCTAATAGGGTTTCCACATAAAAGTCTTGGTGTTCTCTATGTTTCTGATGTGTTGAATGTTTATAGTTTATTTTTTATTCATCATATTTGAGATTGAGTTAAATAAAGTTTGAAAATATTTAAGTATTTTGTGACAACTGATTCACCCCCCCCTCAGTTGTTTGTCCTTGTTTTGCCAACATAATAATCTCTTATGGGGATGATTGGTAAGCCTACTAAGAAATACGTACTCGCTTGAACTAGGATTGTCAATGCTTGTGAGGAAGTTAAACACTTTGCTTGGTTCCAAAACATTGCAAACAAACATCAAAAAAAATTCTCAAAATTTCAAACCCTTTGGTCTAAGCATGGATACCCTTTGAAAAGTCTTGATATTGATGCTTGTCCTAAGAATTTTTATCCTTAGAGACTTCTAAATATTTTGGCTTATATCACAATCCATACTTCCCAAATTTAACATAGGCAACTATGGCTCTAACTTCATGATTTTCACATAATGGACCTTGTGAAATGAGTGGTGTTTTTGATATAGATATTCAGTTTGAAACTTAAAAAAACTAAGTGTTTGTGGTAAAAAGAAACTCATTAAAGCAAGATAAACTCACAATTGAACCCCACACATGTGCTTATCTTTATAATAACCATTTGGAATCCAATCGCTCCAATTGAACAACCAAACCTTACGCCATCTATCATACAACCAAACTTTGAACTGATTGAAGGAGAACAAACAAACATAATCAGTAGTTTGAGGAGCTCTACATTTGAGACAAAATAAACACCAAGCCAATGGAGAAACAAAGCAAACATCTTAGACAAACAAGAACGAAAAACTGATATTTTGGAAAAAAGGCCTATATTACCACCTCTTGTGTGGCAATAGACATCCTTTTTTCATGATCTTGTGCTTGTCTTCATGATCTCTCACAAAATAAAAGTCCCTAAATGAAGGTCAACATTTCGTCATTTCAAACTTAGGCATCATAGTTCAAAATTTATCAGAAGATGTATCTTAAAGAATCACCGCAACCAACACAGATTGATAAGGATATTTTATCTATGCTCTTTAATAAATGAACCAGATCTACATGCTTCATAGGAGCTTCTCATTTAAAACATTGGGTTATTAAATTTTAATCACTTTAGAGGTATATCATTTTTCTCACTACCTTGGTCTTGCAAAATAAAGGTTCACTCTAGGTTAAACATCATTGGGTCAAAAAAATTCATCCACCCCATACCATATTTCACCTTTTACTTCACAAAACTTTATAAACTTTTGGACACACCAACACTTTTGACTTAGACATCTATCAATCCAAACCCTAACTTAGCTACTTTGTATGTGAAATGAATCCTTTTCCATGCATTTGATTAAGTTAGTTATCACTTTTTGAACTAGTTTATCTTGAAGGTCACAAGTCTATCTTAAAGATTCACAAGTTCATTAACATATTTTATCCAAACATAAAACATCAAACCTATAGTCAAAAGTGTTGTCCCAAAAGTTTGCAAAGATCACTACTCATATCATTCATCATTTTCATCTTCCATTTTCACATCATTTCTCCAAAATGACTTAGAACGTCCCTTCTACCAAAACTTGAGGCAACTAGAAAGTTTAAACATTACAAATCTCAACATAACTCTCCCATAGGTGACCCACAATTTACGGTAACGACAAGATCACAGCACAATAGAATCATGGAACAAGCCAAAGTCACATTCACCAAAAGTGATACTAATCCCCAAGAATTTTATCCAAGAAGTCATTCTACCCCCTCGCAACAACCCCATACTCCATCAGGACCATATGAGGCAGAAGACATTGTGAACAACCTATTTGGACTTACTAAGGAAGAAATCCTTGTCCTAGTCTTGCAACTAGTCTTACTAAGGAATTTTGTCACACTCCTTTGAAAAGCAACACACTTGTGGGTACTTTTAACACCAATCCTCCCCAAACCATCACTTGGACACCAACCTTTGGTGCTCCTCCCATTCCCGAACATCCCCTACATCCACATAAGCCACTTACAGTACATCACTCTACAACCACCTCAACATATCAAGCACAACCATCTTCATCCATCCCCACAAGTACCAAAAGTGTGCCCAACATCATGCAAGTTAGTGTGGACCAAGTATCTCCAATAGACCAACAAGGGTAAGTTAATACCTTAACACAAAATCAGCCCTTAACACAACAAGGGACATCTTCATCTAATCCCCCAATGAGTTCATCAAACCCTTTGATTGCACAAAACACATCCATCCCATCCATCACTAACCCAAAACAAAACAATCCCTTGGTCAAAACCCCATCAACCAAGGTAATACCTTGGTCCCACCTTAAATACAACAAGGGAACACCCCACTCATCAGTCAAGGGAACCCTTTCAATCAAATCCACAATTTGAATGTGTCATTTCCATCGCAATACCAAATGGCACCATCATTATCTTTCCCCATGGTCCCCACATCATGAAAAATCAAATTGGACCTCAAACTTACATTCCTCCATCCCAATCCACCATCTAGAGAGGTATGTTAAACCAAGGCAACCCCCAACCTCTTATCAACAACCCACAACCTACTCAAACCACAAACAACCAAAACTCACCATAGATGTCCCAACAACCAATTGATCCTACATTGCAAGCACATGCTCTAGCCTTGCAACAAGCACAACAAGCTTATCAACAAGCCATGCAACAACAACAACAAGAAGCAGCCCTAGTATCCCAACAAAAATAGCAAGCAACCTTAGCAACACAACAACAACAACAAGAGGTAGCCTTAGTAGCATAGCAACAATAGAAAACCCAACAAGAAGACTTAGTAGCACAACAATAACAAGAAACTCAACAAGCAACCTTAGTAGCATAGCAACAACAACAAGCCTAGCAAGCAACTTTAGTAGCACAACAACAACAAGCATAACAATAGGCCTTAGTATCCCAACAACAACACCAATCAGCCTTAGTAGCACAACAACAACAAGCGCAACAAGTAGCCTTGGTGGCCCAACAACAACAACAAGTACAATAACAAGAAGCCCAATAGTATGCCCAACAACAACAAATTCTCACACAACAACAACAACAAGGTTTATACTACAACCCTCAATAAATCATTGTCAATCCAAACACATTAGGACCATATACACTTCCACCACCATCACCTTCACAATATCCTACACCACCATACTCACCATACAACACCCCATCATATCAAAATCCCACGTACAATCCATCTACCATACCACAATACGCAATATATGTTCCTCCACCAACCCTGCAAGATGATGTAGCATCACAACTCAAGACGTCAATGTAACAAATGCAAGACATCCAAATGGGAAAAATGAAGAAGCCCCATACACAACAAAACCTATGTCCATATTCATTCAATCAAAACATCGCAATGGTACCTTTCCCTTATGGTTTTGAGGTCCCTTAATTTGATAAATACAAAGGGAGAGAAAATCTTGTGGATCATATCAAATAATTTAGCATCATGTGTGTGGAGGTTGCCTACAATGATTCTTATTTTATGTGCCTCTTTCCATGAAGCTTGATGGGCCTAGCCATTGACTAGTTTTCTAGTTGTCTCCAAGTATCAAAAATTTCCTAGAAATCATTGATAAATTCATAGATCACTTCTCCTTCAACCTTGACATGGTTGTCAACCTAGAAGAGTTATACACTCTCAAACAAAACAAAGGATAATCCTTCACCAATTTCTTACAACGATGGAGAAAAAGAGATAGTAAAAGCAAGTGGCCCATTCTCAATGAACAACAAGTGGAGATCATCATAGCGAATGTCAATCCCAGTCTATCCTTCCAATTGAAGATGTAGTACATTACCACTTATGATGAGCTTGTCCCTAGATCCCTCAACATCGAGCGTGCTCTAATCTCACAAGGAAATACCCAAGTATATAAAAACAACCTCCCATCAACCAATTCAAGCGACAAGCCTCGTGTCTAGGATAAGAACAAAAACATGATGAATGATGGCATGGTAGATGCTAAGGTGTTCCTAAGTGCTCCTAGGCCAAACACCAATCAAACAACTAACGCTCAACCAACCATACAAAAAACCACACCATCCCAGAATAATCAAATCAATAACATCAAAACACAATAACAACAAACCCCCAATAGGAATAACTATCCAAAACACAAATACACACAATTGATGGAACCTATTGAAACTATCATGAAATTGGTAGAGTCAAATTTGATAATGCTTCCCAATTTCCAAAACTACCAAGAACCATAGGATAAACCACCCCGGTACAATGAAAATGATATTTGTGACTTTCACAAGATCAAAGGACACAAAACATCAAGCTGCAAGAAACTAAAGAATGTTATCCAAGATCTTATCAAGAATGGAGACATATTTGTTGAAGTACCACCCGACAACTAGATCTAAGGATATACAACAACCCAATGCTAGATCACAGCAAAGGGAATGACAATGGAAAAGGGAAGACTTACAAATGTGCAACATGTCTATTCCAATGCGGTCGCCTCCTGTGACAATTTCATCATCGTCGTCATCATAAAAGGACCTAGTACAGACTGTGGATTCACCACGCAATGTGGTAGAATCACCATCCAAGGAGCTTCATCTCAACCTAGGGCACAACCTACTTTGCGAAAACCAAACCACAAAAAATATAATCTCCTAGATTAGCTTAAGAAAAACCCCTTACAAATCTCAATCTTAGAACTATTAAGGCTATCCCCCACACACAGGGAAATCTTAGAGAAAGTTGTATCCACATTGTCCATCCCTGAGGATATGGATACAAAGCAATTTCAAGCTATGGTAGAGCATATTACTATCTCTTATCTTCTTACCTTCTCGGAACAAGACCTACCATCATAGCCATCTCGTAACCGTGCTTTGCACCTTGAGGTCATTGTTCATAAGAATGAGGTTAAAAGATTCTTAGTAGATGGAGGTGATGGTTTGAACAATTGCACCATTCAGTTGGTCAAGAACTTGGGATATTCATAGGATGCTATTGAGAAAGCAAAGAGTGCAACCATCAGAGCATATGATGATCAAGAGAAAGTATCACAAGGAATCATAATGCTACCTATCCAAGTAGGACTCGTCGTTGCTGAGACCACATGCCAAGTGTTAAAACTTGATCTCCCCTACAATATCTTGCTTGGTTGACCATGGATTCATGCCCTAAAAGGTGTAGCTTCAACCTATCACCAATGTGTCAAGTTTCCTTTTAAGGACAAAGAAGTTATCATCCATGGAGATCCCGAGCCTTTTTACTACTACAAGAACCTTGAGGCCAAGTTTTACAAAATACTCCAAATCCCTAAAAATGAAGGGCCGACACCCTCCTCATTTTTTGACCCATCATCCCTTGCATCTACTTTAGAAACAAAAACACCCATTGTGCAGAATAGTCTCGACATCAAAGCAATGATCCAGGATGATGGTTGTAGAGATTATAAACTAACGAAGGACACTTTTGTGTTGGGAGAGCTACCTCTTTCTCCCAAATCTCATGGGAAACCCGCACCTATCAACAAAGTGGCCAAAACATTAAAGATGGCATCTACCACCCTCACCAAGTGGGGGGATTTGAACAAAGAAGATGTCAATGAGGAGGATGTCTCTAAACTACTCTATCAAGATGACTGACCTATGCCTATTCTTCCCATGGAAGATGACAATAAAGGCTTGCAGCTAATGAATGGATGGGGGTACAACAAGGATGAGAAACTAGGTCAAAATGACAATGTTTGCTAGAACCCATTGTTCTTGAGAGATGTCCAAAGAATCTTGGCTTAGGATATACTACTACCAAGGTTACCCTTATTGGAAAAGGTACTTTTGCTAAATAGGCTAAAGCTTCCTCTTGGTTACCAACATCGCATGATACTACCCTAGATGACTTCCCCCTCGATGTTTCTAACCTATTTGAGAATAACTCTCTTCATTATATCCATGACATCTTTCACCCCAAATGACCAAACCACTAAAATAAGCCTACTATACCCCCAACTCATTGAATGGGACCACCGATTCTGGATTTATTCAAAAATGATGAAGCAATCTCAAAATTCATGGGGCTCCATGACAACTTACCATGAGTAGATCACAAAGCTAGTTTTGATATAGAGCTAGAAACACAGGCATACTACAGGGAGATGGTTAAATCCTCTAGTCACAAAATTGACAACATGCTAATAACATGCAATTCTTTGAGTGAAAACATCTCTAAGGTGCGCAAGGATGAGGGATTCAATATCCCCCCTAGTACAATGCATCCAAAAAATTCAACAATGCTAGCAGAGAAGGCTACTCCAATGAATGTGGGAACCAAAGAAGCACCCAAGATAACTTTTTATGTTGAATCCTTGTTGGATGAAGAACAAAAGAACCTCACAGTGTTCTTGAAAGACCAAAGAGAAAAAAATGCATGGTCATACACAGATATGCCAGGGCTTGATCTAGAAGTGGTTGTGCATCATTTAGTAGTCTATCATGAAGCCAAGCCAGTGAAGCAAAAATTGAGAAAGATGCACCCTCAAATAGCACTCTTAGTAAAACTTGAGTTACAAAGGCTTCTTAACATCAGATTTATCCAATCGATTAAATATCCTGAGTGGGTTTCCAACCTGATACCAGTCTCCAAACCCATTGGGGGCATCAAAATAAGCATGGATTTCAGAGACTTAAACAAAGCATGCCCAAAGGATGATTTCCCTCTTCCTAACATCGACATCATCACTGATTGAATAGTTGGACATGAAATGCTATCACTCAAGGATAGTTTTTTAGGCTATAATCAAATCATGATCACCAAGGAGGATCAACACAAAACTGCATTCACTTGTCCATGGGGAACATATTGTTGGAACATGATGCCATTTAGGTTGAAGAATGCAAGAGAAACCTATCAAACAACCATGACCCTCGTATTTCATGATATGATCCACAAAATAGTCAAAGAATATGTGGATGATATCTTGGAAAAATCAAAGAAAATGAGTCAACACATAGAGGTATTGGGACCCATCATCGATAGACTCGAAGAGTATAAGGTATGAGTTAACCCAAAAAAGTGTGTATTTGGGGTTACATCAAGAAAGCTCCTTTGCTACATTGTATCACAAAGAGGGATAGAGAGTGATCCATCAAAGGTGAAATCCATCCTAGACATGGAACCACCGCAAACATTGAAGCAGATGAGAGGGTTACAAGGAAGGTTGTAGTCCATTACAAGGTTTTGATGTGCAAGGTCATTGATGTCACTTCTTGCATCATTTAATATTTCAATTATTGAACCAGGTGTGTCTTAGAGTTGTATGTGATAAGGGTGTTCCCATGAATTAGGGGGTTTTGCACTGTAAACGGTGATTTTTGGTTATGATTTAGCTCCTTCAGGAGCTTTCAGGAGCTCTCGAGAGTGGATCTTAACAACTAGTTTCTAACTAATTCTAAAGACTTAATCCTAACTTATCTCTTAACCAATGATTATTCAGACTCCAATAACTTAGTTCAGACTTCACTTGACTTAATTGCAATTGATTCATGGAAGGATTAAGCTAAAAATAGAATTTACTTTTAATCTAAAATTCAGAATTGAAATGTACTTCAAAAGGAAATATATTTATGTTTACAAAAGAGAATCTATAAATATGTTTGTAGAAAATAAATATTATCCTAGAAAACAGTAACACTAAATTCCATGAACAAATTTCAAACAAGCTTCAGTTTCATCTTCCCATAAGTCATCATTATCTCCTCCATTAAAACTACATGCATTTGAAAATAACTAATGAATCTAATTCCTATGAACAGTAATTAAATATACAATAAGTGAGTGAATAATAATCTACAGTAAGCATAAAAAAACCATCTTGAGAACACAATGAACTTAATCTAAGAATATGAGTAATCGCATTCACTAACAATAATTAAACAAAGATCAACATTCCTAACTTTCTAATTGACATGAATTAAACAGAAATCAACTGAATCAAAGAACATAACACAAGGTCACCTCCTTTGGTTGAGCAGGCCCTTCTCTTCCTATGGTGGTACCTAAACACTCAAATTCAAATCAACTCCTTATTTGCATTCGAATTGGCCAAAATAGGCAAGTAGAACAAAAGTTGGATTACCAACATTACAATGCTAAAGCGAAATATTAACTAACTCCAGACTAAAACTAAGGATGGATATTTATAATAATATCCACTTATTTGAATACAAAAACTAGTGCAAGCTACCAAGATACAAAGCGACAAAACTTAAACTAAATAGAACCGAAAGTGTCAAAGAAATCCACCACATGATAATTGTTGAATAGGAAGTTCTCAAACTTATTGAAGAAGTCAATTCGAAATTGATAATTTACGATCCATTTGGAGCAATCAGGAGCAAGATAGATTTCAAGTTTGTTAAACAGAGAGTTTAACACGTCCACCTCATGAAGTCAGCATTTAAGCAACCGAACAGAGTTCTCAAAGATAGGATGCCATTATGACAACAAAAGATCTCAAATTGCATAATCATTTCATCATTAATCATCATTAAAAGAAACACATTTAATGAAAAATATTATTTCTAATATATCCTCCAATTAGTTAAATATAAGGCAAAAACAAGAAAACATTCAAGCATATAGTCTACCACCAACATAGTTAATTAATTTATAATGAAGTCTTTGAAAACATAAAAAGTATTAATTAAAGTGTCATTTTGAGCACTCATCATTCTCCTCCTATTGTCAACCATGTCCTCATGGTTGAGGATCTGGAAAATCCCTATTTATGCCTACCAACCAGATAACCAGATCACCACATGGCTACATGTATTCCAGGAATGTTCTTCGATGAGCATATCCATTTCATTCTTCAAATCTCCTTATCCAATCTCTTAAATTTTCTCCAATAAACTATAGTGGAGCATTCAATGTAGGTGCAGGTGTTATGAGCAAGGGTGGTCTAAACCTTGTTCCAACTTAATTGGCATTATGGTCCTCTATGACTTCTATCAAAGAACTCTCTCTTGTGAGACTCCAAGTAATGTTTCTTGGAGAGATTGGTTCTCTTCTCCTTAATGATATTGGAACACTGTTGTACCTATCTCTTGCTACAGCTAGAGCTCTGTGTGGAAGGTGATCCTGAATATTTTTGAAAACTCGAATGCTTTCAAACAAATTTCTCCTATAAACTAGTGCTACATTGTCCCTCAGTGCAAATTACCTGAATGCGGCCCTATAAGCCATTGACCGAGGAGTTTCATCCCTCATTGGAATGCCTAATTTCATTTGTGCTTCATTGTATTGATCTGTCCTATTTTCCCATTCAACCTGGTTCTACAACAATGATACAAAAGATCTAATTTGTAACTCTCCAATGAAGACATTTAGAAAAGATTGTGGAAAATCACCAAGGAGAAAACCATGCTGAAAGTATTCACACATTTGATTCTGAATAGTAGGATGACTGTTATAAAAATCCATAAGAAATTCACTATCATCATTATAATTTATTTTTCTTTTTAGAACCAACTGATTGATTTTCCACTGTAAAAATCTTTCTCTCAAAAATAATGCATATAGCTCAAAAGGTTTCCTCATTGACAACATTGTTGAGGACAACTCTACCACTTGTTGTAATCTATCATTTGCTTCATCTCTCTCCTTCTCTAGCTATTGATTTTGTCTTCTCAACTAATTATTCTCATGTTTAAGCTTTAGTGTTGTTAGAGAGAGGTATCTCCTTGGAGTAGTTGAGGTGGAAGCCTCGTGGGAATGTAATCTACTCGACTGTTGTTTCAACTATTCCTCTTTTTGTTGCAATTTTTCCTTCAGTCTTCCTATTTCCACTGCACTAAACCTTGCTGTCTCTTCTACTTAGGATAATGCTTGTGCATTAGCTTGTTGTAAGGATTTTTCTATTTGGTTCAATTTTTTTTGCAAAACACTTTCTTTTTCTACCATTTATTTTTCTATTTGTTCAGTATTAGATATAGATTGTTGCAATTCCTCTTCTTTTTTAACTTCTCTTCAAGAAACTGTATTCTTTTCCTTTCTTCTTCCGATTTTGCTTGTATTCTAGAAATTTCCATAGCCTTATCTATCTCTTATTCTTCTTCCTCCATCTCCTCTTATTCCTGCATTTGAGGAGATTTTTCTTTTTTGGCTATTGGTTCTTTACCTTTCCTCCTTTTAAAAACCAACACAAGTGGGGAAGAAGATTTATCAAACCCTCCAATAGGGCTACCTTCTTTTGACATATGAGGAGATTGCTTTTCAAATGGAGAGCCATGAGATACTAAAATAGGGGTTCTTTGTGGAGACGAAATTGGAGCTTTAGGAGGACTTTCAGGCTATTCAGGAGAATGCACAGGGGCTTGGATTTCTTCATGGCTTTTCAAGGTATCATGAGGGGTTTCAAAGGTTTCAACTAGAAAATCATGAGAAGTTGGAACATTGGCGTCAACAACACTAGGATTTTCTTGTTTTGACGCATGCCTTTTCCTTTTAAAAGTACTATGGGTTACCCTATTAGTCTCCTATAGCTTCCTTTTTTTCCTTTTTCTGTCCTTTTTTAGAAGCTTCTCCTTTCACTTTTAATTTTTTATTGTGGGTCCCTTTTTGGATTTCTTTCCATTTTTGACAATTGGGGTTGATAGAAATTCTAACTATCCTTCCTTACCAGCCTCTTTCTTCATGAAATGGTACTTGATGATTAAATGAATCAAACTATGATACCTAATGGATGGCATACCCCTAGATTTAACCCTAATACCATATAAGATATTTGAGTGAATAGAAAGGCGGGAAGGTTAATTCTTGTGGAAGGTCTAGTGTTTCCATACCACAAATGCATGATCATTCACATTCCTAACCATAATATTGTGTTGTATTGCCCCTCGTAGGTGAAAATTTTCATCAACCATGTTACAATTGTTTTCCATGGCTCCTCCAGACTATTGCGAGCAACTCCTTTATGGCTACCCTTATGCCACAAAATTTTTGGTTGCCTTCTAGGTTCTTCATGAAATGTAGACACCAGTTCCTCAAAACTTACGTGCCCTTTATTTACTGGCTCACCTTTAGCTAGAATACCAAAGAGTTTACTTATAATAGCAGGGCTAACCTCTATGATTTCCCCTCTTACTCTGTTAGCATTTACATGAAAGTTCCTAACAAATTCTTCAACTAAATCAAGCTCAAAACTTTCATACATTTGTATAAACTCGAGCCACCCTACCTCTTTGAGCAATCTCTTTGTTTTAGGGTTTAAAATGAAATTCTTTGGATCTAAATTTCTTTTATGCCCCATTTTTTTCTTGTCTGCAACTTCAACTGAGAAAATGGCAGATGCAACTATTGAGTGAAATGTAGAATGAACGTTTCTTTCCACAAACACAACACTTTTCAAAAGAATGCACGTCATGTCAAGACATTGGGAATTTATTTCACCTCATTCCCTATGGATGTTTCACACATATCAACCATTACTTCGCATTATGGTTCATAAAGTTGGTGGTTGTGTTGACGTAAGGAAACTCATTTTTGAATTGATATGAAATCTCCAACATTACTTGTATTTATTGCAGTAGTTACATCAAATGTCAAATCCTTATGCCTCTACCAGATTTTGAAATGATTAAACTTATTTATTACAACATTAATAACTATGGGCGGAGATGTCTATGCTCAAAATATTTACTTAATTTCACATCATAATAACTAATTCAGAAAGTAATATTTTGAAAATAATATCTACAATAAATGTGTGCCTTTTTATTCATGCATGAGTTAATTGGAGCGTATTAATTAACCTAGTTGGTAAAGATTCCAATGAATCAATCAAAGGAAGCTCGAAATTAACATCAAGAGTTGTCAAGAATCATCAAGAGTCATCAGGAGGACCGCCATTTCCGGTTTTCAGCCATTCCTCTCTTTTTTTCATTTTTTTTTAGAGATAAACCGTCATTTCTAGTTTTCAATCTATCTCCTTTATTTAGAAGGTAAACAACCATTTTTGGTTTTCAATCTACCTTCTTTATTCATATATTTTCAAAAGATTATCCAGGAGCACATTCTCCTATGGAAGAAATATCTTCCATCAAAAAATGTTCAACTCTATTTTGCAGTTTTGATACAAATTCCTCTTTTGATGTCGATTTGTGATACATCTTCAAACAATGATCATTAACCAGCTCATGATCCTTCTTTCTCCATCTATTGGTATTAGTTGACCAACTCCATTTTGAAAAACTTGATCAATTTCATAAGGTCCCAGCCATCTTGTATGAAATTTCCCTCTGAACTCTTGAAATCTGGAGTCAAACAACAATGCCCAATCTCCTTTCTTAAATTATCTGGTCACAATATTTTTATCATGCCATTCTTTCCTCTACTTCTAGATTATTTCTATGTGTTGAAGAACTTCCATTCTCATTTCATCCAATTAGTTCAACTGTAGAATTCTATTCTTTTTTGCTTCAAGCTAGTCAATACCAACCTCCAATGTTGTTTTCAATGTCTGCAATTCAAACTCAATAGGCATGACTAGAGTTTTTCCAAATACTAACTCATATGGAGAGAATCCAATTGTTGTTGTCTCCTAGGTTGTATTGTATGCCCAAATTGCTTCATCTAACCTTTCTGCCTAGTTTATTTTTCTTAATGAAATAGTCTTTGTCAAAATATTTTCTAATTCTTAGTTATTAACTTCTTGTCCATTCGCCTAAGGATGGTATGGTGTAGATTTTTTGTGTGTCATTTGATATCTCTGCATAAAAGATTCCATCATAGTAGATACAAACTAAGGTCCTTGATCTGATACTATCTCCCTTTGTGCACTGAATCTCTGAAGAATATGCTTGTACAGAAAATTAGCTACTTTATGTTCCCTTGCTACTAGCAAAGATTTCACTTCATCCCACTTTGTGACATAGTCTGTGCAAACTAGAATATATTGTTGTCCTTTGGAAGGTATATCAATAGGTCCCACAAAATCAATTCCCCATTTCTTAAATGGTTCCATAGCTATTTGAGGTTGTAACGACATCTCCATTGTTGGTGTAGGTCTTCCCATGTGTTGACATTCATCACAATGCTTAACAAATAATGAGACATCCTTTGTCATAGATGGCCAAAAATAACCAGCTCCTAAGATCTTATGAACAATTCTAACTACTGAATAATGTCCTCCTTTTGGCTCATGATGGAAAGCATGTATGACATCATAAACATCTATTTCAGCAACACAACTACGAAGAACATGATTAGGACACAATTTAAATAAAATTTCATTTATCCATTGGAACCTAGAACTTTCACGAATTACTCTCCTTTTCTTCTTAGGATTGAAATGATTTGGACACTTCCCTGTTACAAGATAATTTGCAAGATCAACAAACCATGGTGGATGAATTGATATTGCAAACAAGTGCTTATCTGGAAATGTATCATCTACTGGCTCTTGATCACCTTGCAAAACAATTCTAGAAAGGAAAATCAGCAACAACATTATCTTTACCAGGCTTATCTATAATTGTCACATCAAACTCTTGCAACAATAATAACCATCTTATAATTATTCCATCCACTACAACTTTATTCATCAAATATTTAATAGCAAAGTTAGACGCATCAACGTGTATATCAAATGGAACTCCCCAAATAGGTCCTTTGATAATTGGAGTAGTAGTTAAGGCATGTTTAATTATTTCAAATGATTTTTGACAATCACTTGTCCAAACAAACTCCACATTTTTCTTGAGAAATGTAAACAAAGGTTCAACAATTTTACTAAACCCTTCAATGAATCTTATGTAGTAACTATCATGCCCAAGAAAACTACAAACTTTAGTTTGACTTGTAGGGATCTCAATCTTTTGAATAATTTCAATTTTCTTGGGGTCAACTTTTATCCCCTCTTTTGAAATGTGATGTCCCAAAAAAATCCCTTTTGTCATCATGAGGGAACTCTTTTCATGATTCAAAGACAACCTAAGATCCTTACATCTTTCAAAAACTTTACTCAAACTCTCAAGTGCTTCCTCAAATGTTTGTGCATGAATTGTGAAGTCATCCATATAAACTTCTACACATGAGGTAGTCAAATCTACAAAAATTGCCAAAACAACTCTCCCAAAAGTTGTTGGTGCATTGCACAGTCCAAATGGTAAAACTATATAAGCATGTGTTCCCCAAGGACATGTAAAGGTAGTTTTATCTTGGTCTTTAGGAGCCACTTGGATCTGATTGTAACCACTAAAGTCATCTAAGAAAGAGAAATAACTACTGCTAGCTAGGTTATCCACTACTTGATCAATAAATGGCAAAGGAAAATGATCTTTTTTAGTAGCTTTGTTTAATTCTCTTTAATCCACACATACACACCATTTTCCATTTTTCTTGGGAACAATAACCAATGGATAAACCTATTGACTATCAGATATTGGATAAATAAATCCTGCTTTCAACAATTTTTCTATCTCTTGTTTCACAATATCTCATAGAGCAGGATTTATCCTTCTTTGACCTTGCCTTACTAGTTTAACATCTTCAGTATAAATATGATGAGTACAAATAGAAGGGTGAATTCCTCTCATGTCTTTCTATTCCCAAGTAAATGCTTCATAATGATTTTTCAAAGTTTGCTTCAATTCCTTTTCTTGGGAAGAAGATAAGGATGAATTAATGAAAAGAGGCTTATCCCTTGCCACTGTTATTTTTTTGGTCTTATTCTTAGAATCAAGTGGATATCCAACAAGTGTGTTTAAGGGAAAAGTGTGTGAATTTTGTTTATGTAACACTCCTTGACATTTTTTCTCTTTTTCTTGACCGATCTCTTTAGAATTAAGATTTTATTCTTCATATTCCTCAATATGTTCTACCAAAGTAACCATAGCTAATTATACAACGCCATCTCCTTCTGAATTGATATCCTCATCAACCTAAAGTTGAGTGTTAGGTTTAAATGATGGTTGGGCTGGAGGAAAAAGTGACAATTCCTTCTATTTCTGACCATTAGAAATTATCATACTTCCTAATTTGCAGTCTATCAATGTTGTTGCAGTAGCCAACCATGGTCTAACTAAGATAATTGGATAACTAGAATTCTTCTTTCTAGATTTAAGAACTAAAAATTCAACTTGATAATCCCATGTATCAATAGTAACCATGATGTCTTCAATAACACCTTCAGGTTTAGCAATCGATTGATTTGCCAACTATAAAATAGTTGTCCTACCCAACAATTCAACAGTGTCTGATGTGATAACATTGATAGTTGCTCCTAAATCAATTAGTATGTTGGTTATCTCAATTCCTCCAATACTTAAAGTTATCACAGGACTACCAAGATCATTATATTTTTAAGGTAGTAATTTTCTTGATAAAACATCAGTGAGTTTAGTCCCTATCTGTATTGTAGGAGGTAATTTCTTCTTCCTACTTGGAATTTTCATACAAAGAGATTTAACTAGCTGATTTATTTCCGATATGTCTTTAATGGCCTATAATAATGGTATCTCAATATTAATTTTTTTCAGTTCATAGAGAAGTTGAGAATCTACCACATTCATATAGTTTGGTTGAGATTTGTCAGGAGCTACTTGTTCTGTTTTTAAATGTTCAGGATAAGGTGCTTGCCTAACCTTTTGTTCATCATCAAAGTTATTATCTTCCTTTGAATACTCTTTTTCTTTCTCTTTCCCGATCTTTAGCATTTGGTACGAATGGAACATTTTGATTCCTCAACTGAATATCATTGACATCTATTACATTCAAAGTAGGAGGATTGGCATCATTTCAATTTTTTCTCAGATTTGAAATAGGTTGTGCTGGCAACTAAGGCTAGTTTACTTGTTCATTAGTAGGATTAGGATTAGTAACTAATGGAGGTGACTATCCCCAAGGATGCCTTGGTCCCTGATTTTTCCATGGTTAAAATTATGTTTGATTTTTCTACCACTATGGTTAGTTCGGCTGCCATTGTGACTAATTTGGTTGCCACTATGGTTGATTCCACTGAGGATTGATCCATTCAGGTTGACCCCAAAATGTAGGTGGTGGTTGTGCTTGATAAGGAGTCGATTGGTTTACATTTGGCCAAGGATTTTGATTCCAATTAGCTCTAGGACCATATTTCCCTTGATTAGCATTATATCTTGTATTCTAAGGTTTTTTCCAACATAGTTAAGTTCTTCCTCTACTTCAGGTTGTTTTTTTAAATGATTCTTAATTCCAAATAAGAGGCTACAAGAACTTGTTGCATGATGTTCCTCACATATTTCACAGAGATCAATTTGATTTAATGGAAACTCTCTCAAAATATGTTTACCTCTACATTTGGAACAATAAATGGATAAAGGCTCAGTAGTATTCTTATCTCCTTGCATGTTGAGATGAAGGAGTAAATCAATTTTCAAATTTGTAATTTCTTCCATTACTTGAGATACATCAGGAGTGAGAACTTTGTTTCTTCGGGAGTTTCTAGTCACTACTCTAGTCCTAGGGTAGTTTCTACATATCTCAATAATTTCTTCTAAAGAAAGCTTATTGATGTCTCCTTTCCCCATAAGATTCAAAGATTCTCTAGATTCATCATCAATTCCTTTCAAAAAAATTATCTTACTAATCTCATTATCCAAACCATTACCACACCTATTATGCATAAACTGAAATCTATCAGCATAATCTTCCAGGATTTCATCTTCCAATTGTCTCATTTGAAAAAAATCCTCTTTCCTATCTCTTACTCGGAAATAATCTTGATAATTATCCAAAAACTTAGTTTCCATTTCCTGCCAAGTTAAGATTGTTCATGCACCTAAACCCACGAACCAACATAAAGTTGACTCTTTCAATGTAGAAGGAAATAGTTTTTTAACTTATGGTTATTAGTTGTATAGTCATAGGTCTAACATAAAACCTTAAACTCAAAGAGAAATTGGTCAGGATCCTCAGAAGTTTTTCCTCTAAAGGTAGGTAATACATAAGGTGAAATGCTTTTCATAGGAAGTTCATCATTTCGTACATTCAAATTAATAGGATAAGAAAAGGTCCTATTATTTGGTAGAGGATCATTTCCTAGTTGGTCACCTATTTCTATTTTATGTTGTTCCTGATTCACATGTTGATTTTCATTTGATATTACTAAACTTCTTGTTCTTGATCAAAATTAATATTTCATGGAAGAAATCTTCCTAGAGGGTCTCTAGCTCATCTCATCCACAATCTAAACTGTCTTCATTATCAACACTAAGGCTTCAAACTTAAATAGCCAAATCTTTTAATTCCCTAGCAACAACACCAAAAATGATGTGCAAGGTCATTGATGTCACTTCTTGCATCATTTAAGATTTCAATTATCGAATCGGGTGTGTCTTATAGTTGTATGCGATAAGGGTGTTTACATGAATTGGGGGGTTTTGCACTGTAAATAGTGACTTTTGGTTGTGATTTAGCTCCATTAGGAGCTTTCAGGAGTGGATCTTAACAACTAGTTTCTAACTAATTCTAAAGACTTAATCCTAAGTTATCTCTTAACTAACAATTGTTCAGACTCCAATAACTTAGTTCAAACTTCACTTGACTTAATTGCAATTAATTCATGGAAGGATTAAGCTAAAAACCAATTTTACTTTCAATCTAAAATTTAGAATTGAAATGTACTTCAAAAGGAAATCTATTTACATTTGCAAAAGAGAATCTATTTATGTTTGCAAAAAACAAATATTAACCTAAAAAATAGTAACACTAAATTCCATGAATGAATTTCAAAAAAGCTTCAGTTTCATCTTCCCATAAGTCATTATTATCTCCTCCATTAAAACTACATGCATTTGAAAATAACTAATGAGTCTAATTCATATGAATAGTAATTAAATCTACAATAAGTGAGTGAATATTAATCTACAATGACCATTAAAAAAACCATCTTGAGAACACAATGAACTTTATCTAAGAATATGAGTAATCACATTCACTAACAATGATTAAACAAAGATCAACATTCCTAACTTTCCAATTGACATGAATTAAACATAAATCAACTGAATCAAAGAACACAACACAAGGTCACCTCCTTCGGTTGAGCGGGCCTTGAATTCTTCCTTTGGTGGGACCTAAACACTAAGATTCAAATCAACTCCTTATTTGCATTCCAATTGGCCAAAATAGGCAAGTAGAACAAAAGTGTTGATTACCAACATTACAATGCTAAAGAGAAATATTAACTAACTCCAGACTAAAACTAAGGATGGATATTTATAAGAATATCCACTTATTTGAATACAAAAACTGGCACAGCCCACCAAGATACAAAGTGGCAAAACTTAAACTAAACAAAATTGAAAATGTCATAAAGAAATTTGCCACATGATAATAGTTGAACAGGAAGTTCTCAAACTAACTAAAGAAGTCAATTCGGAATTGATAATTTAGGATCCATCTGGAGTGATCAGGAGCAAGATAGATTTCAAGTTTGTTAAAAAGAGAGTTTAACACGTCCACCTCATGAAGTCAACATTTAATCAACCAAACAGAATCCTCAAAGATAGGATGCTATTATGACAACAAAAGATCTAAAATTGCATAATCATTTCATCATTAAAAATCAACACATTTAATGCAAAATATCATTTATAATATATCCTCCAATTAGTTAAATATAAGGAAAAACAAGCAAACATTCAAGCATATAGTCTACCACCATCATAGTTAATTAATATATAATAAAGTATTTGAAAACATAAAAAAAGATTAATTAAAGTGTCATTTTGAGCACTCATCGGGTTCATAGTGCAATTATTAGACAAAATTCACCCTTTCTCGCATCCTCTCCATAAAGGAATAACTTATAAGTGGGATGAGAAGTGTGATAGAGCCTTCTAGTAGATCAAGGACTACCTCTCGACACCTCTAGTGCACATGTCACCGATACCAAACAAACCATTAATCATGTATATCTTAGCAACATCAGCAGCACTAGGTGCTCTTTTAGCCCAACATGATGAAAACAAAAAAGAGAGATCCATCTATTACATCATCAGAACGTTGGTAGGCTATGAAATGAATTAATCATCCATTGAGAAAGCATGCTTAGTGGTATTTTTTGCTTCACAAAAGTTTAGACATTACATGTTGTTGCACCAAATCAACCTTATTGTAAAAGATCAACCCATTGAAATACCTGTTATCCAAAGCAACTCTCACTGGGTGAATGACCAAATGGGTAATGATCTTAATTAAATTTGACATAGATTGCATGGAGCACAAGGCAATCAAAGGACAAGTGATCACAAACCAACTGGTAGAAGCACCTATCTATGCAAAGAACCCTTTGATATTTGAATTCCCTGATGAAACAATGTTCCTTGTTAATACAACATATCAATGGAAAATTTACTTTAATGGATCATTCACCCAACATGGATCAGGGGCAGGTATTCTCTTTATCACCCCTCAAGGTGATTGTATTCCAAAGTCATGTCGACTATCCTTTCCTTGTACTAACAATAAAGCAGAGTATGAAGCCCTAATAACGGTTCTAAGGATAGCAGTTCAATGACAGATGAAAGAGTTAAAATTCTATAGGGACTCATAGCTATTTGTCAATCAAGTCAATGATGACTACTAAACTAAGGATGATAAACTCGCTCTTTATAAGAAGATGGTAGAAAGTCTTAAGGACTTTTTCATAGACATGACTTTTGAGTAGATTTCTCGCATGAACAACCAAGTAGTAGATGCCATGGAGACAATTGGATCATTGTTAGACATGTCACAGAACATCCTTCAATGTGAATTATTGGTAGAACAACTTTTTGTATCGACTTTTGAAATCCCAGAATCTGAATTTGTGTGTGTAATCGTTAGTCCTTGTTCCCTATGGTATCATGATATATTCACCTACCTTAGCAGAGGAACCCTCCCATCTGATATCACCCCCAATCTAAAAAAGACCTTTGTTAAGAAGGCATCCTGATTCATGATCCTAGGTGATACCCTTTACCGCAGAAGCATCGAAGGGAAATTACTATGATGTATTAACCAAGAGGAAGCCTTGACTACCTTAATAGAAGTACATGATGGCATATGTGGTTCCCATTCTAGTGGTATGACTTTAGCTAAGAAATTGTTGAGGAGGGGTATTACTGGCCAACCATAGAAAGAGAAGCCCATCAGTATGTGTAAAAGTGTGTCTAGTATTAACAACATAAAGATCTTATTCATGCTCCAACTCAGGAGTTACAACCAATGGTCACACCTTGGTCTTTTTCGCAGTGGGGGCTTGACCTCATAGGGAAGATTACTCCAACCCCATCTAATGGCCATAAGTTCATCATCACAGCCACTAAGTACTTTACCAAGTGGGTAGAAGCCATTCCTATGACCTACATAATGGGAAGGCAAATTGCCAAATTTATCCTAAATTACCTTATCTGTCATTATGGTGTTCCCCAAGCCCTTATTTTTATAACAGTACACCCTTCAAGAATCAAGATGTGAAAGAGCTATGCCAACAATTTAACATCCAACATCGGTTCTCTACCTCATACTACCCCCAGGGCAATAGTCAAGCTAAGGCTACAAATAATACCATTCTAAAAATCCTAAAAAAAATAGTCAATGAAATTGGTCGTGACTAGCATCTGTAGTTAAATCCCACCCTATGGGCCTATTAAACCAATATTTTCACACCTAAGTGTGCAACCCTGTTCTCCTTGGTCTATGAATTGGAAGCCATCCTACCTATCAAGGTAGAGCTTCCTTCACTATGAGTGTCACTACAAAATATGATCTTTGATGAAGAATATAGAGTATCTTAGCTAAATATGATCTTTGATGAAGAATATAGAGTATCTTAGCTAAATGAGTTAGAATTCTTGGATGAGTGTCATTTTGATGCCCTTAATCACTTGCAAGTATATCAAAATCAACTAAAATGGGGCTATAACAAGAAGATCAAGATTCAATCTTTCTAGGTAGGGGATCTTGTCCTAAAGCAAAATCAAAAAAATCTTCCAGATGAGGACAGTAAAGGAAAGTTTGAGCCTTACTGGTTAGGTCTATTTGTCATCACAACAAGCTATGGATCAGGAGCGTACCAATTATCAACACCTGAAAGTGAACCCTTGTAGGAACCAACCAATAGTCTGCATCTTAAAAAAAATTATTCCTAGGCTTGAAGGGTGTAAATCTAAAGAATATAAAAAAATCCAAAAAATAAGAAAAAGGATGGAAAACAGTAAAAAAAAATTGTCCTCTAATGAAAACCACTTTAGTGGCGCTTTGGGAAAGTACCCTTGTGAAAACCAAGCAAACAGGCGCCTTGCATAAATAAAGCACCTTCATCTATCTTGGGCTCTTTATCTTGTCATTCTTTGCATCACATCATTCATCCTATTTATTCCATCACCCATCTGCGTCTGTATCATAGCTTGATATTGTGAAGTGTCGTATTCCTCTTTAGAACTATTTGGCATATTCCTAGGTCAGTTTGTCTTGCCTATATCAAGGTAGCCTATCACATCATGCTAGGGGAAATTTATTATGGATCGAATTGGGTTCTTGTATATCTTAAGGTTATTTGAAATCTCATTGAAAATCCCAAAAACATTCATAAAATGTTCATCAAAATCCAAAAACACTTGCAAAATTAGAAAATCCAAAAACATCAAAATCCTATAGAGCTAAAATCTAAAAAAC
Source organism: Sequoia sempervirens (assembly GCA_007258455.2). Lineage (NCBI taxonomy): Eukaryota > Viridiplantae > Streptophyta > Pinopsida > Cupressales > Cupressaceae > Sequoia > Sequoia sempervirens. The sequence continues at coordinate 76,542,174 of VDFB02026320.1, forward strand.
ATTCAAAAACTATAAATTCAAAATCCAAAACATTCAAAACACGTGAAAATACCTAAACATGTCAAAACATCAAAAATCCAAAAACAGAACCATGTCGAACTACGTTGACTCTGAGCTTGAACGTAGGCAAGGCCCCTAGGATAGTCTTTTAGGTTAGGTTCTTGGTCAAAACTCAAAAAACCCCAAAACGTTTAAAAACTTAGAAAACCCTAAACAGACTAAAATAATTATAAAAAAAACATCCACATAAACTTTCGACAAAACCAAAAATAGCCACTATAACAAAGGTTCTTAGTGAATACTCAGGGACACAACTCCTTGCAAGCATCCAGCAAGCCGCTTAAAGCTTTAATCACTCTACTAGGGGCTCTTATACATTTTACGGTAGATACCATGTTTCGAGTGACACTGTACGGCAAGGGAAAAGACTGCTATGAGGACTTGACGGTTTAGTCTTATCCTTTTATATACTAGCCCAAGCGAAAAATTGGTTGGATTCGTTCCCTCTTTCGAGGCAGGGCCCCTCTAAAGGTAATAAAAGCAAGACAAAGATGTTGTTTTTGATTACCTAAGATCACATGAAGCGCAAGGGGAGTGCATACACAACACCTTTGCCTCACACTCACATGGTGTTCATTTTAAGCCCAAAATCCAAATATGAGGTGTGATTGTACAAGTGCCAAAGAAATGTTTTTGATCCTCAAGATCGTCGAATGGTGCGAGAGGAGATCATACACACTCTATGACAAATTGCAAACCACCAAACAAGAAAGACACTTGTAAATTTTAACCTGTGCTTATTATTTGAAGGCACTCAAATTCTTTTTATACCAATGACATTTGATGCAAGTTCATTTTAATGCCCATGAGTGAGAAAATGCATTTTGTCTTTCTTTTTAAATTTGTATGAATGAGATGCAAGTTCTTTTTACCCTTATGATCCTGATGCAAGTTATAGTTGGAAAACAAACAAAATAAAACTACTTAAATCTAAACTAGTAAAAGAGCTCAATTTTTTTGTTGTTACAAAAGAAACAAATTTTTAGAACTCCTTGGATTTCAAAGCCACATGTTAAAAAGAAATTGTTAGAACACAAAAACCCTAGCCTACTCAAAAACCCAAAAGAAAAATATTGAAAGCAAATAGAAAAATATAAATTTTTATACCAACAGGCAGTTGTGTCGTTCGGGACTGCAGATGTGTCACTATGTCACGTCACACTAGAGCAATTGCATCACGATTTTGAGTTCAAATTTTCCCGCCCATGAATCCATCATTGTTTTCCACAAATGTGTCGTACTTTTAAATTTGATTACCCTCTAAATAGTTGTATCGTTTCTCTTAACAATTACGTCATTTCCTAGCACTTGCATCATTGTTCATCTCAGTTGCGTCGTTTCGTATTGAAAACCTATAAAAAAAATATGAATCCTACAAAATCTTGTCTTCACATCAAATTCACAAAATGTAAGATGGGAAAAATCAATCTAGCCTAGATAATAGTGACAACCACAACACCTATGAGCTATTAACCTCATCCAAAAAAGAGAAAATAATGAAAACATAAGGAAAATAAAAGCATCAAATCAAAACACTCCCCATGCTTGAACTTGAATCACTTCTCTTGTCTCTCCTTGTTTTGCAAATATTCCCTTAGATTTGTAGACTAACTTGTGCAAATACCTACAAATTGTAAGCAAGAAAGTTGGAGATAAGTAGTTGTTAAGGAAAAAATAGAGGATGAAGGCTTCTTTTATAGATAGCCATTCGAATGGACGACCAAGATTGAGCTTCTAAAAAGATGCCAAGATCGACAAATGAGGATTCATGACATGGAGGTTACAAAACGAACGATCAAGATTGAAAAGAGACCAAAGTCGATCAACGACTAAGATTCAAAGATAAGAAAGTGGAGGGATAATGGAGAAATTTAAAATTTAAAATCATTAATTCATGAGGAAGGAATCTCTGAACAAGTGGAGGCACAAATAATTTTTCCAAATTATTTATTTTGAGAAAAAAAGACAAGTGGGAGGAAATGGTCATTTAATTAAAATGATTTATGAAATCTATTTTAATTAAATGGGGAAAATGGATATGAGACAAAAAAATAATTTAAGTTAATTATTTAATGGAGGAAAGGAATGTCATGAGATAATTAAATAATTTCAAAAATTATTTAATTATGGAGGAATGGGAAAGGTCAATGAATAGACAAATAATAACGATTAATATTATTTGACTATAGGCGAATGATAAAAGATGAATAATTAAATAAATAATGATTTATTTAATTATTGAAGAAATAAAGATTAAGAGGTGAATTAGTTAAATAACTAAAAACTATTTAATTAATAGAGGAAAGTGATCAAGAATAATTAAATAATTAAAAATTATTCAATTATGCGGAGACGAGGACCAAGAAAAATGATGCTTGTAGACTAGGACATTTTTCAGTGTCTACAGATCCAACAAAAGTGAAAGCTATCCTAGACATGGAACCATTGCAAACATTGAAGTAGATGAAAGGGTTACAAGGAAGGTTGCAATCCATTAGAAGGTTCATAGCGCAATTATCAGACAAAATCCACCCTTTCTTGCATCTTCTCCATAAAGGAATAACTTACAAGTGGGGTGAGAAGTGTGATAAAGCTTTCCAACAGATCAAGGATTACTTATTGACACCTCTAGTGCTCATGTCGTCGATACCAAATAAGCCATTGATCCTATATATCTTAGCAACATCGGCAACACTAGGTGCTCTTCTAGCATGACATGATGGAAAGGAAAGAGCCATTTATTACATCAACAGGACCTTGGTGGGCTATGAAATGAACTATTCATCCATTGAGAAAGCATGCTAAGTGGTGTTTTTTGGTTCACAAAAATTTAGACACTACATGTTGCTGCATCAAATCAAGCTTATTGCAAAGATCGACCCATTGAAATACCTGTTATCCAAAGCAACTCTTAGTGGGAAAATAGCCAAATGGGTGATGATCTTGACTGAATTTGACATAGAATATGTGGAATGTAAGGCAATCAAAGGACAAGTGATTGCAAACCAATTAGCGGAAGCACCTATCTATGCAAAGAATCCTTTAATATCTAAATTTCCTGATAAATCAATATTCCTTGTCAATATAACCAATCAGTGGAAAATGTACTTTGATGGATTGTTCACCCAACATTGATTAGGGGAGTGTATTCTTTTTATCACCCCTCGAGGTGATTGTATTCCAAATTCATACATGCCACCATTTCCCTATACTAACAACATTGTAGAGTATGAAGCCCTGATCAGAAGTCTAAGGATATTGGTTCAATGGCAGATACAAGAGTTGAAAGTCTATGGAGACTCACAACTAGTTATCAACCAGGTTAATGATGACTACCAAACCAAGGATGATAAACTCACTCCTTACAAGAAGATGGTAGAGTCTCAAGGACCTTTTCATTAATATAACTTTTGAGCAGATTCCTCGCATGAACAACTAAGCAACAAATGCCATGACAACAATTGGATCATTATTAGATATAACGCACAATGTTCTTCAATGTGGATTCTTGGTAGAACAACTTTTCATACCAGCTTTCAAAATCCCAAAATCAAAATTTATGTGTGTAATCATTTTTCCTAGATCTTCGTGGTATCATGACATATTCACTTACCTTAGCAGAGGAACCCTCCCATCCAATATCACCTCCAATCTTAAAAAACCTTTGTTAAAAAGGCATCCCAATTTGTGATCTTAGGAGCTACCCTATACCGTCAAAGCATCGAGGGAACATTACAATGATGTATTAAGCAAGAGGAAGCCCCTACCACTTTAACAGAAGTTCATGAAGGCATATGTGATTCCCATTCTAGTGGTATGATGATAGATAAGAAACTATTGAGGATGAGGTACTACTGGCTAACCATGGAAAGAGAAGCCCATTTTTACGTGTAGAAGTGTGTCTAGTTTCAACAGCATGGAGATCTTATTCATGCCCCAACTCATGAGTTACAACCAATGGTCACACCTTGGCCTTTCTCATAGTGGGGACTTGACCTCATAGGAAATATTATTCCAACCTCATCTAATGGACATAAATTCATCCTCATGACCATTGAGTACTTTACCAAATGGGTTGAAACCATTCCTATGACCTAAATAATGGGAAATAAAATTTCCAAATTTATCTTGAATTACCTAATCTACCATTATGGTGTTCCACAAACCCTTATCTTAGACAACAAAACACCCTTCAAGAATTAGGATGTGAAAGAGCTATGTCAAAGACTTAACATCTAGCATTGATTTTCTACCCCATATTACACCTAGGGAAAAAATCAAGTTGAGGCTACAAACAAGAACATTCTAAAAATCCTAAAGAAAATGGTCAATGAAGTTGTTCATGACTGGCATCTTTAGTTAACTAACAACCTAACGGATCTATGGTTTACAAAAGTTAACTAACAACTACCTTCAGCTGATTTGGAACTAATTGATTTCAAGAGAACTAGGGTTTTTCATTTGTTTCCATCTATTTCCAAGATACAGTTTCACTTGAAAATAAACTTCTAACAACTTCACAAATAACCATAATGGAATAACTGTCATTCTAGGGTTTACTTTAAAACACAACATTTATTTTATTTTTCTATAGCTAACTTTTAGAATTCAACTTTGTAACATAAAATAACAATTGGTTAATCTAAAACAACATTTACAGATTAATCAATGAACATATATCATAAATGAATAACTAACTCTACAGAAAAGAAAATATTCAGATCTTTTACCTGGAGATAGTGTGACAAATAATTTTTTACATTTGTCACCATCTTCAACTATATTGCTAAATCAGTGAGGAAAAAGGAATTATCATTAGGGGCTTTATCGCCCAACCAAGACCTTCTGGTCTTCCCGTGTCCTTCAACTGAAGAACTTGGCCCTTCACAAAGTCAATTAACAAGGATCAATTGTTATCATGTCTCTGAGCCTGGTGTCCATGAGCCTATACTGTTGGTCAATCCTTCCTCTATAGGTTCCTCCTACCAGAAGGATCATTCTAACTAGAGTATATTTGAGTCACGAATGCTGACATTGCCTAACTGGCATCTACCTTGGCCAAGGATTTTCAATTGTCTCTGGCACTACTATGTCGATGCCTCTGGCACTACTGTGTCAATGCCTCTAGCACTACTGTGTCGATGCCTCTGGCACTGTTGTACCGAAATCTCTGGCACTATCATGCCGTCAGCTTACACCCTTGCCTGACATGACTGTTCAAGATTAGGTTTCTTAACACATATGTCATTGTTGAAAAATTGCTCTTAGTTTCATGTCCCTACAACTTATTATTAAATTGGAATTGGATCCTTTATTTATGAAGTTTAACTGATGTATTAAAGAAACATAATTAGCATATTGAATTAGTTTCAACAGTATTCAAATGATTTCAAAGACCATTTCAAGATCTGGATAAGGATAGTATACTTTTTCAGATCGGTCCAATAAGTACAAAGAAGATTTGTAATGTAGCAGAGTGAAAGACAGACTAGTTATGCACTGGTTCAGGTGATCAAAACTTCAATGCTAAGCTAACAAACTGTAAAGTGTACCCAAAGATTAAGATCAGGTTAAAATAGAAATTACCATACTCAAATAATGTTGTTGCATCATGGTTTGAGGCTATGTGTGCTTCCAGACAATTATAGATTGTATATAATGAAGATGTTTTCTGAGACTTGAAGTTTTAGCTCAATATAGGGCATCACAAAGAATAAGAGGTATAGCCTTAATGATTATCTATTCCAAGATTCTTTCCTAAGGCTAAGTTGTTAGTGGAAGAATGATAAATACAGTTGACATTAAATATTCGACATAAGGGTTGCAGGACTCTAGACGAAGATTCTTTCAAGCACAGAGCAATAAAGGAATCAAAACGCAACAATGAACTTGATCCTTACCAGAAAAGATGAAAGGTAATGTCATATTGACGAGGAGAAAATAGCCTAACATAGATATAGACTTCCGTAAACCACTCACATGAAGAAGAACACACTTTTCTTTTAATAGCTAAAGAAAATGCTCCAAATATTGAATATCACGCATTATTTTTGAAGAGAAATACTAAATATGGAATTCATAATGTGCCTGGAAAAATATCAGAGGCTTGAACTGTATGAAGTTTCCTTGCTAGATTTCCTGCTACAATTTGACCCGCGTACTCCTGCTTAGCTCGATTTCAGGACGAAACACCCAAACTCATTGATGCTTTTATGAGAGGAAGAGTCATTCAAGCTTCAGTTTCAGAATGATATTCCTAAGTTCTATGGTAGGTAAATAACAATGGAAATTGAAGACAAAACCCTAGCTTATGCGATAAAAGGTTAATGAGAATTCTGACAGAGGCAAATGAGAGTTTTCTCCACCACTTTTGAAGAGTGAAAAGATGAAAAAGAATGAGACAAGGGAGAATGATTTCTTGATGAAGAGGTTGATGCATAAAAGGTCGCCCTTCTGAGTCCCCATTGTGAATTCTTGGCTTCCCAGGTGTTTCCTTTGGAGCACGATGGTGTTAGCGGAGAGCTCCCTTCCACACACGATGACCTTCATTCGCATGAACTCCTCCACGATATGTTGTGTTTCCTTATTCTAATTTAATGCCCTTTTTATTTTATATTTCATTTTTATAAGGGACGACACTCAAAATATTTATTTTTATATATATTATATTAGATTTACTATTAATATTAAAGCATTTCTTAATTGACAATTGAAGTATCTTTTAGGATAAATGTTTTATATCTAATTTGAATTAAACATCATTTATATTATATTATTATTCCTAGGCCAAGGTTATGTCGTTACATGCCATACACTTCCCAAAGTTTGATAACATGATCCTTGTCAATCATGCCCTCTCCCTGATGATAGTCCCTTTTTCCTTTGTGTGATGTCGATCCTACAACCACTCAACACAAGAGTCTAGAGTTAGACCATTCTTGACACATTAATTCAAATCACATTTAATATCATCATCATCATTATCTTCAAATATTTTTGTGCTGATAGTAACCATTCACATTCACATTTACTATTGTGAAAATAAAACTATTATTTAATCCATCTTTTCATGTTCATATGAAAAACAGTTATAATAACAATATTAACATCTATGATTTCAATATCATAACATATTAAGTCTCAAGGGGATGTAACACTTCAAGAATCAAGATGTGAAAGAGCTATGTCAAAGACTTAACATCTAGCATTGATTTTCTACCCCATATTACGCCTAGGGCAACAGTCAAGCTAAGGCTACAAATAATAACATTCTAAAAATCCTAAAGAAAATGGTCAATGAAGCTGGTCGTGATTGGAAGCTTTAGTTAAATCCCGCCCTCTAGGCCTATCGAACTAGCATCCACACACCTACAGGTGCAACCCTATTCTCCTTGGTCTATGGAGTAGAAGCCATCCTATCCATTGAGGTCAAGCTTCCTTTGATACGAGTGTCATTGCAAAATTTGATCACTTATGAAGAATACAGAGTATCTCAACTAAATGAGCTAGAATTCTTGGATGAGCATCATCTTGACACCCTTAATCACTTGCAAGTATACCAAAATTGACTAAAATGAAGCTATAACAAGAAGATCAAGTGTTGGTATTTCCAAGTAGGGGATATTGTCCTAAAGCATAATCAAAAAAATCTTCCAGATCAGGATAGTAAATGAAAGTTTGATCCTAACTAGTTAGGCCCCTTTGTCATCACAACAAGTTATGGGTTATAAGCATACCAATTATTAACACTTGATGGTGAACCCTTGCAAGAACTGACCAATAGTCTACATCTTAAAAAAATTTATGCCTAGGATTGAAGGCTATAAATTTGAAAATACAAAAAAGTCAAAAAATGATAAAAAAAATAAAATAAGAAAAAGGATTGAAAATAGTAAAGAAAAAAATTGTCCTCTAGTGAAAACCACTTCGGTGGCACTTTGGGCAAGTACCTTGGTGAAAATTTGGCAAACAGGCACCTTGCATAAATAAAGCACCTCCATCTATTCTTTGGCTCTTTATCTTATCATTCTTTGCATCACATTCATCCATCTCATCATTCATCTTATTTATTCCATCACCCATCCGTGTTTGAGTCATAGCTTGTGAAGTATCGTATCCCCTTTAGTACTACTTGGCATATTCCTAAGGTCATCTTGTCCTGCCTATATTGAGGTAGTCTATCACATCACGTTGGGGGAAATTTGTTATGGATTGGATCAGGTTCTTGTATATCTTAAGGTTATTGGAAATCTCATCAAAATTCCCAAAAACATTCATAAAATGTTCATTAAAAAATCCAAAAACACTTTAAAAATCTTGTATAGTCGAAAATCCAAAAAAATCAAAATCCTGTATAGCTAAAATCCAAAAAAATTCAAAAATTGTAAAGTCAAAATCCAAAACATCCAAAACATATCAAAATCCCTAAACATGTCAAAACATTGAAAATCCAAAAACTGAACAATGTCGAACTACAAGTCTCTGAGCTTGAACGTAGGCAAGGCCATCATTGATGTGCCCTCGAGACACCCTAGGTTAGTCTTTTAGGAGTCTGTCATAATAAACTAACAATCCATCAATTTCTCATTCCTCATCATCAATAAGTCAAGTCAGAAAACCCCTAAACATTCACAAAAACTCAAAAAATCCTAAATGTTTGGAAAACTTAGAAAAATACAAAAACATTGAAAATATCAAAAAACCCCTAGACATTTGAAAATCCCAGAAAACCCAAAACATTGGAAAATCATAAAACCCCAAACTAGCCTCAAATAATCAGAAAACCAAAACATTCATATGAACTTTCAAAACGATCAAAAGCAACCTCAAAACATTTTCAAAACACCAAAAACATTGAAATATTCTAGAAAATCCAAAACCATCCAATCCCATTTTGCTTTCACCCGCAATAAACCTTCATCCATAATAAATCAAATCATCATCTTCAACTTTGGTAAAACAAATAGAAAACAAGTGTCGCAAGTCATAAAGTGAGAACCTAAGTGTCAAAATCTAAAGTTTAGATCATAGGTAAATGAGTCAGTGGAGTTTGTATCAATGGATTATCACACACCTCAACCTAATCAAACCATCTGATAACATGTCCTAGGATGTATCCTTCTGACAATGGACATCAACATTAGAAATCACCTTAGCTATCTTAAACTGGTAGGAGATATTGATAACACTAACTATTTGTCTTTGATCTTTTCTTATGATTTATCTTATTGAACCATTTCGAGGACCTCTTGATGATGTCTAAAAATTTAGAAAGAAAGGAATAGGGAATCGATCATTATTTTTCATTTTTTGTGCTTGTGGGTATTCCTGTAAAATAATCTTGGTGCATACTTGTTTAGTTGTGTGTAGGGAGGTTTTTTGAAATAGATTATTGACTATTGTGTATGCTTTGCTCTGATACATTCTAAACTTCTAAACTACATTCTAACAAGGTTTTTGTATGTCAAGGCATGAACAAAAATTATCCTATCTATTTTCAAAGTCAAAGTTCATTACACTAGATACAACATCGTCTTGGTTATCAATACCATGATGTATCGTGTCTATGTGTTATATCAAAAATAAGGAATGACGAAAAATCCCAATCCCAATATATGAGCAAAATATCATCCATCTCTCACCATATCTAATAATTTTTTTGTGGATCATGGACTTGTTGGACTTTTTGAATCAATCTCAAAATCGATGGACAAAATCATTCATTTCATTCTTCTATCTTCTTTCCGTGCTAACCTGGTATCATGACAGTCAACAAAAACATCATCATGCATCCACCCTGCATACACCAAATCATCAACATGTATACATTTCACATCATCACAGCATATCATAATAAAAGAAAACATAATCCATTGTATCATCATTATCATTTAAGTTGTGAATAATATAGATTTATTATTGTAAGCATCTTAATCCATTGCATTATCATATCATAAGCATGAACATTGCATTATCATTCATCGCATCCATATCATGGACATTCATAACATCCATACTATAAGAATCATCCATGTATACATCTATATACATCCACATACATGCATCATCATGACATCATAAATTGAATCAGAAAAGTACACAAAAAGAAATTCATCCATCCATATCATCTGCATAAGTATATTATATCATGACATCCATCCCATAACATATCATAGAAAGTTACTGGAAAAGAAAATAACACATCCATTTCATTGCATCCATACATAATCATAATGCATAAATATAACATCACATCATATCATATGCATCTATACATTCATAAAGCATAAAATAAAGGCACATAACATCATGAATTCCTATCATCTCGTATATATCAAAAAACTGACTGTCATGGTAAAATATATGAATTGATGTGTATGAATATCATAAAAATGCACAATGTACATGAGGCTATCAAAAATAAGCCTATGAATGTATTTCTATATAAATAATTAGGCTGCACAACAAAAAACTATTTGCAAAATCAAAAGAGGTCTATCCCTCGCTGGCTTAGTCACCATGTCTGGGCTAATCTAGTTGTCTGACTGAGGTAGAGGCACTTGGCTGCTCCTAACTTTGATGCTCAAAATCGGGCTATTGACAATGTGGAGGGATGTCTCTATAATACAAAGTCTACTAGTATGCCACCTCCTCCCTCATTGTCCTAAACAGCTACACCAACACTGTCTATCCAACCAACCCCTGAGCCTACTAATACATAGCCTCTAATTCTTGTCATCACTCAATCTCCTGTGCCAATTATATGTCTGAGGTTTGCCTAAGCTGACACTCATGGTCTCTCTCAGTTGTGAGCGCTATAACCTGCTACCAAGCTTGATCCCGCTAAAGTGTCACTACTTGTAACTACTGTTGCAACTATTGTATCTGTACATCTCAAGAATCTGGCCTCAGAGGTGGTTGTTGTGCTATTGGCTATTGTACTAGTGGTGGTTGTATTGGTGGCTACTAGTGTAGTGGAGGTGAACTGGGTACTTGTCCATCATGTTGTGGCCATCGTAGCCATCATGTCCTCTACCCTACCCTCTGCCTTGCCCATCCTATCCTCCACATTTCCCTTTGCCCTACCCATCCTACTGCTAGCCTCATCCTCTGCCTACTCCCCTCCCTCTTGGTCTCCCTTGTGGAGGTATGCCTATTGGATCTATAAGTCAGGGAGGGAGTACAAACCAAGCATCATATGCAGACATCGTCTAAGCATCAACCTTCCCCTGATCATAGGCCCATGGCCTAGAAACCAGCTGTCTAAATCCCTCGACGACCTCATGTGGTGGTATCGTGGGCCCCAAGTCACCTCTCCATTTGATGTGGAAAAAATGGTCGTGTACTAATCATCGAGCCTATCCTGCCTCTTGCCAAATTATTTGGCTACTCTATTTGATAGGTACCATTCAATCATGGTATGCACATAACCCTGCATATAACAGGGTTGGAGAGCAAAGAAGAGTTGTTGCACATTGTCATACCAAGTTGGCATCTATAGCCACGACTACCATGAAAACACTATCATGTCATCAATCACTCTCCTCTAGTAAGGGATACTAAGTTGTCCTATGTGTTGTAGAGTGATGGTCCCTTTGTACCTCCAAATGATTGGATCATCTAGCTCCACATCAACCATGTAGACGATTAGCCAAAGCACGACTATGTGCTCCCATGCCCATATATACAAAAATGTGACTCCTACACCAATAGCTCTCCCATCATAGTATACAAACTAAAGTATATCATGATAAAGGGAGGAGAGCATCACTAGCCCCCATGCATAGTAAGTCCACTTGAAAATCATCTGATGCCAAGCCAGCCCCCATCCGGGACTAAACCCTCTCCTCTATCGGTTTGGGGCAACCAACCCCAAAATCACTACACCAACTATCAATTTGAAAGTCATCAAGCACCCTCTATACATCTTGAGGTCAATCTATGAGTTGACCAAGACAATAGTGTCCTAGCCAAGAACCTCGTGGCAAGCATTATATCTCGCATCGCTATCATAGTGTAAGACCGAGGATACTAGTATGGGCTGATTACGCTTGACTCATGAAGAATCGAAGTATAACGTAGCCACTAATATACTCAATCTTAAACAAAATCATTCAAATGAAAGATAAACTAAACATATATTGAAATGAAGCATTCTAAACTTTGAAAGCATTTAAATGTCTACTCTCACCCATTTGAAACTTATCCTATTTTGGAATTGGTGTTGTGTTGATGTGGAACAACGACCCTTTCCCAATTATGTGATAAGTGAGCCTGTTCCAATTGATTCTATTGAAGAGAATTGATGAAATAATTGTGATATGTGGATGAAAACATGATTTATACTAAATTGAACATGATGCAAGCTAAATTAATATGATTTTATGCTAAAATGATTTAACTATGCAAAAGCTAAGCTAATCTAAATGAGATTTAAAACAAGAAGAGATTCAAACCCTAATCTATAAACAAGCTAAATGGATGCATGAAAACCATTAATGGAAGCTTAAAGCTAATATGCAGCTAAAAATGAACTAAAATATGCTAAATGTGAACAAAGATGAGTGTAAGTGTGAGTGATTCCAACAACATAAGTTTTCAGATTGAAATATGGATCCATTTTTCTCCAAATAATGTTCTATTTATAGGAAAGCAAATGAAAAATGAAGGGTTGAGATAAAAAAGGTTAATCAACGGCCAAGAATGGAGGAAATAGGAGGCATGGAACATGGATTCTCATCAATGGGTAAGAATGCAAGATGATATTTAATCAAGGATTCTCATTCCTTCCAAACAAACACACTTTTGACCTGTTTAAGAGGTCAAAAGTTAACTTGCTCAAGAGGTTTCAATTTTAGCTTGCTCAAGAAGCCAAGTGAGAATATTCCCTTTTTCAAATGTTTGGAGGAGAAAGAATATTCTTTTAGAATATTCATATGGGCGAGGAAAAAGGTTATTTAGTTAATTAAAACTAAATTTAAATTGTGCAAAAGAGAATTATTCTTTTGGAATATTCCTTTACAAGTGGGAGGAATTGGATTAATTAGATAATTGCTAATTAAAAAAGGTTTAATCATACAATTAGGGGAATTAGAAGAATTAAAAGTGTTATTCATTAAATTAAATGATTTAATGAATGGGGAAAGGTGAAATGACATTTAATTAAATAACTTAGGGTTATTTAATTAAATAAGAAGACTTAGGGAATTAAATTAAATAGTTTGATTTATTTAATTTAATGAGATGAAATGTTAGCATGAAAGGGGATGCATTAACCTGATTTGATGAATTAGGTTAATAGACGAAAATGATGCAATTAATTAAATAGCTAGGCTAATTTAATCAATTAAGTGAAAATATGATGGTTTTCAAGAGAAAATGATGTTAGTATACCTTATTTGAGTGCATGATATCATTTAGGACATTTTTCAATGTCTACATTTTGCCCCTCCTTGAAGTGAGGTACCTACTACTTCAGTTCAAAGACTGATGCTCTTTGGTTTAAAAACTGTTGCCTAGATCAAAAAATAAAAAAATTATAATTTTTAGATGCCCCATTGCTGAAGGATAAAGCTGATTCCCTACCCCCCTCGGGAAATCAGGTAGAAGTTTTGAATTTTGGGTTGATTTCTTGATAAAGGTGAAAAGTTGCCCTAGGGGTCCAGAAAGGCTCTGGGATGTAAGAAAGAAGCCAAAAACATAAAAAATGATGCAAAATAAGGTTTCAATTTTCAAAATTGGTGAAAATGATGATAAACCATAGCTTGAAGGTTAAATTAGGGCAAAAAACCCTAATTTTCTAGCATAAATAAGCCAAGAAGTGTCACTTTCAATTCATTTGTGCATTCACACCTTAGAGAATTCTTGTTGTTTTGAGCTCTAGCCCTCTGACGAAATGGTACGACGAGAACTCCCACAACATATTTCTGATCGAGTTCGAGAGTACCAGAGGCTTCAAGGCATAGGACCACTGATATGTGATCTGAAACTTGATTTGAAATTTTACTTTTTGATGCATTTATTACACTTTAAAATTTAAACTTTAGCAACGTCACTATATATCAACACCTATTTAAGAATTGGTGGTGCTGAAATGATTTTTAGTGACACATATGTATATTGCGACGCAGTTCACAATTTAGAATTAGGGTTTCTAATTTTAAATTGTGACACATATGTTTATAGTGACGCACTTTGTGATTTTCAAATTAGGTTTAGGGTTTCCAAAGTTTAAATCACAATGCAATTTATGATTTGCAATTTAAAATGCCTTCGGACGTCGCAATTTGGAATTTGAAATATAGCAATTCTATTGTAAATAGCAATGCTATTGTGATTTTTGAGCTGAAAATTCTAAACTGAGTCAAAAAAAAATTGATGTCTTGTGCTTCGTGGGTGTGGGAGTTCATTCCACTCTTGATGTCTCGTGAGCATCGACCCACAATTTTGGAGAGACTAGGTGATTTATTTGAGTTGTGCCAGGAGCACCTGGGAGAGATTGGCTTATGGTACATTGTGAACATGCCTCCTATCCAAACACATATGGCTATGATGACAACTTTGTGCAAGAGATGGCACAGTGAGACTTCGTCATTCCACCTTCTGATAGGCGAGGCGAAAATGACCTTAGAGGATGTATGGTGGATTTTGTGTTTGTTGATACATGGAAAGCATGTGATTTACAATGTCAACGCTAGATACGATGCCTACCATGAGGTGATGGAGACCAAGGACATCATTCTAGTCATTTCACAGATCAACCTTGAGATGTATAGAGGTCGAGTGCCCACATTCCAATTAATTGTTGCAGCCATCATTTTTGGTTTGGTCACTCCTAACCGACAAAGCAAAGGATTCAGCCCAGGATGGGGCTTAGCATGGAATAGGATGCTCAAAAAGACTCTTTTTGCATGGGGTCCAGTGATGCTAGCCCCATTATATCATGATATGCATGACTTTGTCTACTGCGACGACAGAGCGATTGGAACAAGGATGACCTTGCTACATGTTTAGGCTTGGGAGCATATTGTTGTGCTCTAAATGATTGTATAGATGGCCGACATTGAGCTAGATGATCCTGTAGTTTGGTGATACAAAGGTGCCATCACTCTCCAACACACAGGGTAGCTTGGGCTTCCATATTGGCACCGGGTACTAGATGATATGATAATGTTTAGATGGCGACCCTAGATATAGATGCTAGTGTGGTACGATGATACACAACAACTCTTCTTTGTGAGATAGACCTTATATGTGCAGGGTTGGGAGCACACAATTATAGAGCGGTATCTGCCAGACAAGGTGGCACACCAGTTTAGTGAGCAGCAGGATAGACTAGATGATACCTATAGAGCTATATTTGTGTGATCAACTCGAGAGGTTCCCACATGGGGACCCATATCCTAGCTCTTGAGGTGGTTGAGGGTTTCCAGCAGTTGGTGGCATGACCATGGGCTTATGACCAGGGTTGTGAAGACACTTAGACGATGTTGACATATGATGTATGGTTTACACCCCTGCATAGGTTGACAGATCCAGTGGGTGCTCCTCCACGAGGGAGACCTAGAGGGAGGGGAGCAAGCAAGGGACAAGGTGGCCAAGATGGCCAAGATGGAAAGATTCAAAGGGTTCCACCAGTGGGACAATAGCCTCTTGTTCAACATCAACTAGTGTAGTAGCAACTCGTTCAGAAACAACTAGTTCAGCCACCACCACCAGATCCCAAAGATATACAAATTCAACAGGTGCAACAATAGGTGCAAGTTCTCACAGGTGAGTAGGATCAGGCCTGCCAACAAATTTTGGTGATCACTGCTGAGTGGGACTAGGGCGGCTAGCAGGTGGTGGCCATTATAGCAGAGAGAGACCATGTGAGGCAACAGGTACAGGTTGTGACTACTGAGAGAGATCAAGAGATTGGTCACCACCAGTAGATGGAGGCGATGACAGTGGCTACACAAGGTAGGTCTGTATCCACTAGGTTGTACAAAGAGGTTGTGACTGAGGCAACCTATTACAGGAAGCATTACCATAGAGACATTTCAGCACCACTTAGACAACCTTACTACTCGTAGAGTGATTTACGACCTAGGGCTGAGGATCAACCAAAGAGATAGGTCAGAGAGGGGAGCAGCCATTAGGGCTAGCTCGATTTTTATAAACACTTTTTAACTTTGTTGCCCCATTCTTCGATATAGATATACATTCATGGGATCCTTTTTTATAGCCTTTTGGATATTTTATTTATGATCGATATACATACACTGATCCAAATATTGTACCATGACATTCAATTTTTGATATATATATGATACGGATATGGATTCGATATTATGTCTTCATCTTATTTCATGCTTATGATTGTATGGATGCATATGATGTGAGATGTGACATGCTTATATTTTATCATGTATGTATGCACTTTACTTATGCTTATGCGATATGCGATGATACAAGGGATGTAATGATATGGATGGATGCAATGTTATATTCCTTTTTAGTATCTTTTTCATGATATTCTATGAGATGGATGATATGCTATGCAGATGTTATGCTATGATTATGTATGCAAATGTTATGGATGCATTTCTTTTTATGTATTTTTTATGCGGTTTTATGAGATGATCATGTATGCACATGGATGTATGGATGGATAATGAAGATGTTTATGCTTATGATATGATATGTGATGTATGTTTATGACATGTGATGCAACAATTTAAGATGTTTAGAATAACAAATTTATATTATTAATCACAACTTAAATGATAATGATGATGCAAGATGTATGATGTGATATACTACAATTATGCTATATTTATGTTAATGATTTTTGGATGCAGGATGGATGCATTGATGATGTTTTTGTTGATTGTCATAATACCAAGTTAGCATGGAAAGAAGATATAAGAAACAAGATGATTGACCATTGATTTTGATGATTGCTTCAAATGATCCAACAAATCTATGATCCACCGAGACTTTATTAGAGATGGTGATGAAAAATTTAGGATGATGATGAGGAGTTGCTCAAATATGGGGATTGGGATTTTTCGTTGTTCCTTATTGTTTGATATAACACATAGACACGGTGCATCAAGGTATTGATAACCAAGATGTTGTTGTTGGAGTTAAAATGACACTGAGATGGGGGGGTGAATCAGTGTCTTAACAAATTTGACAAATTTTAAAAATTCAAAAACATAGCTTAGATTTGATCTCAATGTTATTCTGATTAATGCATTCATGAGTTGAATGTAATCATTCATAAATAGAATTGAGAAAAATAATAATCCCAACAGTGTACTGAAACAACAACAACAACACAGTAAAGCAGTAAGAACATAGAAGAACAAAGTCACACAAAATTTGCCGAGTGGAAAACCCTCCTGGGGTATAAAAACCACTCCCTAAATTCCTTCCAGGCTTAATCTTTTAATCAACTGTTCACACTGCCTTATAGGTTGATTTTTGAGCACCCACTCAAGGAGCACCAACCCCTCATTTAGAGATATCTATCTCAAGGAGTACCAACCCCTCAAATTATGTTTTGAACAATAATAATAACTTAGAGGATTTCTCTATTTTCAGTTAAGCACATATTTCTCTGATTTATCGTCTACAGAATACCTCAAAGATTTAATAATTGAATCCCTAAAATACTACATAGAGAAGAAATTTACAATCTCTGCATCTTTTTATTTAGATTTTATTGCAGAGTTTTATCCATATATTTTCATACAGCCAAAGAAAGATAATCTCAGAATTACAACAACAGTAGCAAAAAAGAGTTTTCTGCTTCTATTTATACAACTGCCAGATAGGTAACTGTCTTCAGAAGTAACGGCAGAACAACCAACCCAGCTAAGAGCCATTCTCAACAAATCTATAACGTATGAGTTCATATTGCTGCATAAAAAGCACAACTGTACACCACAAAAAATCATAACCTCTAATGCATGAATGACAATACTCAGTCAGGGCATCATATTGACTGAGATGCAGCGAGCAATTAGAATAAAATGGTGATTATAAACCAGTATGAGTAGCATGAAACGCATAAATAAAAATACCAGACAAATATGCAACTCCCATGGCTTCATCAACCACTGTTGAGCTTCCAGCTAGAAATGTGCCAAATAGACCTTCCAAAAAACCACTGTAAAAACTGTTATAGTCAGCAACAACAGAAACATAAACACTCAAGATGGCGGCCAAGCTAGGGTTCGATACCCAGCTAAAAGAATAACCTCAAAAAGTTTTCCCTATTCCTTTAATATTTCCATCAATGACATGTTATGCTGAAGGCAACTTTAACGTTGCCAGACAACCTTATGTTTGTCACTTTCGCCAAGACCCATCAGAGTCGGGAGAAGTCATAACGGATACATAATGTCACACCAAGAGCTCATAACATCCTTCTGGTCGATGAGACAAAAAGGTTCTCTCCCTAAAATGAAACCATCATTCCCTATTGCTATAGCTTTTGATATCAGAGAGACATCATAAAGATCAACATTGTTATACCGAAAGTCATTCATTTGACTTTGTCGACAAGACACACCATCCTCGCCAAGACCTCACATTGATGAAAGAGTCTCACCAAAAAGACTTTTCAACTCTTATGTGTTGTTGTAGCCTACAATCTTCGGGGAGACCTCTCGGAGAATACTTTCACATACTGAAAAGAAACTTTATTCACTGAGTCACTGAGACAATGCCAATCTCTCACCGAACACACTTCATAAGACTTAGTCGGCAAGACCAAAAAGTTCGCTATGACATTCCACTGAAGCAAAACTCTTGCCGATACGCATCCACCACCACCGGTCGGTGTGACATTGCATATTTGTTATAACCTCACGCCGAAGCCTTAAGCTCTTGTCGATGAGTTTCCATTTAATCTCCGATCGATGTGACATACCAATATCGCTGAGACCACATACTGACAGAATAACATATGCCGATAGAGATCACTTTTAGTCGCCGAAACAAAAGACAAGTCTTGCTGAAATAATCTTTCTTGTGTCGGTTGCCAAGACACAAAATGCTCGATGAAACAACATGCCGATAGGGATTTCTTACGCCGATGAACCACCTTATGAGTTAGTCGATGAGACCCGACTCATTCGGTAAGACCTCCCAGCGGTGAACACAACTCATGTCGATAGACCTTTCCACTGTCGCCAAGACAACGAGAATGTCACACCGAAAGCAGCCTGTATGTTAAATTCAATCTACACGACATCAAAAATGTCTTGTCAATAAGCAACACAGACATTTCAAAGTGGATCGGGGAGACCCTTCCATACTCATGCCAATATGTGTAAGCCCGAATGAGAAACAACCAATACCTGTGATATGCAAAAAGAACCATCCTGACAAGGAAACCAACAGAAAGAGATTTTGTCATCAAGAACAAACCATAAACACAACTGAGATCCAACAGTTGTTGTATCTAGTGTAATGGACTTTGACTCTGCAAATAGATAGGATAATTATTGTTCACACCTTAACATACAAAAAATTCATTGGAATGTAAGTTAGAAGCTTAGAATATATTGGACCAAAGCATACACAATAGTCAACAACGTACTCCAAACAACCTTTCTACACATAACTAAGCAAGTATGTGCCAATATTATTTTACAAGAGTATCCACAAGCACAACAAACGAAAGATAATGATCGATGCCCCATTCCTTTCTCTCTAAATCATTTTGATAGACATCATCGAGAGGTCCTCAGAATGGGTCATTAAGATAAATCATAAGAAAAGATCAAAGACAAATAGTCAGTGTTATCTATATCTCTTGTCGATTTAATTTTAGCTAAGGTGATTTCTGATACTGATGTCCATCGTAGGAAGGATACATCCTAGAACATGTTGATCAAATGGTTTTGATGTAGGATGATGATGCTAATGATAAGTCATTGATATAAACTTCACTGACACATTTACCTATGATTTAGACTTTAGATTTTGACACTTGAGTTCTCACTTTACGACTTGCAATACTTGCTTTCTATTTGCTTTGCCAAAGGTTGAAAGTGACACTCAATTTATTATGGATGAAATTTTATTGCGGGTGAAAATGAAATAGGATGGATGCTTTTGGATTTTCTTGGAATATTTCAATATTTTTGGTGCTTTGAAAATGTTTTTGATCTTTTTGAAAGTTTATGTGAATGTTTTGGTTTTTTCGATTTACTTGATGTTGTTTAGGTCTTTTGAATGTTTTTGATGTTTTTGTGTTTTCCAAGTTTCCCAATGTTTTTTTTTACTTTTTCAAATGTTTAGGGATTTTCAAAGATTATTTGGATGTTTTTGTGTTTTCAAAGAGTTATTTGGATGTTTTGCGATTTTCAAGAGAGTTTTGACCAAGAACCTAACCTAAAAGACCTATCTGCCTTGGGAGTTTATCAAAGATAAGCCTTGCCTATGTTATACATGCAGAGACCACGTAGTTCGACTGACCTGATTTAGTAACAATGAGATATTAACAATTGAGGGTTGGTCAATTTATTATGACGAACTCCTAAAAGACTGACCTAGGGTGTCTCAAGGGCACATCAATGATGGCCTTGGCTACGTTCAAGGTCAAAGACGATGAAGTTTGACAAGGTACTTTTTTGGATTTTGATGTTCGACCTTTTTAGGGATTTTGATATGTTTTGGATGTTTTGGATTTTTCCTTTACAATTTTCTTAATGTTTTGAGATTTTAGTTGTACAGGAATTTGGATGTTTTGGATTTTTTTTATGAACATTTTATGAATGTTTTGGATTTTCATATAAGACTTTAAGATATACAAGAATACAATATGATTCATAATGAATTGCCCCCAACGTGACATGTGATAGACCACCTCAATATAGGTAGGACAAATTGACCTTTGGAATATGCCAAGTAGTACTAAGGGGATATGATAATTCTCAACATCAAGCTATGATAAGGGTGCGGATAAGGCGATGGATGAATAAATAAGATAAATGATGAGGCAATGGATAAATGGTAGGTTAAAGAGCCAAAGAATAGATGGAGGTGCTTTATTTACGCAAGATGCCTATTTGCCAATTTTTCATCAAGGTACTTGCCCAAAGTGCCACTGAAGTGGTTTTCACTAGAGGACGTTTTTTTCTTTACTTTTTCAATCCTCTTTCTCAAATTTTTTGGATTTTGATCATTTTTTTGTATTTTTTTTGTATTTATGATTTTGTATTTATGATTTCACACCTTTCAAGACTAGGCATAATTTTTTTTGAGATGTAAGTTGTTAGTTGGCTCTTGCAATGGTTCTACTTCAAGTGTCGACAATTGGTATGCTCTTGATCCATAGCTTGTTATGATGACAAAGGGACCCAACCAGTTAAGCTCAAACTTTCCCTTGCTATCCTGATCTAGTAGATTCTTTTGTTTCTACTTTAGGACAAGATCCCCTACCTAGAAAGACCGACATATGATCTTCTTGTTGTAGCTTCGTTTTAGTTGGTTTTGATATACTTGCAAGCGATTAAGGGCGTTTAGATGATGCTCATTCAAGAATTCTAGCTCATTCAACCGAGATACTCTGTATTCTTCATTGGTGATCAAGTTCTACAGTGACACTCACAATGATGGGAGCTTAACCTCAATAGACAAGATAGCTTCTAATCCATAGACTAGGGAGAAAGGGGTTTCACCTGTTGGCGTGCGGATACTGGTTCAATAAGCCCAAAGAGTGGGATTTAGATGTAGATGCCAGTCACAACCAGCTTCATTGATCATTTTCTTCAGGATCTTCAAAATGGTCTTGTTTGTAGCCTCAGCTTGGTTATTTCCTTGGGGATAATATAGGGTAGAGAATCGATGTTGGATGTTGAATCTTTGGCATAGCTCTTTCACATCCTGATTCTTAAAGGGTGTTATGTTATCTGAGATAAGGGTTTGTGGAACACCATAATGACAGATTAGGTAATTTAGGATAAACTAGGAAATTTTCTTCCTCATTATATAGATCATAGGAATGGCTTCAACCCACTTAGTAAAGTACTCAGTGGTGGTTATAATAAACTTGTGGCTATTGGATGAGGTTGGAGTGATTTTTCCTATGAGGTCAAATCCCCACTGTGAAAAAGGCCAAGGTGTGATCATTGGTTGCAATTCTTGGGTTGGAGCATGAATCAAATCTCCAAATTGTTGGCATTGGACACAGTTTTGCACATACTGATGAACTTCTCTTTCCATGGTTGGTCAATAGTACCCCATCCTCAACAGTTTCTTAACTAAAGTCATACTGCTAGAATGGGAACCACATATGCCATCATGAACTTCTATTAAATTAGTTAAGGCTTCCTCTTGGTTAAGACATCATAGTAATGTTTCTTTGATAATTCAACAGTAAAGGGTATCACCTAGGATCATGAATCAGGATGCCTTCTTAAAAAAATTATTTTTAAGGAACAAAGTGATATCAAATGGAAGGATTCATCCACTAAGGTAGATAAATATGTCATGATACCATGGGGATCTAGGACCAACAATGACACACGGGAATTCAGATTCAGGGATTTCGAAAGTTGGTATGAGAAGTTGTTCTACCAAGAATTTGCATTGCAAGACATTGTTCAACATGTCTAACAATGATCCAATTATTACCATTACATCTACTACTTTGTTGTTCATGTGAGAATTTGCTTAAAGGTTATATCTATGAAAAGGTTTTTGAGATTCTCTACCATCTTCTTGTAAGGAGTGAGCTTATCATCCTTAGTTTGATAGTCGTCATTGACTTGGTTGATAACTAGCTATGAGTCTCCATAGAATTTCATCTCTTGTGTCTGCCACTGAACCACTATCCTTAGACCTATGATTAGGGCTTCGTACTCAGCAATGTTGTTAGTACAAGGGAATGATAGCTTATATGCCTTTGGAATGTAATCACCTTAAGGGATGATGAATAGAATACCCGGTCTTCATCCATGTTGGGTGAACAATCCATCAAAGTACATCTTCCATTGAGTTGTGAGATTGATAAGGAACACTGATTCATCAGTGAACTTAGATATTAAAGGGTTCTATACATAAATATGTGCCTCTGCTAGTTGGTCCGCAATCACTTCTCCTTTGATTGCCTTGCGTTCTACATACTCTATGTCAAATTTAGTTAAGATCATTACCCATTTGGCCATTCGCCCAGTGAGAGTTGCTTTAGATAATAGGTATTTCAGTGGGTCAATTTTTGCAATGAGCTTGATTTGATGGGATAGCATGTAATATCTGAAATTTTGTGAAGCAAAAACTACTACTATGCATGCTTTCTCAATGGGTGAATAGTTCATTTCATAGCCCACCAAAGTCCTACTGATGTAGTAGATAGCTTTTTCATTTCCATTTTCATCAAGTTGTGCCAAAAGAGCTCCTAGTATTGTTGATATTGTTGAGATATACAGGTTTAGTGGTTTGTTTGGTATTGGTAGTATGAACACTGGAGGTGTCAATAGATAGTCTTTGATTTGCTGGAAAACTTTATTGCACTTCTCATCCCACTTGTAAGTTATTCTTTTATGGAGAATATGCAAAAATGGGTGGATTTTATCTGATAGCTGCTCTATGAACCTCCTAATGGACTACAATATTCCTTGTAACCCTCTCATCTGCTTCAATGTTTGTGGTGTTTCCATGTTGAGGATGGATTTTACCTTTGCTAGATTGATTTATATCCCTCTTTGCGAGACAATAAAGCTAAGAATTTTCCCTAATGTAACCCCAAAGACACTTTTTTGGATTCAATTGTACCTTGTACTCTTCAATTCCATCGAAGATGGGACCTAAGACTCCTATGTGCTCACTTATTTTCTTTGATTTTTCCAAAATATCATCCACATAATCTTCAACTATTTTTTGGATCATGTCATGAAAGATGAGGGTCATTTCTCTTTGATAGGTTGCTCCTGCATTCTTTAACATGAATGGCATCACATTCTAGCAATAGGTTCCCCATGGACAAGTGAATGTAGTTTTGTGTTGATCCTCCTTGGTAATCATAATTTGATTGTAGCCTGAAAAACCATCCATGAGTGACAACATTTCATGCCCTATTGTTAAGTCCACAATAAGGTCAATGTTAGGGAGAGGAAAATCATCCTTTGGGCATGCTTTGTTTAAGTCCCTAAAATCAATGCAAATTTAGATGCCCCCAGTGGGTTTTGAGACTAGTAATAGGTTTGAAACCCACTTAGGATAATCTATCAGTCAGATGAATCTGACGTCAAGAAGTTTTTGTAACTCTAGTTTCATCAAAAGTGTTATTTGAGGATGCATCTTCTATAATTCTTGCTTGATTGGCTTGGCTTCATGATAAACTACTAAGTGATGCACAACTACTTTAGGGTCGAGCCCTGGCATACAAGTGTATGACCATGCAAAGTTAGCTTTGTGCTCTTTCAGGAATGCTTCTAGGTTATTCTATTCTTCATCCAACAAAGATTCAACATAGAAGGTGATCTTAGGTGCTTCTTTTGTTCCCACATTGACTAGAGTGGCCTTTTCTGCTAGCACTGCTGACTTTTCTAGATGTATTGCACTAAGGGGGAGATTGAATCCCTCATCCTGGGGCACCTCAGAGAGGTTTTCACCTTCAAATGCATTCTTTGTTTTTACTATTTTAGGATCAAAGAGTGCCACAATGTGGTTTTCACTCAAGGATCTGCATTTTAGTTTCATTTGATCAATTTTATGATTAAAGGATTCAATCGTCTCCCCATAGTATGCCCTTGTGTCAAGCTCTATGCCAAAACCTATTTTTTGATCTACCCATGGTAAGTTGTCACAGAGTCCCATGAATTTTGAGATTGCTTCATTGTTTTCAAATAAATCCAGAATTGGTGGTCCTTGTTGGTCCATGTTAATGAGTTGGGGGTAGTATTTCAGTTGATTGATCACTCAGAGTGAAGGATGTTATGGATATCATGAAGAGGGAGTTACTCTCAATTAGGTTAGCAACATCAAGGGGGAATTCATCTAAGGTTGTATCACATGATGTAGGTAACCAAGAGGAAGCCTCGGTCCATTTAGCAGAAGTACCTTTTCTAATAAGGGTGACCTTGCTAGTATTACAACCTAGGCCAAGATTCCTTAGTCGTTTCTCAAGAACAATGGGTTCTAGTAAACCATTATCATTTTTTCCCAACTTCTCTTTCTTGTTATATCCCCATCCCTTCATTAGCTGCAAGCCTTTGTTGTCATCTTCCATGGGAAGAACGAGGACAAGTCGTTCATCCTGATAGAGGAGTTTAGAGATATCCTCCTCATTAACATCTTCTTGATTCAAATCCCCCCACTTAGTGATTGTAGTAGCTGCCATCTTGATTGTTTTGGGCTCCTTGTTGCTAGATGTGGGTTTCCCATGAAATTGAGGAGAAATAGGTAGCTCTCCTAAGACAAAGGTATTCTTCATTAGCTTATAGTTCTCACAACCATCATCTTGGATCACCGCTTTGATATTAGGCATGTTCGGCATAATGACTGCTTTCATTTCAGAGGTAGATGTAAGGGATGATGGGTTAACAAATGGGGTGGAAGGTGTAGGCCTTTCATTATCCTTGGGTACTTGGGGGATCTTATAAAACTTGGCCTCAAGATTTTTTCAGTAGTAAAAAGGATCAGGATCTCCATGGATGGTAATCTCTCTACCCTCGAAAGGAAACTTCACACATTGATGATAAGTCGAGGCTACAACTTTTAGGGCATGGATCCATGGTTGACCAAGCAAGATTTTATAGGGAAGATCAAGGTCTAACACCTAGCATGTAGTTTCTATGATGAGGGGACCCACTTGGATGGGTAAATCAATGATGCCTTGTGATACCCATTCTTGATTGCCATATGCCCTGATTGTGGTACTTTGTCTTTTCAATAGTATCTTATGAATAGCCCATATTTTTTTATCAATTGAAGGGTGTAAATGTTCAATCCAAAACCTCCATCTACTAAGACTCTCTTGACCTTGTTCTTATGAATTATAACCTCAAGGTGTAAAGCACAGTTATGAGATGGTTGTGATGGTAAGTCTAGCTTAGAGAAAGTGAGAAGGTGATTAGTGATATGGCCTACCATATCTTGAAACTGATCTATATCAATATCCTCAGCAATGGATGACTCAGACAAAGCTTTCTCCAAGATCTTCCAATGTGTGGGGAATGTCCTCAATAGTTCTAAGATTGATATCTATGTGGGGGTCTTCTTAAGTTGATCTAGGAGATTGTACCTGCTAGGATTGGATGTTGGCAAAGTAGACTGTGCTTTAGATTGAGATGGAACTCCTTGGATGGTAATTTTTTCATGTTGTGTGGTGATTCCACACTTTGTACTAGGACCTTTGATGGTGACAACGGTAATGATGCTATCATAAGAAGCAACTACATTAGAATAGGTATGTTGCATGTTTGTATAATCCTTAGCTTTTCTATTGTTGTTCCTTTTCTTATGATCTGGAATAGGGTTCTTGTATATCTTAAGATCCTGATTCTCGGTTGGTACCTTAACAGATATGGTGTCATTCTCTATGAGGTCTTGGATAATGTTTTTGAGCCTCATGCAGTTTATAGTTTTGTGTCCTTTAATCTTGTGAAAGTCACAAAGGTATTTCTCATTCTACCAAGATGGTTTCTCTTGTGGTTCTTGGCAATTTTCAAAGTTGGGAAGTGTTATCAAATTTGAATCTACCAACTTTTTCATGATGGTTTCTATGGGTTCAGATAACTTTGTGTATTTGCATTTAGGATAGTGGTTTTCCTTTGTTGCATGTCGATGTTGTTGATTTGATTATTCTGAGGAGGTGTTGTTTGTTGCACAGTCGGTTGGATGTTAACAACGTGATTGTTGCTTGGTCTGGGAGAACTTAGGACCACCTTAGCATCTACGATGCCATCATTTGTTACATTCTTGTTCTTAGCCCAGACACAAGGCTTGTCATTTGAACTAGTTGAACGGCGATGATCTTTGTAAGCTTGAGTATTCGCTTGTGATATTAGAGCTCTCTCAATGTTAAGGGATCTACAAACAAGCTTGTCATAAGATGTGATGCACTGCATTTTCAAGTGGAATAATAGATCTGGATCTAGATTTGCTATGATGATTCATACTTATTGTTCATCAGGGAGAGGCCACTTACTCTTAATAGCTCTTTATCTCCATCGATGTAAGAAATTAGCAAAAGTTTCTCCTTTGTTTTGCTTGAGAGTGTATAGTTCTTCTAGAATTATGTCCATGTCAAGGTTGAAGAAGTGATCGATGAATTTATCAGTAATTTCTTGGAAAGTTTTGATGTCAGGAGGTAGATGAGAAAACCAATCCATAACAGGACCTATATCATTTATGGAAGATACCATTTAAAATGGGTATCCATTGTGTCACCTCCACACACACGACTAAATCTTTCATTACACATAGACCTCCTTCCTCTCAGAAAGCTATCAACCTGGGAATGAAAGTCAGAGGAACGGCAAACATTTGCATTAGATTTCACCCAAATATGAGGGAATACAGATTTCAGGTGAAGGGCTTCCTTTCGTCTCTGTCCATTCCAAAGATCTGCATTCAGATGAGTGCCCTAAATTCCATAGACTCATCTCAAAAGACGGTGAGGAACACATGCAGGAAGCATGGATGACAGGCTGTGACTTTAATAAGCGACAAGTGCTGTATGGGCAAGGTGGGTGAGACTCTGTGAGGATCAAGTGCTGGATACATGTCTCAACCACACGACGATT
Source organism: Sequoia sempervirens (assembly GCA_007258455.2). Classification (NCBI taxonomy): domain Eukaryota; kingdom Viridiplantae; phylum Streptophyta; class Pinopsida; order Cupressales; family Cupressaceae; genus Sequoia; species Sequoia sempervirens. The sequence goes on from VDFB02026320.1 coordinate 76,569,983, forward strand.
GCCTCTTGCCGACATCATGCGGTATTTCGGTCGCGTTGCGCCAGCCCAGGCCGTTTGCTGGGCCGGTGCCATCACGCCACTTTGTTGGGCCTATTCTGGTTACAAATGTTACGGCCGCCGGACGGGTCACGTTGGCCGTACAGCGGGCGTCGGATCGATCGATACGTTTGTGTCGCTGCAGGCCGCCGACGCAATTTACTGTTGCCGTGCTGCCATGTCGTCGTTGCCGTTGCCAGTCGCTGTGTTACGTACGCCTGTTGACGGTTTTGCGTGTTGCCGGACAGCCTTGCTTTATGGCGTCCGCCGTGTCGCTGCGCTGATGCGTCGCAAACGCGATCTACCACTTTAACACCAATATGATGGTTTTGTGGCTTTATCTTTATGGCTTGGCAGGTTGCTAATGAGGAGGTGGAGGGACCCCTTGGTTTAACATTCCTAAGATGGTGGATTACGGGAGGAATATAAGTTTGAGGTCCCACTGATTTTCATGGTGATGGGATTAACGGGAATGATGAGGATGATGCCATTAAATTATGTGATGGTAATGACACATTAGGATCTTGATTCCACTGTTTAAAAAGATTCCCTTGTCCCATGTCTTGGGGATTTCCTTGTGCTAGAGATGTAAATAGGGTATTACTTGGGTTGATGGGATTCATGACCAAGGGATTGTTTTGAGATGGGTTGATAATGGATGGGATGGATGTGCTTTGTGAAAATAATGGTACAGATGAACCAATTGGAGGATTGGGTGAAGATTTCCCTATCTGCATTAAGGGTTGACTATGTGGTATGGTATTGACATGCCCTTGTGTGTTGTTTTGAGATACTTGGTCTACACTGCTTTGTGTGATAGTGGGCACACCTGTGGTACTCATGTGTATGGATGAAGAGGGATGTCCCTGATATGTTGAAGTGGTTGTGGAGTAATTAATTTCAAGGGGTTTATATGGTTTTTTGGGATTTTCAAGAACGGGAGGAGCACCAAAGGTAGGTTTCCAAGTGGTTTTTGGAGGTGGGGGATTGGTATCAAGGGTACCCACAACTGTACTACTTTAAAATGGAAGAGTTAGACCATTGTCCTTAGTAAGGCTAGTTGCAAGACTAGGAGTGGATGTTTGATTTACCCCTAGTGATGGAGTGGTGAAGCCTTGTGTCAAGTTTCGTGCAACAAAGGATGGGGAAATTGAAGCTACATTTTCAAAGGCTTGATGTTCTATGATTTCCTCCCCAGTAAGTTCAAATGGGTTGTTTGTGATGTCCTCTATCTCATATGGTCCTGATGGAGACAATGGTTGTTATGATGGGGTAACTTGACTCCTCAGATCAAATTCTAAAGGATTTGGATCACTTGAGGTAAATGTGACTTTGGTTTTCTCCATGATTCTCTTGTGTTGTGATCTCATCTTTACCATAAATTTTGTGTCACTTTTGGGAGAGTTGTGTTGTGATTTGTAATGTTTGAAATCTCTTGTTGACTCAAATCTAGGTAAAATGGATGCTCTAAGTATTTTTTGAGCAATGATGATAGTGGGAGATGAAAAGATGGGCAATGTGGAGAGTGACCTTTTCAAACATTTTTGAACAACACTTTTGACTCAAGTTTGATGTTTTGATGTTGGGATAAAGGACGTTGATGATCTTGTAAATCTTTAGGGTAGACTCGTGACCTTCAAGATAGAATAATTCAAGTTAGATAACTAACTTACCTAAATGCATGGAAAAAGGATATATTTCACATACAAAATAGCTAAGTTAGGGTTTTGGGTTGATTGATGTCCACACCAAAAAATGTTGGTGTACTTGAAAGTTTGCAAAGTTTGATGAAGTGAAGGATGAAATTTCATGGAGGGGTGAATGAAGTTTTTGAATCAATGTTGACTTTAAAGTGAACCTTTGTTTTCCAAGACCAAGATAGTGAGAATGATGCTAGACCTCTAAAGTTTTCCAATCTTGAAGACTAATGTTGACCTAAATGAGAGATAGATGTGGGAATATAAATTTGATTCATTCCTCCTAGCTCAAGCATAATAGTTTCTTACAAGAGGTTACAATTGCGATGAAGTATTATGGCCCACTTCCTACCAAACTTTGAATTACGATACCTACGTTTGTAATGGAGACATGTAGATCTTCCCCTACAGATTTTGATTATGTGATAGATCATTTAGAGGAGTTCAAAACCATGAAGAGGACCAAGGTTTTAGATAGGTTGATTATCATGAAAAAGACCTGGGTTTTGGCTCATAAGAACATGTACATGTGTGGATGTTTCCTCAATGTGCATTCAAAAAAGATTACTAACAATTTGTTTATGTTGAGGTAGAGTGTTGAAATACGGTTTTTGATTGCTTTTGAATTGAGATGCCTAAGTTTGAAGTGATGACCAGCAGACCTTCTTTTGGGGATCCTAACTTTGCGTGAGATCATTTAGAAAAGTTCAAGTTTATGGAAGAAAGGAAGATATTTATTGCCATGCAGGTGGTGGTAATATGGGTCGTCTAGCCTCTATTAGTTTTTTCCTCTTCTTCGTCTAAGATGTTTGCAATGTTTCTCCATCAAGTGGGTGTTTCTTTTGTTAAAAAAGTGAAGCTTCTCAAACTACTAATGATATTGGTTTGTTCCCCGTTAATCAGTTTAAAGTTTGGTTGAATGATAGCACCTTCAAGATTGGGTTGTTCAATAGGAGCAATCGGTCTCCAAATAGTCATGTGGAGTTCAATTGTGTCAATTTATCTTGCTTAAATGAATTTATTTTACCACAAACACTTGTCTTGATTATGATTTCAAACTAAATGTTTTTGTCAAAAACATCATAACCTTCACAATGTCCATTTTGTGAAAATCATGAGGTTGAAGCAATAATTTCCTATGTTGTCTTTGAAAAATATGGATTGAGATATAAGTCAATATATTTAGAAATCTCTAAGGATAGAAATCCTTAGGACAAGCAGTAATATCAAGGCTAATTCAAGAGGTATCCATATTTAATCCAAAGTGTTTGAATTTTTTTAGGAAGATAGTGAATGTTTTTTTTGTAACGTTTTTGTAACCAAGCAATGTATTAAACTAACTCACAATCATTTACAATCTTAGGTTGAAATAACCATACTTGTTGAGTCCCCACTTGGATTTCTCCAAACACTAAGACATTACAAAAAAATTAGAGATTTGGCAACACTAGCTCCCCTCCATGACACACACTTCTCGGGCCCACCAAATCTCAAAATACTGAAGATCCTAAGATCCTAAGGATTTTTCCTATTTTAATAATGAATACTACAAATGTGGGGCGGCTTCAGAATGATCGTTCTTGCACCAACAAACATTAAGGATTTTTGGTAACTAAATAGTTTGGCTCTTAGTAACAAACCGATAACACCCAACCGTATACATGCTCGCTTTGCCACTTAAGGCTCTTACTACCGTTCTTGTTCCACTTAAGGAATGGTACTAGGTGCAATACATTATACAATCTAGGATAGAAGGTACTTTCTCACGATTTCCCAACCTTTAATATAGCTCACTAGTAAACGTGCTTGCAAGTACTTGCCTATGAGTTTCTCATTGCAGGGTGTGTCCCATAATAAGTCCTCTCTTAAGGGTGGCACAAAGCATAAGTGTACTTAAGTATTTCTCTTCACCCAAGATCGCTCAAAGCGCAAGGGGATTGGATATGTACTATAAGTGCACACAAACAATGAAGTACACTTGGAGTGTTTCTCTTCACCCAAGATTGCATGAAGCGCAAGGGGATTAGATACACACTACAAGTGTGTCACAACAAAGTAGACACTGATTCATTTTATGCACCAAATGAAATGTTAAGTTGCCTTGTTTAATTTTAAACACAAAAGACAATGATGAGATGAGGGTTCAATTTTAGTCTCATTTAAGTGTTTGTTTTAAACCTAAATGAAATTTAGTGAAGTCCTAGAGCATAAAGTAGAAAGCATAAAAAATTGGGTTATAATTGCCCCAAAGTGTCAAACGCTTGTTACAATCATAAAATCTTAAGATAAGAATGCTTCTTCATTTTAGCTTCGCGTTATCCAATCCTACAAAACCGCGTTAGTCTAAAAACCAGAACAACATTAGAGGCATGTTAGTACCATGATGAATAAAAAAAACTTAAAACACATGCTAAATAATGATCGTTGAACTTCTTACCAAAGTTGGGCATAGTTGTACACGATAGCGCCACTCTGGTGAATAAGGGCGTTGCTCTGCAGAAAAACCAGAGAGCACAATAGCGTTGTTATTTGGTCAGGGATCACCATTTGTAAATCTTCGATACCTAGATAAAATATTAATGTCATCATTTACTTAATCAGTTTTGATGCATTTAATAGGTGTCGCTGTTTGAAATGATGATAGAATAGTTGTAAGGTGACGCTCTACAAAGGCATCATTGAAATTGAGTTGGGTGTCGCTCTTTCTTGCAAATGTCAAAACAAACGGAATTCAAGATAGAAATTGATTAAATTGACGGTTTTCCCTCCTTCTAGTGCTAGAATGTAAGATCGAGGATACTAGTATGGGCCGATTACACTTGACTCATGAAGAATCGAAGCATAACATAGCCACTAATACTCAATCTTAAACAAGATCATTCAATTGAAAGATAAGCTAAACATATATTGAAATGAAGCATTCTAAACTATTAAAGAATTTAAATGTCTACTCTAACCCATTTGAAACTTATCCTGTTTTGGAATTGGTGTCGTGTTGATGTGGAACAACGACCCTTTCCCAATCCTGTGATTAATGAGTCTGTTCTAATCGATTCTATTGAGAGAATTGATGAAATAATTGTGATATGTGGATGAAAAAATGATTTATACCAAATTGAACATGATGCAAGCTAAATTAATATGATTTTATGCTAAAATGATTTAACTATGCAAAAGCTAAGCTAATCTAAATGATATTTAAACCAATAAAAGATTCAAACCCTAATTTATAAATAAGCTAAATGGATGCATGCAAACCATTAATGGAAGCTTAAAGCTAATATGCAGCTAAAAATGAACTAAAATATGCTAAATGTGAACAAATATGAGTGTAAGTATGAGTGATTCCAACAACATAAGTTTGAAAATTGAAAGATGGATCCATTTTTCTCCAAATAATGTTCTATTTATAGGAAATCAAATGAAAAATGAAGGGTTGAGATAAAAAAAAAGGTTAATCAACGGCCAAGAATGGAGGAAATGGGAGGCATGGATCATGGATTCTCATCAATGGGTGAGAATGCAAGATGAGATTTAATCAAGGGTTCTCATTCCTTCCAAACAAACACACTTTTGACCTGTTTAAGAGGTCAAAAGTTAACTTGCTCAAGAGGTTTCAATTTTAGCTTGCTCAAGAAGCCAAGTGAGAATATTCCCTTTTTCAAATGATTGGAGGAGAAAGAATATTCTTTTAGAATATTCATATATGGGTGAGGAAAAAGGTTATTTAGTTAATTAAAACTAAATTTATATTATGTAAAAGAGGAATATTCTTTTGGAATATTCCTTTACAAGTGGGAGGAATTGGATTAATTAGATAATTGCTAATTAAACAAGGTTTAATCATACAATTTGGGGAATTAGAAGAATTAAAAGTGATATTCATTAAATTAAATGATTTAATGTGTATACGTCTAAAAATGGTGATGATTAAGCTTGTTAATTAATTGAATATGAATTATTTAATTAATTCTCCTAAAGTCATCTACATATAAAAAAATTAATTATTTATTTATATCGTTCATTTTCTAACTCTTCTACATTAATTAAATATGAATTATTTAATTAATTCTCTCAAAGTCATCTACATATAAATAAATTTAATTATTTATTTATATCGTTCATTTTTCTAATTCTTCTACCTTAATTAAATAAATAACTTTATTGACATTTCCCATATTCTTCTTAATTAAATTAAATAAATTTTCATAATTTATTTATATTTGATTATCACATCATTCCAAAGTTTGAATATTTAAATATTCAAATAATGGAATATTCCCTTCGCCCCATATTTAAATTAAATATTAAATATTTTATTTAATATTTTCCTCACTCTAATTTCATTTCTAAAACATAATTAAATATGATGTATTTAGTTATGCGGGTTGCCATATCCATCTTCACTTCCAAATTCTAAACTCACTCTTCCAAATTCTAGACTCACTCTTCGAAATAGAAATTTCCCTTCGAAACTCAATGACAAAAATTGAAGGAAAAAGGAAACCTTCCATCTCCATCTCCACTTTCAAAAATCTTCCACCATCTGTTCGAACAAGCTTAATCTAGGTCGTCGATGGAATTAGCCAATCGAATCCGTTCAAAAACTCTATAAATACCGGTCCAAATCCAAGCTTTGGTTACTTACGCACGCATAAACCTACGCCTACCTACGCATACATACAAAAACGCACATCATTTTCAGCATCACAGCCATACTTTCATTTTAGCATAGCTTTGCATTTAGCATAGTATGCATCTTAAAATCTCATTCTTTAGCTATCCTTTTGTTGAGCTTGATCTGTTGATCTGAGAGCCACTGGAAATCAACAAAATGCTGGAGTTAGAGAGAGATAAGACATTTTCGGGGAAGCTGCAGTAACTGTTTGAATATTTTGTTTTCTTTTTTAGTTTTTCCTGATTTAATGTCTTATTTATGTGTTTGAATTTCATTTAAATTGATCCAATATTTCACACACACATAAAATGGCGCCCACCGTGGGGCTCGAACCCAAGAATTTAATATACCCAAGTTTCGGTTACCACGCCGTCACGGTATTTGAAGCATTCTGCGCCTACCATGCAGCCTTTAACCTTTCGGCAGATCTTCTGGAAGTATCTGCGTAACGTTGTTTTTTGATCCAGCAAAATCATTAGCATATGGACTTTGCCGCCACGTAATGAACTGGATTTTAAGCAGGCAAACTTCAGTACAGGATCCCGCTCTTCCTGTCGCCATGGGATTCTGCTATACGGCGTTTTATTATAGGCTTCCTTGCTCCAGTCAAGATATAGTTTTCCTTTTCGTCTTTACGCGATATAGCTTATGGACCAAGCGCGATATGATTGTAACAAAATACATAATTGGTCCGACGCCTTCCGCTATATTGCACTTTTTTTCTTTTTCCGGATTTTAAAATGAAACAATCCTAGGGTAGACACATCTAGATAAAATGAAGCAATCTAGGATAGTCACCACACAATGATCTTGCAGTTAAAATTGAACAAACTTATTTTTGGTGAAGCAATATCTTCACTTAGATTAGATCATTGTGATTTGGATTTGCAAGAACATCCTGGCTTGCTTTAAATGCGGCAGGGCCCATGTTTTCCTTTAACCGGCAGGATCGTATCGCATCTCTTCCTTTTAATTTTCATGCACTCTTTACCGTTTCACCATCCTTCTGCAGAGCTTGTCGAGGAAAAAAGTACCCACCCTATGGAATCCACTCCGGGCGTGGGTTCAAGCCAAAGCCGCTATTCCCCATTATGTGTAATTCTAAAACAAATCAGAAACCTCTTTTCTCCTAAGGTAAGATAACCATCCCAAAACCTTTGTTCTAAAGGTTGAGGTCTCCCGAGGGAGTTTATTATTGCCAATCAACGGAAAATCCTACTACTTAACCTAGTGTAGGGCTTTCACCAAGCCGCTTTTGAACATTCTAATAATCACAATGCAAGGGAGGGAAGAATTTCTCCCCAAGACACTCACCATATAACCGCCATGATCGCCGCTGATCCAAAAGATCCACTCCGTAACTATGAGCACGAGCGTGAAAAGACAAAAATACCTGCCACGGGTGATACGTACCGCGGTGAGTCAATACGCCTAAGATGTACCGCCGATTACTTTAGAAATGACCTACTTGAGCATTAAGAGGAATCATTAATTGTCTTCATGTGTAAAACCTATGAAACATTTTCTGATCAAACACTTCATGTTAGCTTAGGGCCTTAAAAACAATTCTGCCCTTCAAAAATGTTTGTTGTGTCTTCCATCACATTAATTAATTTAGGATAAAAGATCATCCAAAATGAACATGAAGAACAACAACTAAAATCACTCAAAAGTTTTTCATACCATTGGTCCAATAACGTGCTCAAAATACTTTTCCCATGCTTAGAGATTGGAAATCAACAAAGTTTCCTAAGAAATCAATGTCCAAAAGGATCAGAAAACCCAATAAAACATTAGGATACAAGAAAACTTTTCAAAAGAGAAAAATTTTATACAAAAGTCAACACGTGTTGCTTCATTTCCGTGGATTTCTTCATAGGTATCAAAACTTTGTTAGGGGATTCACTGATGAGTATGTTGTAGATCCTTTAGATTCTCGAGCTTATTATCAAATATTAGCTCTATCACAATGGCATAATCATAACCAACCTCTTGAGTTCGATAACATACCACAACCTGCTATTGAATATCCTTCACACCCCAGTCATATTCTTCAAAGATCTTGAAAGAATTTTCCTTAAAAACGAAGATCAAAATCTTTTAGAGTCACTTTTCAAAATAACTTTCTAATTTTTGGTTCAACTTCCCCAACAGGATTCTGACATCCTTCATCATTGGAAGCCACAATCAAAAAATTAGGAGCATTCTTGATCATATCATAAGATTCCACATCTTATCAGATCAAAATATCATTCCCATTACACTTGTCAAAAACTGTGATCTAAGTTCAAAGGAACTTTTCAAAATCATATGCCTATCTCCACAAGATCTCAACACAATAAATTGAAGGATACAATCCAAAAAGAAAGTCATATTCAAAACACTCAAGAAGAAGGAGAAAGCAGTAATCCTCTTTTCAGCATAAATCAAAATGCACTTTTCAACAACAACATGGACAGCAGAGAAGAAAATCCATTTCATAACTATAGAGATAAAATCCATGTGGATAGTGATGAGGAACAAGATGAGGAACGTCATAGAGAGGCTGAGCAAGATCCAAAATTTCACAAAGCCATCGAAAAGATCTTGCAACGAGATAAGGAAAAATATTTTCGCTATCTAGCCGAACAAGGGGCTAAATTGCCTCATGACTTTAATACTGAAAACTTGAAAACAAACCTGAAGAAAAACCCCTTTCTGATCTTAATACTTTGACCCAACAAATCAAAGCACTTCAGGGATAAATCAAAGAGTTACAAGGGGGAACAACCACAAAGAAATATACTCTAGAGGACATTTGTCCTTATCCTTTCGATAGAAGTCTTAACATGATCCCTTTTTCCCAAAAAATTGTGAAATTCCAAAATTTGATCGCTATAATGGGAAATCGGATCCCATCAACCATGTTAGAGACTTCTGAAACATGACATTGGAATTCACTCACGAAGACACTTACTTGTTGCGATTGTTTCCTAGGAGCTTTGGAGTTCACTCTATGGAATGGCTATCTAAGATTACACCTCTCATTTAGACATTTGAAGAATTGATCAACCTATTCATATCACAATATGCCTACAACATACAACACTCGATCACCATGATAGATCTTTGCAAAGTTGCACAAAAACTTGGCAAATCCTTCATTACGTTTCTTTAGAGATGGAGAAGAATGTTCGCCAGATATCCACGTCCTATTCCTGAAAAGGAAAAGATGGTTACCTTCATTAACAGTTTAAATTCAGAAATGAGCTATCATTTGAACTTACATTGTCCTTCTTCTTTTGAGAAAATGATTGAAGATGCCATAACCATTGAAAATGCTTTGGTCAAAAGAGGAATAATAAAACATGACAAAGACAATCCCAGCTCATCCAACCATCACAATAATCAGGACAAGTCCAAATTCTGGACTCGTAACAAAAATATGGTGAATGATGGTGTTGTTGATGCGAATCATGCCTTGACCAAGCCATTTTTCCTCAGTACTCCAAACAATCGCAACAACAATGTCAACTCAATTGCAAATCACGAAAATAATCCTCCCCCTCCAAGGAATAATATAAATCAACACTCTACTCCCAATCAAGGGACTTCCAACAACCAAGGTTACCGAGGAACTAATAACAATCACAATTCCTTAGGGAACACCTCGAATACAAATCCGCAAAAATTTTCATTCTTCTCTAATAGAAGAACTTTCACTTCATTGGGTCAATCCTTAGAATCTACATTCAGAGAGTTGATGGCCAAAAATGTCATTACTTTGCCGCCTCAATGAAATTATGAACCCAGTGTAAAGCCTCCATCATGGAATGAGGCATACTATTGTGATTATCATCGGTGCAAAGGTCATCGCACGAATAACTGCCAAGCCTTGAAGAATGCCATTCAAGACTTAATTGACAATGACATCATTACAATAGAAGGACATCAACAATCTAACGCAGACCACCAAGCATTTCGCAATCCTTTGCCCAATTATCAAAAGGGTGAGTCTTATGAAAAAAATGTGAATCATATCAATGATGATCATATAATCAATCATCTCTACGCAGATGACAAGCGGGTAAATGTCATTAAAGTCAACAAAGTGGAATATAGAGAAGTCAACGCAACAACAAGAGTGCAAGCTAAAGTTGTCTTAAAGGGCGATTCTTCAAAATCCACTGAACCTCCACCTCAACACCAATATGATTTGGTCAATCAACTTCGAAAAACCCCTGCTCAAATTTCTATTTTGGAACTATTGAAGATTTCCCCAGCCCATAACGAAATTCTCAAAAAATCCCTCATTGAAACGAATGTATCCACTAATTTGGATGTGAACCAATTTCAAGCCATGGTAGGACACTTGTCCTCACCCACTTGCCTTTCATTCTCTAAAAAATATGATGTTTCCATAACTCATCCCCATAATTCATCATTGTACTTAGAATTCATGGTTCACGAGTTTCGTATCAGATGAGTTCTAATAGATGGAGGTGTTGGTTTCAACATATGTACCATGAAGTTGGTTAAAGCTTTAGGATTTTTTGAGGAGTCCATTGATTTCAAAAGAAAGATTACCATAAAAGCTTATGATGATGAAGAAAGGGCATCCAAGGGTCTAATCATGCTGCCAATCAGAGTGGGCCCTGTTATAAAGAATACTTTCTTCCAAGTACTGGACCGTGATATTGCATATAACATCTTGTTGGGTCATCCTTGGATCCACGAAATGCAAGTTGTCCCATCAACCTATCATCAATGTCTTAAGTTTCCTTATGATGGACAGGAAATCGCGATACCAGCGAATAATTCCAATATTCAAACTTGTGCCAACATAAAATCCAGTCAAGATACTTTGGTCCCTAACAATCGAGAAGCTCATGCTAAGACTTCTCTAAAGATTGACACACAAATCAATCAATTGACCAATAGTTTTGACAAAAAAATGAAATTCAAGGATCATGGAGTTGGAGAATACTCTCTTTGTCTTGCCAATTTACCTACATCACCTCGATCACATGGACAACCTTCTATCAGGGAACATCAAATATCAGCAGCATCAACATCAAAGCAACCACCAATAGAGCCAATCACAAAATTTAATGGACAATTCATCAAAGAAAAATTCCCCATGGAAAATCCTGAGGATATAGAAATTCTAAACTGGATCTATAAAGATGAAGATGAAGCAGGCTTTAATGTCAAACTACCCACGGACAAATATGGAAAAGGGTACTCAATCATGCAGAAGATGGGCTATGATAAAGGTCCTATCGGAAAAAGGAAAGGAGTAGTTGAACCTATTCACCTCTGCGGACTGGCTGCAAAAGAGAAAACTGGATTAGGTTATGACACTCACTCCAAAGAAAACACATCCAAACAACTACATGGCACTGTCTTCGCATTGCAAGAAGGCTCAGAAGCATGTTTGACAATAGTTCAAAACTTCTTGGAGAACAATTCTGACATAGACTCTGTTGAATATGAATGGGACACCATTTACAATAATGAGTTCTGGAGAAACAAAGAGGTTGATGTAATACACCAGTACGCCCCAACTCTAATTGAAGGTTAAGGTTCAGGGACCCAAACACGCGAATTCAAACTACAAAGTCACTATGATTCTAGTGATGCTGAGTCAGATTTAAACAAACAAGACTATCAGGATGACAGTATCATCATTAACCCACCTCATACCTCGGATCCTACAGACCACTCTGTTATGACTATAACCATAGTCGATTTCACACAACCTAATGACCCGATACCTTTGATTTATCCTAATCTCATTGATTTGGATTCATCTGAACCTATTGATATACATATGTATCCAAGCGATGAAGCTATCATAAACTTCCTTTTTGCAGAGGATATAAATGATTGTTGCACCAGCGATTTTCGACATAGAGTTTTTGATCAGGAGAGTGTCAAGCCTCCTAGCTACAAAAGTAAAAACAAAAAAGAAAGATCTAATTGTGAAAACCAGAATCTGACAGTATTAGATCGACAAACCAAATTTTTTATAGTTAGTTGCATCAATGACAGAGAAAGAAATACCAAAGTTCATGGAATTCTTGAAAGCAAATCAAGTAAATTTTGCGTGGTCTTACACTAACATGCCTGGTCTTGATCCTGATCTTATCATGCATCACTTGTCTATCAAACCAGGGGCCAAGCTGGTGAAACAAAAACTCAGAAAGATGCACCCTCATGTTGCATTATTGGTTAAGGAAGAACTGAGAAAACTCCTTGATGTGGGCTTCATAAGACCAATTGACTATGTAGAATGGATCTCCAACATTGTTTCTATATCCAAGCTAGATAAAACTATGAGAATATGCACAGATTTCAGGGATCTTAATAAAGCATGTCCTAAGGATGATTTCCCACTGCCCAACATCGACACTATAGTTGATCTGACAGCTGGCCATGCCATGTATTCATTAATGGATGGTTTTTCTGACTACAACCAAATCAAGATTGCACCTGAAGACCAGGAGAAAACAACTTTCACATGTCCATGGGGAACCTACTGTTGGAATGTCATGCTTTTTGGTTTGAAGAATGTCGGGGCTACTTATCAAAGAGCCATGACTACAATCTTTCATGACATGATTCATATCTTCATGGAAGATTATGTAGATGACATATTGGCAAAATCATACACCAGAGAAGGACATCTTGAAATATTGTCCAAAATATTTGCAAGATTGGAGAAATTCAAAGTTCGCCTCAACCCCAAAAAATGTGTTTTTGGGGTCAAATCTGGAAAACTCTTGGGGTACATTATTTCAGAAAAAGGAATTGAAGTAGATCCCGTGAAAGTACAAGCAATTATGGAAATGCCTCCACCAAAGAATATCAGTCAGTTGAGATCACTACAGGGACGACTGCAGTCTATACATAGATTCATTGCATAATTGACTGACAAAAGTTTGCCTTTCACACATCTACTGCATAAGAATGTTCCTTTCAAGTGGGATGATAAATGTGAATTGGCTTTTCAACAAATCAAACAGTATTTAATGACTCCACCAGTTCTCGTACCACCAAATCTAGACAAACCACTAATCTTATACATTGTTGCAACAAAGACATCTCTGGGGGCACTACTAGCACAAGAAGAATCTACAGAAAAGGAACATGCAATTTATTACATCAGTAGAACACTAACAAGTCATGATCTCAACTACACTTCTATTGAGAAGGCTTGTCTGGCAGTAGTCTTTGCTTCACAGAAGTTTCGGCATTACATGTTAACCCATACAATCAATCTAGTTTCAAAGATTGATCCACTCAAGTATTTATTAAGCAAAGCATCATTGACATGAAGGTTAGCAAAGTGGGTAATGATTTTGAGTGAGTTTGAAATCCATTATGTTGATCTCAAGGCAATCAAAGGACAAGTTATCGCTGATCAATTAGCTGAAGCACCACTACAAGCAGATCATCCCCTGCACATTGAATTTCCAGATGCTGATGTCTTTATTGCAGAATCTAAGCAACCATGGTCCTTATATTTTAATGGTTCTTTCACTCAACATGGATTGGGGGCAAGCATACTTTTCGTCACCCCTCAAGGACACACCATTCCTTGATCATATAGGCTGATGTTTCCATGCACCAACAACATAGCCAAATATGAAGCATTGATCACTGGGCTTAAAATAGCACTGGAATGGAGAATTATAGAATTACAGGTGTATGGCGACTCACAGCTGGTCATTTATCAAATCAATGATGATTATCAAACCAAATATGACAAACTAATACCATATAAAAATATGGTTGATGACTTCAAGAAATATTTTGTGGACATCAAATTCACACAAATTCCAAGACTGGACAACAAAGCAGCTGATGCCATGGCTACAATCGCGTCATTGCTACAACTCCCAGAAAATCATACTTGCTATGAATTTCTGGTGGAACAATCATTTACGCCTGCTTATGATACCCCTGAAAGCCAAATCATTTTCCACTTGTTAGGATCTGATTCACCTTGGTACGAAAAAATTTATACCTACCTCAAAGATGATATCTTACCACCTGATTTATCCCGTAACCAAAAACACAATTTTATCCGCCAATCCGCTTGCTACACTCTTATTGCTGACACCCTTTATCGCTGTGGTCTTGATGGTACTCTACTTTGATGTCTTGAACATGAGGAATCTAACAAAGCTTTACAAGAAGTTCATGGTGGCATCTGTGGTACTCATTCGAGTGGACTAACCTTATCCAAGAAATTGATTAGAATGGGTTACTACTGGCCTACAATGGAGAGGGAATCATTCACTTTTGTGAAAACATGCTCAAAATGTCAGATTCATGGGAATCTCATCCATGCTCCCGCACAGGAACTTCAACCATTTATGCCAACCTGGCCATTTTCTCAATGGGGGTTAGATCTAGTGGGCAAGATTCATCCTTCTTCATCGAATAGGCATAAATTCATCATCATAGCTACAAAGTATTTTACCAAGTGGATTGAGGCAGTCCCTCTTACTAAAGTTACCAGCAAACAAATATCATCATTCATACTCAACTATATTATTTGTCTGTATGGCATTCCCAACTCCATTATTACAAATAATGGACGTCCATTCAAAAATCAGGATATTGATGAACTTTGCGAGAGATTTCACATTCAGCATAGATATTCAACACCTTACTATCCACAAGGGAATGGCAAAGCAGAGGCCTCAAATAAAACAATATTGAAAATCTTGAAAAAGACTGTGAATGATTCAGGGAAGGATTGGCACGTTCAACTCAATCCCGCTCTATGGGCCTACAAAACCAGTGTCTGCACGCCAACAAGAGCAACACCATTTTCCCTTGTCTATGGAGCAGAAGCCATATTACCTTTAGAAGTTGAGATTCTCTCACTAAGAGTATCATTGAAAGGTCTTACAACGGATGATGAATACAGAGTTTCCCGACTCCAAGAGCTTGAACTCCTAGATGAGAAGAGACAAAGAGCAACTGATCATTTGAAAGCATATCAACAGATGATGTCTTGCAGGTATAATCACAAAGTAAAGCCACGCACCTTTCAAGTGGGTGATCTTGTTCTGAAAGAGAACCCACACAATCAGCAAGACAGAGAGAAGAAATGAAAGTTTGAACCAAATTGGCTAGGTCCTTATGTGGTTATCGGAGTCTATGGTTCAGGAGCTTACAAGCTATCAACGCCAAAAGGGGACCTGTTTGATGAACCTATCAACAACATGCACCTGAAAAAGTATTATGTATAAAGTGGTTATCATCATTAGAAAAAAGTCCTTAAAAAATCCAAAAAATCAGAAAAAGTCTTGAAAAAATCCAAAAAAATTAGAAAAGTCCTAAAAAAATCCAAATTTTTTTTGAAAAGTCTGAAAAATGGTTACCCTGGTGAAAACGGCAAAGCAACATCTTGATAGCGGCAAAAACGT
The DNA here is from genome assembly GCA_007258455.2 of Sequoia sempervirens. Classification (NCBI taxonomy): domain Eukaryota; kingdom Viridiplantae; phylum Streptophyta; class Pinopsida; order Cupressales; family Cupressaceae; genus Sequoia; species Sequoia sempervirens. The sequence continues at coordinate 76,585,819 of VDFB02026320.1, forward strand.
CATAGGGTGAAAACCTGGCAACAAGCAGTCTATTGACAAGAAAAATGCAATAAAAATAAATAGTGAAAATCTGGCAAACAAACGCTATTTGTAGCTCCCCATCTATTAGTTCATGTTTTGCACTTAACTTTTCAGCATTCTTTTCATGCATCTTTTTCATCATCTTAGGGCCACACCAACACCATGCTATCATCATTTGCCTCAAGCGATAATGTCTTACCATGGCTTGATTATTGTACATATTCATCTCAACAAGTTGTGTCAATACCGAGGGCAAAAGATACTGGGGGCAACCAACTTTCAGGTTTTACCGAAATAGCTAGACAACGACGTCAAAAACCAATCATGCGAACAAAACAACCAAATCAAACTAAAACATCCTGTCATTGATCCATATCATAGTAGCTTTCAGTTGTGTACCTTATCATGACTCATATCTGGATGATCTATAATCTGAATAATGTTTGGAATCACAGTATTTCATTTTTGAATAATGGTTGTTTAATTTTTTATATCATTTCTCTAGAGCACACTTGATGATGTACTGAACTAGAGTGGCAAGGAAAGAGGATAATTTTTCTTTGTCTGTTGTCTGGAGGTTAATTATTTATCTGTTGCAAATATGTCGCGAGACGTGACGATTGAAAGCTTATCATTGATGACAGTTCCAAATTTGCATCAGATTGTGGTTAGTCTTTGTCTGTTTATGCAAGAAATGCTCAGGTCATCTCAGTTCAATTATACCTAGGTGCTTGTGTTCACTTGCTATATCAAAAATCATGAAAGTTGTACTCAGGTCGTCATTGGTGCTAATTTCCCCTCTAATGCTTGTACATACTTCCAACAATTTAAAAAGTGCTCTATGATGATTCCAACAAATATACCAACGAGCTCAACAAAATGGTTAGCTTCATTTAGTTGCATTTCATTTTAGGTCATGGTACATAACTGCATATTGGATTGGCATCAAGAGTTTTTGAAAGGCCAATGGTTGTCATGCTTCTTTGGACTATTTGTGGAGGACAATGTGGACGTTTGGTTCATTATCATTATCATTTATCCCATCATCATTCATTCCTTTATATCATACATTTCATCATTTTCATTCATCATTCATCTTAGTTTCATTATCATTTCATATTAGTTTCATTACCATTATCATCATTTCATTCATTTTTATTCATTCTCATTATCATTATCATTATCCATTCGCTATTATTCCCTTTCTTATCATTTAGAAATTCATTATTTTATTTTCATTTCATCATTTCATTCATTATCATTCGGATTAGTTTCATTACCATTATCATCATTTCATTCATTTTTATTCATTTTCGTTATCATTATCTTTTATATTATTATCCATTATCATTTCATCCTCATTTCATATCATTTATCATTTTATCATTATCATTCCATTGCATTATCATTATCATTTAACATTCCATTTCATTATCATTTTCATTTAATATTTCATTATCATTATCATTTCATCATTTCATATCATTTAATATTGCATTATCATTTAACATTTAACATTTCATTATCATTTTCATTTAATATTTTATTATCATTATCATTTCATCATTTCATTATCATTTAATATTGCATTATCATTATCATTTAACATTACCATTGTCATTTCATCATTTCATTTTCATTTCATTCACTGCATCATCATTTATTTCATTTCTTTTATATATTATCATTCTCATTATTTTCATTAATATCTCATATCATCCCATTTCTTATCATTATCATTTCATGGTCATCATCATTTCATCATTTCATCATCATTATCAATTATCATTATTTTCATTATCATATCATCAATTATCATTTCATGTCATTAACTATCATTTCATTTCTTTACCATTTCATTATCATTATGATCCCATTTATCATTTCATTTATCCGTTCATTCTAATTACACATCATATTTTCATCACATATCATTTTATCATACATCTCCTCACTATTTACTCATATCATTTTACATCATATCATATCATTTTATCATACAAAATTCATAATGCATAGCATGAACACAAGATTCATTTTTCATCATATCATCTTTTACCTGCATTGAAAAATCCAAAAAAAAAAAAACATTTTATATAAATCATCCACCTGCATAACATCATCAATACGCATCATCAAATCATCATCATCATAATAAAAACATCATATCAAATCATCCTGCATATCATGTTAGTCATTAACTCATTCAAATGCATACCAAAATCCATAAAACACATAAATAAATGCATATCACATCATCATATTATAAATGCACAAAACATCATCAAAAACAATCATCGCCGCTACATATCATCACTCATCAAAAATGATACAAATGTCCCAATGTCCAATGAAACTAAAATGTCCAAAGAAAAATACATCAGATATGATAAAAAATCGGTATACATGCTCCAAAAATGATACACATATGTGCACTGTGTCTGCTAACTGGTCAATGCCCCTGATGGAGCCGGTCTGGAAGGAGGTGGCCTACCACTGGTACCTACGTCTGGGTCCTACCGAGGCCCAGTCACTCCTCTGCTCTGTGTATGTGTCCGTGATCTACTCCTGGTCCTGCTATGGGACCGCACGTATGGCTCTCTACGATCAGGAGGACACAACTCCTCGTATCTGACTCTGTAATACTTAGCCTCCCTCGCCATCTCCATGCCCTCTGCAATGGCATCTCACAATGATGCACTCTCTACGGTGCCCATCAGCCTCTGCACAATGCCCTCAACCTCTACTGCCCTCCGTCTAAATGCATCTCTCTCTACAATCACCTGAGCTAACTGTGGGCCTGGGGCAGGTGCCTGTGCCTGTGCCTGTGCCTGAGCCTGTGCCAGCTGTGCCTGTAGCTACATAATAAATCCCTATGCCTGTCCTAGTTGACCTGTAACTATCCCTGCTGCCCCGGTAGTGCCTGCACTTGGACCTAAAGCGTGGCTATCTGCCCCTGCTGAGATGAGGATCCCATATGGATCACTATCCGTCACCCTATCCCTGTCCTCAGCTGCAGCATGATCTAGACACCCCTCAGAATATCCAACCTTGACCTCCCCAACACTTGGCCCTCATCTTTGTCGTCATCTCCATCATCCCCATCTAAACTCTCCTCCTCCTCTCCACTCTCCACCTCCTCTCCTCCAACTGCTCCCTGCTCGTCGTCGGCCACATCCTCCTGTCTCACCGCCCCTGGCTGTGGTACTACCAGAATGGGTGCTGGCTCATCAGGGCTGGTAAAACGTGGAAACGGATGCGTGTGAAAATATGCAGAATACTCATCAGACATGTCAGCATCAATAATGTTTCGCCTATCATCCCATGCCTCTGACGCTAATGACATGAACTCTGTATACACTATATGATAAGAAATACATGGCCCTCATCCTGCCTCATCTCTGCTCCGGGCATAATGTGCAACCCCCTATGGCATCCCCTGCGTAAATCCAAACTACCTCTGCACCCGCAATGCCAAAAACCTCTCAAGAATGAAAGGAGTCCTCCCTATCAGAAATCGAGGAATGCATACATATGGCATCTCTACATCATCTGTATCCCATGGCTCGCAATCATGGTATGGTCTCCATACTACTGTATCCATATCATCCAGCAGTCGTCTCCAGTAATCCACCTTATCCAGCTTGGGCTGGGTAAGGAACATAACATACATATATATATAAGGCCTGCCTGGTGGCCTAACTCTGGGGCACGTCGGTCTCGTAATAGAAAGATGCTCCCATGCCCAGATCTGCAGCAATGTCACACCACAGGACAAATTGGAGGAACCCCTGTATACCACCTGATGCAAATCGTGATATAGATGCGCTAGCATGCAACTCCCCCATGCATATCTCCATGGTTGTAGCAACATCTGCTCCAAAATCTTGCCCCATCCCACTGATAATCCCTTTGCCCGGTGATCCGGACAAAGGAGACCTCCAATGAATGCACCTAAAATTGCAGGCAATGCTGGATATCCTCGAAAGTCCGCCCATGGTACCCAGTACCCAGCTATCTGTGCATCTCCGTACACCCTCCTCAAAGCATCTATACCTCCGAACTCCTTGTGATCATAATACACAGGGGCACCAACCACTGGGATACCTAATATCCTATATACATCCTCAGGAGTCACCATCACCTCACCAGTCGGCATATGAAAGGTGTTGTGCTCCGAATGCCATCGCTCTGCCAGTGCCGTCAACAATTCTCTATTGACCCAAATCGGTGGCATAGCCAACAAGGATTTCAAACCACATGTATCTATCAAAGCTATCTCAGCAGGTGTCAACACAGGTATCCTATCCCATCCTGCTAAGTGCCGCTCTCTAATCTGGAGGTTTTTGAAAACCTCCTATTTTCATCACAAGGGTAATTCATCAGAATCATACCAATCATTCAATCTCAATCAATCAAAATCAATTAGACTCATATCTATGAAGTGACCTATATCAGTGAATTGTATCAACGACCCATATCAATGACTCATATCAATGCATCATATCAATCGACCCATATCACACAATCATTCCTATTAGGAAAAACAATACACAATCTATCTATCTGGATACCATATCAAATCTGCTATATGATCAATTACTATTTGTTTTCTATCGCAGAAAGCAAATTTATCAGAAGTCATATCAATCATTTATCAATTCAATTACTCTTTGTTTTCTACTCTAGGAAGCAAAGTTATCAATTAATCATCAAATTATTCTATCATTTATATCCATATCAGCATGATGACATAACAATTTACCTATCTGTTGACTAAGGAAGCAATATTCATCATCATTTTCATCCAATTTTCAATTCTGCCTATTTTTACCATAAGTGCTACTCTATGGACTCTATGCGCTAAAACCCATATGCGTCGTTGTTTTCACTGGATGCGCTTAAACAGATCCCCAATGCGCGTTTTCCTATATGCGCTACTTTAATCAACCTAAGCGCCCCTGTTTTTACCTGATGCGCATTTTTCTATATGTGCAACTGTTTTTGCTATATGCGCTTTACTCCTAAAATTTTCTATCATACCCTATATGCGCACTAGTTTTCACGAGATGCGCTAAATTGGCTTTTTCCTAAATTTTCAAAACTTATCCTGTATGCGCTACTGTTTCTACTCTAAGCGCCGAATTTTTTTTCGAAAGCGCGCAAACTAGTCTAAATGCGCTAAAACATCATTTTTAAATCTAAAATCCACGAAAAAATGCAAAATTTTGATTCAAATGGAAAAATTTGAAAGCATAAGTGGTTAGATCGACTCACCAGTGTCCGTAAGCTGTTGGCCTCTGGTATCGGCGAGATCTCTCGAATCGGTGGTGATGATAAGGAATCTCCATGTCGCGATGTCACTCTCAGAACTACAGTATTCACCAAAGTCAAAAGTGCAAATGACTTGTCTTTTTCAACTTTTTACCTTTTAAAGGTCAAACCAAGGGTAAGTTTGCTGCTTTTTGACTTTATTTTCAAAATGGGACATTTCTTTTTCATCATTTATCGCGAGCTAAACCACTCTCTCTCTCATCCGTGATTTACCTCTCGAGGGGGCGTCATCAGCAGAAACATCGAAAGCATATCAGGGGAAAAATCTTATTTTCTTTGAAGCAATGTGTTTTACACATCACTTCAAAGAGGGGCAAAATGTATACGTCTAAAAATGGTCATGATTAAGCTTGTTAATTAATTGAATATGAATTATTTAATTAATTCTCCTAAAGTCATCTACATATAAATAAATTTAATTATTTATTTATATCGTTCATTTTCTAATTCTTCTACATTAATTAAATATGAATTATTTAATTAATTCTCTCAAAGTCATCTACATATAAATAAATTTAATTATTTATTTATATCATTCATTTTTCTAATTCTTCTACCTTAATTAAATAAATAACTTTATTGACATTTCCCATATTCTTCTTAATTAAATTAAATAAATTTTCATAATTTATTTATATTTTATTATCACATCATTCCAAAGTTTGAATATTTAAATATTCAAATAATGGAATATTCCCTTCGCCCCATATTTAAATTAAATATTAAATATTTTATTTAATATTTTCCTCACTCTAATTTCATTTCTAAAACATAATTAAATATGATTTATTTAATTATGTGGGTTGCCATATCCATCTTCACTTCCAAATTCTAAACTCACCCTTCCAAATTCTAGACTCACTCTTCAAAATGGAAATTTCCCTTCGAAACTCAATGACGAAAATTGAAGGAAAAAGGAAACCTTCCATCTCCATCTCCACCTTCGAAAATCTTCCACCGTCCATTCGAACAAGCTTAATCCAGGTCGTCGATCGAATTAGCCAATCAAATCCATTCGAAAACTCTATAAATACCAGTCCAAATCCAAGCTTTGGTTACTTACACACGCATACACCTACACCTACCTACGCATACATACGAAAACACACATCAGCTTATGCATTCACATCATTTTCAGCATCACAGCCATACTTTCATTTTAGCATAACTTTGCATTTAGCATAGTATGCATCTTAAAATCTCATTCTTTAGCTATCCTTTTGTTGAGCTTGATCTGCTGATCTGAGAGCCACTAGAAATCAATAAAACGCTGGAGTTAGAGAGAGATAAGATGGTTTCGGGGAAGCTGCAGTAACTGTTTGAATATTCTATTTTCTTTTTCAGTTTTTCCTGATTTAATGTCTTATTTATATGTGTTTTAATTTCATTTAAATTGATCCAATATTTCACACACACATAATGAATGGGGAAAGGTGAAATGACATTTAATTAAATAACTTAGGGTTATTTAATTAAATAAGAAGACTTAGGGAAGTAAATTAAATAGTCTGATTTATTTAATTTAATGAGATGAAATGTTAGCATGAAAGGGTTAACCTGATTTGATGAATTAGGTTAATAGATGAAAATGATGCAATTAATTAAATAGCTAGGCTAATTTAATCAATTGAGAGAAAAGAGGATGGGTTTCAAGAGGAAATAATGTTAGTATACCTGATTCAAGTGCATGATATCATTTAGGACATTTTTCAGTGTCTACACATAGATCACCCACTCTCCATGTATCGGTAATCACAAAATCCGCCATACATTCTCTAATGTGACTGTTGCCTCGCTGATGGGTAGGTGGAATGACGAGGTCTCGCTATGCCATCACTTGCATAACGTTGTCATCATTGCTAGGTGGGTCCTCACGATGGGCATATATGCAATGTACCACAATCCAATCTCTCCTAGGTGCTCCTGTCAAAGCTCAAATAAATCATCTAATAAGGAAAGTACAATGGGTCAGTGCTTGCGGGACATCAAAGTCTGGATAACCTCTTGCACCCATGGAGCACACAACGTCAATTTTTTCTAAAATTACCTATGTTTGGAGTTTTCTAAAATGACAAAGGCGTCGCCATTTATGAAGGCATTGTCATAATTCAAATGCCAAACAACAATGCCATATGCATCCAAATTCTAAATCATGACTAGCGTTGCTATTTACATTGGCATTGTGATTTTAAATCTAAAACCTTAATTCTAAATTGCAAATCAAGGGTAGGCATCACTCATTACATTTGCATCGCAATTTGAAATCTAGAATCCTAATTTCAAATCACGAAGTGTGTCACCATTCACAATGGTGTTGCTAAAAAAGGAAAACGTGTTGCCTACATTCAAAATAGCATCACAATACAATGACACTGACCTAGACCAAATTTCAAAACCTAATAAATACACCAAAAAGTCAAAATGCAAGGAAAGTTTTGAATTGTGTACCGTTGGTCATGTGCCTGGAGGCCTTTGGTACTCTTGAACTCGGTCTAAAATGGGTCGTGGGAGCACTTGTGCAATTTCGTCAGGAGGTCAGAGCTCAAAATGCAATAATTCTATCAAGTGTGAATGCACAAATGACTTGAAAGTGACCCTTCCTCACCTATTTAAGCCAAAAAATTAGGGTTTTTTGCCCTAATTTAAACTAGAAGCTAGGGTTTTGACCTATTTTCAACTCGTGCAGCCTATTTTTGAGCCATTTTTTGTGTTTCTAAGGCCATTTTTGGCATCTTGGGGCTTGTTTTAACACCTAAACCTATATTTTACCTTTGTCAAGAAATCAACCCAAAATTCAAAATTTTTGCCTGATTTCTTGAGGGGGCAAGGAACTGGCTTATTCCTTCTGCAAGGGAAACAGTGGGGCACCCAAAAATCAAGAATTTTTAAATTGTTGATCTAAGCGGTAGTTTTAATTTGAAAAGCGTCAGTCTTTGAACCAATTTAACAAGTACCTCGCTTCAAAGAGGGGCAAAATGTAGACACTTAAAAATATTTTGAATGATATCATGCACTTGAATATGATATACTAACACTGTTTCATCTTAAAACCCATCCTATTTTTGCTTAATTAATTAAATTAGCCTAGCTATTTAATTAATTGCATCATGTTCATCTATTAACCTGACTAATCTAATTAGGTTAATTCCTACCCCTTTCATGCTAACCTTTTGTCCTATTAAATTAGATAAATAAAATTATCTAAATTAATCCCTAAGTCCTCTTATTTAATTAAATACCATATCACTTCCCCTTTTCATTAAATAAATAAATTATTTAAGGAATATCCTAATTCCCCTAATTTGCACAATTGAAACTTTATTTAATTATCGAATTACTAATTAAAATCTAATCCTCCCACTTACAAGGGAATATTCCTTGAGAATATTCCTTCTTTGCACATTCCTCCAAAGGGGAATATTCCTTCCCTTTTGCACATTAAAATATGGTTTTAATTAACTAAATACCTAATTTTCCTCACCATGAGAATATTCTCTTTCTTCACTCATTTGAAAAAAGGAATATTCTTCCTTATAACAAACTTTCAACAAAGCTTCTTGTGCAAGTTTTGAAAGTGTGTTTGTTTGGATGAATGTAAGCCCTTGATTAAATATCATCTTGCATCCTCGACCCTTGATGGGAATCCATGATTCTCCATCTTCCTTTCATTCTGACCATTGATTGATCCTTTTAATCTTGGCCATCAGTTTCATTTTGTCTATTCTATAAATAGAGCTTGCATCTATTGAATAGGGATCCATATTTTAATAGTAAACTTATGTTGTTAAAATCACTCTCATCTCTCACTCAGATTCCATGTTTTAAAAGTATTTTTAGGTTAATATACTTACATCATTAGCTTAGAGCACCCATTAATGGCTTCCATGGTAACTTAGTTGCATCCATTTAGTATATCTTGAAACTAGGGTTTTAATCTTTCAAATCTTGCATATATTTAGAATAGCTTTACATACACTTGCATTAATCATCATAGCACTTATCATGTTAAAATAGCTTTCATCGTGTTTTACAGTGCATCTTTCATCGGTTTCATCGATTCTCTTCAATAGAATCAATCGAAACAAGCTCATTATCCAAGCGATTGGGAAAGGGTCGCCATTCCACATAAATGCAACACCACAATTTCAATGGCTTATAATAGATGTTTATGAAGCTTTTGTATTTTCATATATAATTTTTATTAGCTTCTTAATTTAGTTTATATTGAATGATCTTATTGGGACTGATGCATAGTGGCTTAAATATGCTTGAAATCCTCATGGATCAAGTATAGTTAACCTATACTACATCGTCAATCACAATATTTATGCTTTATGTGTTTCAAAAATATGAAGAATAAATGTTGATTTGATTTGATGATTGTGAAATGTTTTGAATATGAAAATATATGATGCAAGTAAGTGTATTATTTCTGGCTAACTATTGTTGCAAATTGTAAAGATGGATGCAAGACTAGAATCAAGCCTCTTGAAGAGAAGGGAAGTATCACTCGGGGAGAAGAACTTGGTCTAGTAGCCTTTGATAAAGACCTAATCTAAGTTTTCACACACACACACATGCACACTTCTAGTTTGGTTAAGTCAGGATAATAGTTTGGGAAATAGTAAGTTACCTTTAGTCTTGCATGTGTTTTTATTTGTGAATGTTTTTTCTTAGAAGTTTAAGTATTAATTCTCTTTGAGATATGTAAGTTCTTTATGTGTTTATATTTAATCAATGGGATATATACATAAAATGTATATATATGTATAAATGTATGTGTCAACGATAAACTCATACACATGAGTAAATACGTGCATGAGTTACGTAGATAGACGTATCTACACATGCTCATGAACAAATTACCCATATGCATTGGACTATCGATTGGACAAGGTGACATATATATATACACATTCCATGTACATATGTCGATCGATATGACTATGAATATGTGTGTTTAAATATCATATATATATATATATAATATATATATATATATATATATATATATATATATATAGTATATGAGTATATGCATATATATATATTAACATGTGTATGTATTGATGAAAAAGATACGTCTGTACTAGTATATTGATATATATATAGACATATATATATATATATGTATACATACGCATGCATCAATATGTGAATTATGAGAATATGTGAATGTGTATTCGTATATCAAATAATGTATTTTATAAACTTGTGAATTGTAATATATATATACATATAAACATATAAACATATTACATTATGTATATATATATATTAAATATATATGATAATGATTTCTATAACACTGAATTGTTAAAGCGCATAACATAATAAACATAACATACATGCTAAGTATTGCATACAACATACAGTTAAAGGGAATAGTGCTTAAGATAAGGTAACACATAACCATAAGTAATGGTTAAAGTATTTAAAGTGCCAAGTACTATGAAATATGGGTAGCGCTATGTAAAGCGCATAGTATCCAATGCCAACCAACGTGTTAAGTAAACCGCCAAAGACTAAGTCAAGTGCAAGGGAAAAAGTGAATATCCATGCACAAGAAACTTTGACCTGGTCATTGCAAACAACAACCAAGGGAATAGGGCACGTAGGAAGCAATGTGGTGCCAACTTGTGAGAAGTAAGAACCAATTAGAAGTCCGATTTGCAATATGAATTCCAAACTATGAAGGAATATGAAATATGTGAATTGGTCAAGAGTAAAGTTGGCCAAATAGAGTCGACATATAGAAGACACAAACCAAAAAAATTTATTATCATTCTTGTTGTCCATTTAAATGGGTGACTCATTCACTATGGTTGAGTATGTGTTTATTGTGCAATGATTTTAGCTACCACCTTTTCTTAATCTTGTTGAGTCGAACCTTTTGAGATGAGAAGTGTCATTCTTGATACCCTGTTCCTAGCCTTTAGTTGTTGACCTCTGTGTATAAATAGAGGTGCTTTCTACCTCAATAGGGACACATATCTGCATTCTTGTTGTGATTTTTTGAGTTGTTAACTTTTGAGTTAAGAGAGAGTTTGAGAGTTGTGAGAGGGTTTTGAGAGTGAGATTTTGGTGAAGAGGGGGAAGGATAATTGGGGAATTGCTTACTAAATTTGGGAAGGCTAAGTTAGGAATCCAACTAAATCAATTGGAGCATTGCATAAACATGCATGCTAATTTCTACTCTATTATACTTTTTTATGTATTTGAAAAGATTGTGTGACATTGTTTGTATTGTTTGGGAAATTAGATCAATTGATAATTAGGGAAAGGTTATTTTAATCTTATGTGAAAGTGAAATAATGTTTGTTGTACTTAGTGCAAGGTTCTATATTGCTTCAAGTGTTTGTACATATTCCATATTAAGGAATTGGTGGTTATAGTGGGTTTAAAATACTATATTATAGATATAGCTTATATAGTTAATGTTTAACCTAGTTGAGACTTAGAGTTATTTTGATTTACTTAGTAGAAGTGTCTTAGTTAACATAAAGGTTATAGGTTATTCCTGGGGTTAAGGGTACTCAACGGCGTAAGGGGATAGCCTATGCATAGGTTATGAATGGTTAATACATATCAAGCTAGGAAGGTGGGTGAAGTATATGATGTCCACTCTAAATTCAGGGTGATGAATACTTTGGCCAAAGTAGTGTAAGTTACCACTATTTGCACTATTAGTTCACTATGATCCAAGTTTACATACTAGGAATGGAATTTCATGTGTAGGTTGTAACCACTGTGTGATATATCTATATATGTAGGACACAACACCAAGTTTGAGAAAGGCCAATTTTTATTATGAGGTTACCAAACCAATCTCTTCGTCGAAGGGTAGGGCCATCTGTCAGTTTGGTAGATGTACTGGGACTGCAATTAGTCCAAGGTTGGTGAAAAAGTGCTTGAGTGATGCTTCTCCTCATTAATAGGGAACCAAGATTTGATGTAGGATACCTAGACCATTCATACATATATTTATAGTAAGCTCATTGGAACCTTGTATGTGTATTTTGTATCCATATCTATGGGAAGATTGTAAAAGAGAATTCTTATCATTTTATCATGTACTATGTAATCAATACATTGGAAAGTTGTAATACTTTGATATAATGCAATGGAAAAGTTTGGAAAGATGTTTATTTACAATGTGCATGCTATCTTTATAGTTTTAAAAAGAAAAAAATTATTCCTCATAATGGTTAGAGCTTAAACTATTTACTTGAGGTTAAAACAGAGGAAAGTTATTGTGTAGAACAATAGGCATGTTACACGTGGTATCAAAGCTACCAAATTTAGCTCTAGAACCTATGTGCTCGCTATTTTTTCCCTTCCAACATTATGAGTCTAATGTTTGGAAATTCTTATGCCAGGATGGTGCATCTCAGGTTAACTACAAGAAATTCAGCTATCAAATATGAGTGCTACCTATGGACCAAGAAGGAAAAAGAATCCCTTGTTCATACCATTGAGGGAACCAACTATGACAATGCCATATGGCTAAGTGATACCAAGACAATCAGACAAGAGAAAAGAAGGATCAAAGATGAACCCAATTTCAACAACTTACCATTGGTTTCTTTGGCCAAGTCAGACTCATTACCACTTTCTAGGGATATGCCCTTAGAATGTAGTATTACTCCAATGTTGATATTTAGGAACCCTCGTGTAGTACCTATGGTTGAAGTAATTATTATAGCCTCTAGTAGTGAATATGAGGGATACGTACCCCAACTATGTATTGAAAGATAAATTTGAGGGTTACTGTCCTTTTTGGGATAGAGATGAGCAAAAATAAAAGGGTTACATCCCACATAGTTATGTAGCTAAGAGTGAATCTGATGGATACCCTCCTCTTGGTTGTTTGAATAGTCATTCTATGTAAAAGGAAGGATATTAAAATCCTTATGAATAAATGAAAATTATGTTTTTATCAAGATTTTGTGTATGAGAACCTCAATGAAAATTTTGTGTGTGATTATTTACTCTTTTGAAATGTTTTCTATGCATTTAGTAAAACATGATAAGATCTAATTAAAGATGAACCTCTTGGAATAACTATACTTAAGACAATGGTTAGGAGAAGAACTAATCTTGGAAGGAGTCAAGAAGCTAGACAAGGTTCAAATAATGCCAAAGCCAAGTTGGATCAACTTCTATCAATCATGGATGAAACTAATGCAAGGATAGGAAACCTTGAACAAGAAGTTAGGGGAAAATAAAGAGAGGAAGAAGTTCCACACAACGAAGAAGATGAAGAAGTTCCCAATGATGAGGAAGAAAGGGAGGATTCTAGAAACCACACTAAATCTAGGAATCAAGACAATGGTATGATTTAGTCATATTCTAAGGGAACCAAGAGAAAGTGTTTGGCAACTAAATTATCTAGATATATGAGAAATATTACTCATCCTAAATTCAAAGGAAGCACCAGCTGAGAAGAAGTTGAGGCTTGGTTGATTCAAATGGGGTACTTTGAAATAAGAAACTATTCAAAGGTCACTAAAGTTGTGTGGGGAGCATTCTAGTTAGTAGGAGAAGTCGCTAATTGGTGGATGAACAAGAAGATGGAACTTGGAATCAGTTCCTTAAAGCTGACCTAGAATGATTTTGTTGAGATTTTTTGAAAGAGGTGGTTACCCCAACTTTTTATTTATCAAAAGATCATTGACTTCCAGAATCTCAAGCAAGGAGATATGTCAGTGAATGAATATTGGGAGAAGTTCACTCATCTCTTGAGGTATGTACCAATGTACCAAAAGGATGAGCGATTTTGAATCAAGAATTTCATTATGGGACTAAATGGCAAAATAGGTGAAGAGGTGGATGTACATGGTCTGACCACTATGGACCTAGTATATAAGAAGGAAACCAAGCAAGAGAAAAAGCTCAAATCCATCTCAATCTATTGGGAGAATAAGAATCAAAAGAAGTTTGGAGGGTCTCAATTTAATCAAGCTCCCAAGAAGTTTAATGAGGGGCAGGAATTTCAAAGGCAAGGGGACAAAGGATCCCAATATAATTGGAATGAGTTGAGGAAGGATCGTCGAGGAAACAACTAAAACAGTGGTAGCTATAACAAAGCTAGAGGGAATGGTGGTAATTTTGATAGGCTAGCGAAAATGAGAGGACCAATAAGAGGATGCTTTACATGTGGTGGGGATCATTTTGCTAATTGATGTCCCAACAAACCATCTAGTTCGCAACCACATGGAAATTCACTTCCTCCTCAATGGGATGTGTTTCAACAAGTAGCAGTGGACAATCAACAAGCTAAATACCAGATCACCCCAATGGAAACTCTGGGTACTTTGTTTGTTTTTCCTATTTCCATACTTATTGATACTGGAGCCACATAAAATTTTGTTTCACCTAGAGTAGTTAATCAGTTTTCTAGGAAGGCTCATTTTATGGAAAAATATTGCGTTGTAGAATATGAAAACTAGGCAAGAGCAACAATGAACCAATGTTTATTTGAGGCAAGGGTCGAACTTCCAGATTTATCAACGAAAGTCAACTTGTACATAGCACCCTTAGGGTCTTATGATGTCATCCTAGGAATGAATTGGCTATGGAAGCATACAGATAAAGTGGATTGCCATTTTAAAATCGTAGAATGCTTAGATGATCTAGGTAACTAAGTGTTTTTGCAAGGAACTTTTAGAGAAGTGATACTGTGACAAATATCGATTGTGCAAATGTATAGGGTGAAAAAGAAAGGTTGCCAACTCTTTGCAGTTAAAATGGATAAACTAGAAGAATTCAAGGAAGTCACTCCTCGAGATAATGTCATGTATTGTGAACCGCAAGATTCTCAAGAGGTTGAAGAAGGAGAAGTGGTGGAATATGGAGAAGTATCCAATCTTATAGAAATTTGTGGATGTCTTTCCAGAAGAACTACCTTAATTACCTCCCAAGAGACTATTTGATTTCTCCATTGATCTAGTACCAAGGTTAGAACCGTATCTAAAGTACCCTATAGAATGACTACAACGTAATTATGGAACTTAAGGCACTGTTGGAAGAGTTGTTGTCTAAGGGATTGATAAGACCCAGTGTTTCACCCTGGGGAGCACCAGTGATCTTGGTGAAGAAGAATGATGGTACCCTACGCTTATGTATAGGTTATTGGATGCTTAATAAAGCTATGATAAAGAACAAGTACCCATTGCCACATATTGATAATCTTTGATGCGAGGAACGATATGTTTTCAAAAATTGATTTGTGATCTAGTTATCACCAACTAAGGATGAAGATAGTTTCAAAACTGCTTTCAGGACTAGATACGATCATTATGAGTTTACAGTCCTACCCTTTGGACTTATGAATGCACTTGCAACACTCATGAACCTGATGAACAATGTATTTAGAGACTGCTTGGATATGTTTGTTAGTATTCTTTCTTGATATATTAATCTATTCCAAGAATGAAGAGGATTATTGTAAACATTTAGAAATAGTTCTCCAATGGTTAAGAGAGCACAAGCTATATGAAAAACTCTCTAAGTGTACATTCTTTCTGAAGGAAGTACAATACCTAGGTCACGTAATTTTAGCAAAAGGGATTGTAGTTGATTCAACTAAGATGAAGGCAGTGCTTGAGTGGTTAGTTCCTAAGAGTGTACATGAGGTTAGAAGTTTAATGGGTTTGGTTGGTTACTATAGGAAGTTTGTTGTAAACTTTTTAGGATAGCTTTTCCTATTATTTCATTATAGAGGAAGGGTAAGAAGTTTGAGTGGTTGGAAAAATGTCAAGCATCATTTGACCTACTCAAGGAAAAGTTTACTATCGCACCAATATTGAAGGTACTTGATCCAAAAGGAAACTTTACTGTCATAACAGACGCATTGGGTGAAGGATTAAGAGTTTTGATGCAAGAAGGGAAAGTCATAACTTATGAATCGAGGAACCTAAATCCCTATGAACAAAATTATGCATCACATGATTTGGAGTTCGTGGCAGTTGTCCATGCATTTCAAATGTGGAGACACTATCTAATGGGAAAGCCTTTTGAACAGAAGACTGATCATTGTGGTTTGAAGTATTTATTTACTCAGCCCAATCTTAATGCATGACAAAGGAGGTGGTTGGATTTGATATCAGACTATGACTTTAACATCAACTACATAAAAGGAAAAGAGAATTGAGTTGTCAATGCCCTAAGTTTTTGAAGGAATATCACCTCAATGGTAACAATTCAAACCAACTTTAAGGGATAGGTGTTGTAAGAATCCATGGGTGATGAATTCTACAAGCAAGTTAAGCAAACACTCATAGGTAATCCATGATATGCAAGGTACAAAGGTTTCCACTTTGAACCAAATGGATTACTAATGTTTAAAGGGAGATTTTATGTACCTAATTTAGAGGAGTTAAGGAACCTAGTGTGGAAAGAAGTTCACAATGCCCCATACTTTAGACATCTCAGTGTGACGAAGATGTTGGTGAATGTGAAGCCATTATATTTTTGGAAGGGTATGAAGGGGGATGCTGCAATATTTGTTGCAAGATTCTTGGAATTCCAAAGAGTAAAAGCAAAACATCATCACCCTACGAGTCTTTTATATCCACATGATGTACCTAAAAGTAAGTGGTAGTCATTAGCATGGACTTTGTGCAAGGTCTACCTATGTCAATGAATAAGCACAATGTCATTCTAGTGGTGGTGGATAAGCTAACTAAGGTGGCACATTTTATTTCAAGGAATTTAACTGATGGAGCTCTTGTCATAGCTCAAAAATTTATTTAAGAGGTGTTTAGATTGCATGGGATTCCTAAGAAAATAATTTCGGATAGGGACACTTGTGTGACATCTAGATTTTGGCAAACCTTGTTCTCCTCACTTGGAACTAAGTTGAATATAAGTTAAAGTTATCATCTGGAGATGGACAAATAAACTGAAAGAGTTAACCAAGTTCTCGAAGATCTACTAAGTATGTATTGCATGGATCAACAATACAAGTGAGAAGATTATCTACCATTGGTTGAGTTTACATACAATAATTCTTATCATTCAACAATAAAGATGGCTCCATTCGAAGCATTGTATGGCAGAAAATATCAAACTCTTATAAGTTGGGATAAGCTAGAGGATAGGATAAATCTTGGGCCAAAGATGTTATTGAAAATGGAGGAGCAAGTAGGAATTATTAAGCACAAGCTAGCTGAAGTCGATGATAGGCAGAAAAGCTATGTAGATTCTAAGTGAGTACCCAAAAATTTTGTAGTAGGGGAAAAGGTGTTGTTAAGGGTTAAACCTCATAAGGGTTCCATCAAGTTTGGAAATTCATCCAAACTAGCTCTGCACTACATAGGTCCTTTTGAGGTTCTTTAGGAAATAAACCCAATTGCTTATCGAATTGCATTGCCACCATCTCTTTCCAGGATGCACAATGTCTTTCACATCTGATACCTTAAAAAGTATATACCAAGTGATAACCATGTTATTGATTGGAATGCTTTATAGGTACAAGACCTAGGAGTGGTAACAATTGAGCCTCTCAAGGTGCTTGGAACACGTAAACTTCACTTATGGAACAAAGACATTCTTCAATGTAAAGTCCAATGGGACTAGTATGAAAAAGATTCTACCACTTGGGAAGACTATGCTAAAATTAAGTAGAAGTTTCCTCATGTCTTACATGCTTTTGAGAGTTCTTGAAAAATAATTTTGATATGTTTATGCTTATATTTTATGTCTATGTATGCTACTTAAAATCGGGGATGATGATTCACAAGGGGGTGGGATATGTTACACCCCATTGAGCTATTACTTATTACTTTTACCTAGTTGGGTGAAAATGCTTTAGATGTGTGTATTTATGCATTATGTGTTTCAAAAATATGAAGAATAAGTGTTGATTTAGTTTGATGATTGTGAAATGTTTTGAATATGAAAATATATGATGCAAGTAAGTGTATTGTTTTCAGCTAACTACTATTGCAAAGTGTAAAGTTAGATGTAGGACTAGAATCAAGCCTCCTAAAGAGAGGGAAAGTATCACTCAGGGAGAAGAACTTGGTTTGATAACCTTTGATAAAGATCTAGTTCTAGTTTGGTCAAGTCAGATGATAGTTTGGGAAATAGTAAGTTACCTTTAGTCTTGCATGTGTTTTTATTTGTGAATGTTCTTGCTTAGGAGTTTAAGTATTGAGTCTCTTTGAGATATGTGAGTTCTTCTTTATGTGTTTATATTTAATCGATGATATATATACATAAAATGTATATATATATATATGTGTGTGTGTGTGTGTGTGTGTGTGTGTGTGTGGGGCAATGATAAACTCATACACATGAGTAAATATGTGCATGAGTATATGTAGATGGACGTATCTACACATGCTCATGAACGGATTACCCATATTCATGGGAATATCAATCAGACAAGGTGACATATATATATATATATACACACATTTTGTGTACATATGTCAATTGATATGACCATGAATATATGTGTTTAAATATCAAAGGCATGATATATATAATGTGAGTATATACATATATATTAACATATGTGTATGCATTGACGAAAAGGATACATCCATGCTAGTATATTGATATGTACATATGTATATATATGTATACATACACATGCATCAATATGTGAATTATGAGAATATGTGAATGTGTATTCGTATATCAAATAATGTATTTTATAAACTTGTGAGTTGTGATATACATACATATATATATATATATATACATATATACATTAAATGTATTACATTATGTATATATATATATACACATGTATATATTATATCTATTATATATTAAATATATATGATAATAATTTCTATAGCATTGAATTATTAAAGTGCATAGCGTAATAAACATAGCATATGCTAAGTATTGTGTGTAACATATGGTTAAAGGGAATAGCACTTAAGATAAGGTAGCACATAACCATAAGTAATGGTTAAATTACTTAAAGTACTAAGTATTATGAAATATGGGCAGCACTATGTAAAGTGCATAGTATCCAATGCCAACCAACGTGTTAAGTAAACTACCAAAGACTAAGTGAGATGCAAAGGAAAAAGTGAATATCCACACACAAGAAACTTTGACCTGATCATTGCAAACAACAACCAAGGGAATAGGGAATGTAGGAAGCAATGTGGCACCAACTTGTGAGAAGTAAGAATCGATTAGAAGTTTGATTTGCAATATGAATTCCAGATTATGAAGCAATATGAAATATGTGAATTGGTCAATAGTAAATCTAGCCAAATAGAGTCGACCTATAGAAGACATAAACCTTGCATTTGTGATTATCATTCTTGTTGTCCATTTAAATGGGCGACTCATTCACTATGGTTGAGTATGTGTTTACTGTGCAATGATTTTAGCTGCCACATTTTCTTAATCTTGTTGAGTCAAACCTTTTGAGTTGAGAAGTATCATTCTTGATACCTTGTTTATAACCTTTAGTTGTTGACCTTTGTGTATAAATAGAGGTACTCTCTACCTCAATAGGGTCACATATGTATATTCTTGCTGTGATTTTCTTAGTTGAGAAAAGAGTTTGAGAGTTGTGAGAGGATTTTGAGAGTGGGATTTTGGTGAAGAGGGAGAAGGATAATTTCATAATTGCTTACTGTATTGGGGAAGGCTGAGTTAGGAATCCAACTCGATCAATTAGAGCATTGCATAAACAAGCATGTTGATTTATACTCTTTTATAATTTTAATTATGTATTTGAAAATATTGTGTGACATTGTTTGTCTTGTTTGGGAAATTATATCAATTGTTTATTAGGGGAAGGTTATTTTAATCTTATGTGAAAGTGAAAGAATGCTTGTTGTACTTAGTGTAAGGTTCTATATTGCTTGAAGTGTTTGTACATATTCCATATTAAGGAATGGGTGGTTATAATGGGTTTAAAATACTATATTATAGATATAGCTTATATAGCTAATTGTTAACCTAGTTGAGACCTAGAGTTATTTTGATTTACTTAGTAGAAGTGTCTTAGTTAACATAAAGGTTATAGGTTATTCTTGGGATTAAGGTTACTCCATGGCATAAGGGGATAGCCTATGCATAGGTTATGAATGGTCAATACAAATCAAGCTAGGAAGGTGGGTGAAGTATATGACGTCCACTCTAAATTTGGGGTGATGAATACTTTGGCCAAAGTAGTGTAAGTTTCTGATGTTTACACTGTTAGTTCACTATGATCTAGGTGTACATACTAGGCAGGGAATGTTGAATATGTGTACATTGTAGCCACTGTGTGATAGATCGATATGTAGGACACAACACCAAGCTTAGGAAAGGTCAATTTTTATTACAAGGTTACCAAACCAATCTCTTCATCAAAGGGTAGGGTCATCTATTAGTTTAGTAGATGTGCAGGGGACCACAATTAGTCTAAGGTTGGCAGAAAAAGCACTTGAGTGATGCTTATCCTCAACAACAGGCGACCAAGATTTGATGGAGGATACCTAGACCATTCATACATCTATTGCCAGTAAACTCATTGGAGCCTTGTATGTGTATTTTGTATCCATATATATGGGAAGATTGTAAAAGAGAATTTTTATCATGTTATCATGTATTGCGTAATCAATACATTGGAAAGTTGTAATACTTTGATATAATGCAATGGAAAATTTTGGAAAGGTGTTTATTTTTAATGTGCATGCTATCTTTATAGTTTTGAAAAGAAAATTAGTATTTCTCGTAATGGTTAGATGCTTAAACTATTTACTCGAGGTTAAAACATAAGAAAGTTATTGTGTAGAACAATGGGCATGTTACACTACAAGTAGATCCACACGAGCTAAGGCACCCTTAGAGTTGGTGCATAGTGACCTCGTGTCATTTTCAACTACTTCATTTTTAGGGGCCAAATATATGCTCACATTTATTGATGACTTCTCCAAGAATACATGGGTGTACTTTCTTAAGTACAAGAGTGATATATTTGATTCTTTCAAGATATTTAAGGTATTTGTGGATAAGTAATTTGGTCTTTCTATGAAGCAAATACACACAAATAATGGGGGGAGTATGTCAATCAGACTTTTTGGGACTTTTGTACTGAGCATGGTTTGCAACATCATCTTATAGTTCCATACCCCCTTAGTAGAATGGTGTTGTCGAGTGAAAGAACAAAACTTTATTGAAGATGACCAACTCTATGATTTAGTCATAAAATATGCATTCTCTTTTTGGTCTAAGGCAATTAATTATGCCAATTATATTTAGAATCATATACCTCAGAAGGCATTGCAACATATGACTCTCGAGGAGGGTTGGTCTCATGTTAAGCTTGATGTATCTTCATTTAGATTCTTTCATAGTGAGGCTTAGGAATTCATTCTTGAAGCTCAATGGAAAGCCATGGAGAGGAAAAGCTGACCACTCATATTTTTTGGCTACTATCAAGATGTTAAGGCATACAAGTTCTTTGATCCTAATTCCAAAGATTTCTTATTTTGACAAGATGTCCAGTTTGATGAGCACTTTCCTCATATGGATTCTCCATCCCTAGCTTCTCCCTCGTTGCCTGTTATTCACTCTTCATCTCTTGAGGATTACTCATCTCTTAAGGATGAGTATGATGCTCTAGCAATCCCTCTACCTCCATATATTTATCCCTTTCCCAAGTAGGCCCGCAATACTATTGATGCAACTAGACCTTTGGCAGGTGATCCTTCAGACTCCCCTCATACTCGTGCACAAACATCATGTGTTAGTCTCTTGAGTCTCGAGTCTTATAATTTTGGATGATCCTCAAAAAATTTTAGAGGTGGTTGGTATTCTTGATTGGGATAGTATTATGGCAGATGAGTATTCTTCTCTAATGGAGAATCACAGTTGGAATCTTATTCCTCTTTAAAGGGAAGAAAGTTGGTTCAGTGCAAGTGGGTGCACCACACCAAATATGCTAAAAATGGTTCCATTGATAAGGACAAGGATCATCTTGTTGCAAAGGGGTTCTCTCAGGTTAAAGGCATTATTTATTCTAAGACCTTTACCCCTATTTCCAAGATGAATTCTATTCTCCTTGTACTTTCACTTGTAGCTTCACACAGATTAATATTGTTTCAGATGAATGTGAAGAGTTCCTTCCTTCATGGTGACCTTCATGAGGATATTTATATGGAGCAACCACATGATTTTATTTAGGACTCTTTACTTGCTTATATACTTCATCATTCATTATATGGTCTCAAGCAGGCCCCTCAGGCTCAACATGCGAAGATGGATGCTTTTTTTCTTTCTTCTGACTTCACACATTGTCATTTTGATCCCATAGTATACATTCACAGACATGAGGGTGATCTTTTGATCCCTATTCTATATGTGGATGATTTTATCCTTACAAGCAATTCATCCTCCATGATCTAGAGTTTTATGAGATTTGATGGAGCAGTTTGAGATGATTGAGCTCAGCCTTATACACTACTTTTTTGGTTTACAAGTTATTCCTTCTTCGTATGGGATTTCTATTTTTAGTAGAAGTATGCTCTTAAAATGCTTTAGAGATTTGGCATGCTTGATTGCAAGCCTACCCCCACACCATTTTAGTCAAGTATTGTATTGTATTCCACTTGTACCACTCCTTCAATAGATTCTACATTATACATGTAGTTGGTTGGTAGTATTTTGTACCTAACATATTCACATCCTAATATTTAATATTTATTTTGTGATTGTTATTGTCTCTTGGTTCTCACATGATCCATATGAGAGTCATTGTCATGCAAGTCCAAATGTATTTAGAGATATATTTAGGGCACCTCACATTATGGTATTCACTATACATCAGGATATCCTTAGATAGTTGGCTTGACTAACTTGGATTGGGTTAGTTATGTCAATGATAGGAAGTCCACTTTTGACTTTGTTTTTTGCCTTAGTTCTAGCCCAATTACATGGTTTTGCAAGAAGCAATCTGCTATTGTGTTATCATCTTGGAGGTTGAGTATCGTACAACGATATTGGCTGGGTAGGAGGTTTTTTGGCTTCATCAATCATTGATTGAGTTAAATTTTCCTCTTGATAGTCCCACTATTCTTTGGTGTGACAATAAGAGTTCCATTCACAATTGTTGCAATCTAGTGGAGCATTGACGTACTAAGTACATATAAATCCACATGCACTTCATACAATAATTGATAAATAGGATAGTTTTCTCACCCTAGAGTACACACCTATAGAGGAGTAGGTTATAAACATCTTCACAAAACCTTTGGCATCACCTAGTTATCTTCAGTTGTGATTGATGCTTGGGGTGAAGGAATTTGTCCTGGGGGGTCTTCATGAGGCCTCCTTCATGTTTTTTATACATGCTTTCATCTTTCTTTAGGAGAGGAGATTTTCCCATGAGATTTTCTCCTTTTCTCCAATTATGAGAGATTTATTTGATTGTACTAGGTACCTCATCAGGCATAGTTATCAAGACCCATTCATGATTTATTTGCTTTTTATGCATTGGTTTTAGAGTTTTTAACTACTCCTTAAGTTACACATAAGGGGGGTGTTATATTAATCATGCATTAGATAATTAATTAATCTTTTTTTTTTATCAGTGAGATGCAGGAAGATCCTGCAATAGGTTTTATACAAAAAAATTAATTATTCGAGTCTAACTACATTGTGCAATAAACCTAGCACTAACATGGGCCACTACCCAGCCCATGTAAGAATAATGCATTTTACAGCCTACAGTCAATAATGAAAAATGACATCCCAACATGTAGCCCAAATAAATGAGACAACCCTCCTCCCTAACACCAAGATCCACAACAACATTAGCAACGCCAAAATTTTCCCCTACTAAAAGTGAACGACTAGTAACAATTGCCTGTGTCTTCCATAATGCGATAATTATTTACACTACAAAACTTTGGCAGTTGGGAACACATCCTTACACTCAGTAATCGAATAAATCCTACATTTTAACCAAAAATAGGACCCAATAGTCCTTACCTACCATTGGCTCCCCAATGATGTTCCAAAAGTCTTCAAACATGGGCGTTGTGGATTGACAACGAAGAAACCACCCAATTTTCTATAGAGTCAGCCTCTCCATTACCACTGTGAAAAGTATGTGAAAGCTTGAAATCTTCTAGTGCACTTAGCTTCTTCTTGATTATTGAAATGTATTTGTTAATCTTTCAAATATGTGTACTTCCATTTGCAATAACATTGACAATAATCTTTGAATCCCCTTCTAATTGAAATTTTTGGACTCCCATTTTTAAAGCCAGATCAATTACAAGCATTGCCACTTGAACTTCCACCTCATTATTTGTTCCATATTATAGTTTGTTTAGCTCCCAATCCTAAGATGTTCCCGAGATCATCCCATAATATGCATCCAACCCCAAAAGGACTGGGGTTCCCTTTTGTTGCACCATCAAAATTTACTTTCAGCCATCCCTGCTCTGGTTTAGACCTCTCCACCATCTTATTCATTATCAGAGGCATGTTAGATTGAGATCCATAGTAGATCGAAAGTTTAAGCATTGACCACGATCTTTGGAGCAACCCATCTGACATACATAATGCATATTTCCTAAGCTTACATCTTGCAACCGCCATGTTGAAAACTTCTAAAATAGCTACCTCTATTTTGGACACCAACAATTCTAAACTTAGTTATTTGCCTTGAAAAATCCTTTGATTATGCTCCTTCCAAGGCTCCCAAATAATCAAAGAGGGGCTCAATTGCCATATGCTGGAGAAGGCATATTTCCTATGATTAACACTCCATCCTTGAAACATTGCTAACAAAGAGGCTAGAAAGGGGGCTTGCCAATTGGGTTTCTTTTGGAAGTACCTCCAACAATGATTTGAGAACTCACAATGTAATAAACAAGTGGTCCACAGTTTCTTCATGTTGTTTATAGAGAGTGCATTGGAAAGGACCCTTAAATCCAATCCTCATAAGACACTCTCCCATCAGATTATGGCCATGGAGAGCCAACCAAGCAAAGGTTCCAACTTTCAGGAGGTAGAACTTGTCCCAGCATAAATGGTTTGGCC
Organism: Sequoia sempervirens; assembly: GCA_007258455.2. Lineage (NCBI taxonomy): Eukaryota > Viridiplantae > Streptophyta > Pinopsida > Cupressales > Cupressaceae > Sequoia > Sequoia sempervirens. The sequence goes on from VDFB02026320.1 coordinate 76,611,190, forward strand.
AATCCTCCAACACCCAAGAATTTTCCAATAACTTATAACCTATCTTAACATTGTAACTGCCACTCTTGGAGCCACACCAAACCGCTTTATCATTACCACCAACAATCACAATTTGTCTCCTTTGCAAAATTGATTGCAATATGTCTTGTTCTAAAATTAAGTTTAATTCCCCAACCGATTTCCAGCCCCACACTTCTTGTCCATCAATAATCTTTTTTTCTAAAAATTCTCTCACCCTTACACCCCAATTGCCTTTCGTGATCCTCTAAATTTCTTCCAACTAACCACCACCTTTCAATTCTTCAAAACCATCCCACAAATCTTCTCAGAAAAGGGCTTGTTCCCCAGACCCAATTTGCTATGTAAGGTGATCAATAATTACCTTTCAACAAGACATCATAAAGTTCTAAACTACAGAACCTTTAGGGGGATTTTGAATTGTTAAAATCCTTTCTTTTTCCAAAGAATCAAGATAATTTTGCTACAAAATATGTGCCCACTTCTAATATGATTTGTTGTATATATTCCAAATTAGTTTTGTCCCATAACTTCATTCAGTAAATGCCATTTTCTCAAACCAGCACCTCCAACACATTTTGGCATACACACTTTATCCCAAGCAAGGAGTGGAATTTTATCATGATCATGACTCCCATTCCACAAAAATTTCCTCATATATTGTTCAATAGAAGATTTAATTTTTGTGGGCAGTTTAAAACACATCATTGAGAAGATTGGAATTGCTTAAATGACGGATTTAAGCATCAAAATCCTACCAGCTGAAGATAACCAATGATCTTTCCACCCTTCCATTTTACCCAAACAACAATCCACTAAATGATTCCAAAGATGAGATCTGGAGGCACCTTCAAAAAGTGGAGTACCCAAAAATCTACTAGGTAGTTTACCAACTTTAATGCCTAACACTCTCCCTGTAACATGCTGCTTATCCAGACTTGTGTTGAAGAAAAATAATTCTAATTTATGCCAATTTATTTTCTGACTTGAAGCAACACAATATTTATCCAGTGTTGTCTTCATAACGTGAGCCTCCCTCAATGAAGATTTTCCCATCAATAATGTATCATCCACAAACTGTTGATGTGTGACATATCCAACACCCTGTGCCACCTTTATGCCCTTCCATTTCCCTTCATCTCGCATTTTACATATGGACATGCCTAAGACTTTCATCATTATAATGAAAAGTAAAGGGGACAATGGGTCTCCTTGTCTTAAGCCTCGTTTAGTTGAGAAGAAACCTTGAGGGTTGCCATTCACTGACATTGAGTAGCGAGGGATCTTAGTATAGCTCTTCACCCATGAGATCCAAGCATGGAAAAAGCCAAATTTTCTAAGCACACGCAGAAGGAAGGCTCTGTCCACTTGGTCATATGCCTTCCTAATATCCAACTTCACAAAAAACCTTTTTGTCTTAGCCTTCTGAATTGAGTGAATTGCTTCTTGCACAATGATTATAGCTTCCACAATAGACCTTTGTGGTACAAAGCCACTCTGCTTTTCTAAGATGATTAGCTTGAGAAATTGTTTAAGCCTATTCGCCATCACTTTAGAGACTACCTTATAAATTGTATTGTAGAAAGAAATTGGATGGAAATCATCAAACGATTTTAAATCTTTCTTCTTTGGAACCAAAGCAAGGAAGGTATTGTTTAAATCCTTCACATATAAGATTGTGCACGTGATTCCTCCATTAGCTCCCAAAAATTAGTAATTATTATGTCTCAAAAAGATTTATAAAAGCTTGCTGGGAATCCATCTAGTCCAGTGGCTTTGTCCCGCCCCAACTGAAAAACTACTTGACAAACTTCTTCCAAAGAAACCAACTTCATAAGAATTTGATTGTGCTGGTCCATGAGAATACTAGGAATTACATTCAAAAGATCCTCATTTTGGGCATTCTAAGAGAGCATTCAACATTAAGAAGGTCTTGAAAGAATCAAACAACTTCCTTATTTATATCAGCTTGGTTTGTGATCAAGACACTATCTCTTCCTTTAATAATAATTAATTAATCTTTAATTAATATTATTCTCATGCACTTAAGCTAAACTTAGGAGTGATTTTTTTTATTACCTAAAGAGCTATTATTAGATCATTATGTTTCATCGTAGAGGATTATGATACTTTTCATGATCTAATCCCTTTATCATTTATGGCGACTCTTATAAAGTACTTTCTCTTTGTATTATTTCATTATGTAAGTATTTTCTTGTTGAGGAATAACAAATCTTTGTTTTGCATAACTCTTGTGTGGAAGGTGTTTTGATCGTTGTTTGATCCTGCATCTCGTGTTATTCACAAATATTCACCAAATTGGTCTAATAATAGGGTTTAGCCAAGCTAATGGCATAATCAAACTCAGAGATAGAAAATGTGAATTAGATTAGTACTAAAGACGAGTAAGAAAAGGTGTGTAGTTTGTTGTAATGTCCTTGGTATAGTAACATACTAGGTACTATACAAGCCACATTAATTGCTAGAAGGAATGACATGAATTGCTTAAAAGGAATGAGAGATAATCAAAGGACTCTTAACCTTCATGCTCAAAAATATATTATGATTAAAGAGAATCACATGTGGCAAAAAATGGATGGTATCTTCCTAAGATGCCTTAATGAAGAATAATCTAGCAAGGTATTAAACAAAATGAATAGTGGTTCAAGTACAAGCCTTTTCATGGCCAAAACTACTCCCCTTAAAATCTTGAGAGTTGGTTATTGGTGGTCATATTGTTTGTTAACATGCACATGCTAGTAAGAAAATGTGATGTTGGTTAGCATTTTTTAAGTAAATTAAAAGGATATGGGGATGTATCACTGAGGCCCTTAATAGTTGAAGCCCCCTTCCAACAATGGGGTGTTGATTTTATTGGTGAAACCATAAAGAAGTCTAGTGGAGGTTTTTAGTGGATCCTTATAGCCATAGACTACTTAATGAAGTGAGATTAAACAATTCCAATGAGGCAGACTCCAAGAAAAGTTGTGAATAATTTTATTTTAGATAACATAATAACAAGATTTGGTGCCACAAAGGTTTATAACTAATAATGCAACTTTTTTTAGGTCAATTGAATTTAATAACCTTATTTTAAAGTAAAATCATAGTTTCACAATCATCTCCTTACCATCCATAAGTGAATGGATAGGTTGAGTTAACCAAAAAATATTTAATAAAGATAATCAAAGGGTTGTTAGGTCATAATTAAAATCCATGAGACTCAAAACTAATATTATTGGTGTGAGTTGATAGGGAAACACCTAAGAAAGCTCTCGATAAGCCACCTTTGGAATTGGTGTATGGACTTGATGCAAGGTTGCTTGTGAACAATATGATGCTTGTTTACAAGTTTGTAGAAGAAAATATTGAGGATTTTGATGATGTGGTGACTACTAGAATATATCAACTCATTAAACTTGATGAGAGTAGGAGATAGGCTTAAACAATTAATATGGAGCAATAGTAAGTCAAGTAAATATTTGATAATAGGGCCAATAGTAGAAAGTTTCAAATGGGATATTTAGTATAGGTATGGAAAGAAAGAGCACAAGATGGATTGGGAAAACATGGAAATTTTAATTCCATGTAACTTGGTACATACATCACATAGAATATGTATGGTGACGATTCTTTCTTCATCAAGAACTTGAATGGTAAATTTTAAGAAATCTTAATGCATAGCCAATTTTTTAAACAATGTTTTTCTTATTCCTTGGCCTACTTCTCTTTCCAAGAAAATATGTTTCCCCTATTTATGTGCTTTGTGCAACCATGGATTTGTTTGTGACTCATGATTAAGTTTTTTTATGTCGTTGTTGGTCTTATGCAATCTTGAAATTGATTGGTAAAGATGAAGTGTAGTTATTCCTAGTCATGTTTTGGTCCCTTTTTTGGCTACTCACTCAGAGAAGTCTCGAGATCTCATTATGCCTACTAGAGGCACATATCCCCAACTAGAGCTAGTGTTAGAGTCCAAATTTTTAGATCCTAAATTTTATAGATTTATGCCACATATGATTTTTCCTATAATAAATTTGTGTTAGCTTACCCCTAATAATTAGTCAAAGATAATTTTAGTAAGCTTTAAACTATCAAAATTGTACTTATGTAAGCCCTGTTGTTGCACTTATGCTATAGAAATTCATATAGTGATACATAATCTAAAAAATTTCCTAGATTAGCCTTATTTTTATTCATGTTTAGGGATGGTGGAGCTTTGAAGGTTCAAAAATAGCTTGAACCTCCAATTGGTTTAATATATGGAGAAAGCTCCAACATAAGGAGTGTGAAAATGGTTAATTCACATGTCAGTTTTTTGGAGGTTCAAGAACCTTTTGAACCTCCAACTAGAATAAAAAATCCTCCAAAGGTTTGACAAAGAAAAAAGAGTAGGCCATGTTGAAGAGTTCATGATTCATTGAACTCACTAACATGGTTCAAAAAGTAGAAAGAGCTTTGATAAAGGCATGATGAAAAGTGACTAAGGGGAAAGTGATGATTTCACATTTCCTTGAACCTGTCGACATGAAGAATGAAAGGAGAAAGGTACGAAAGAAAATCTAAGGTAGGAATTGGGAAATTTGAAGTTTTTGGAACCTCTCGAACCTTTGATAAGGCTCAAGAAGTAGCTAAAGCCCCAACATTATTGTGAGAGGAACAACAAAGATAATGCTAGAGAGTTCAAGAGTACTTGAACTCTTTGACTTGTTAGTAAAGTAAGGAAAAGTGAGTAGGGTTGATGAGTTCACATTTCCTTAAACTCATTGATATGGATTAGAAAATGAAGGGACCACCAATAATATGACAAAAAGAGGAAGAGATAAGACTTAATTAACATATTTAAAAAAAATTAAAAGTGCTAACCTAAGCTAATTTGTGTCCTCTATCAAATTTGTGTTTAGGTATACTCAATTGTGTCCCTTACATGCTATTTATGCTTTAGTATCTATAATTTTTTAAAAAAATTCCATGTGTTGAAGTTGTCATTGTCATCTCCTTATATTTTATGTGTTTGATGATCTTTTGAAGTTTTGGGGTTGTTTCTCTTATCATACCCTTCCTATTAGTCTTAACAACTCATTCACATATTTATCATAACTCATATAAGTGTTGTGGTTTTTTTTATGTTTTTTAGAGTGTTGGATTTGGTTGACCATTTATCCCAACCTCAAGTACCATTTCCCTCCAAACCTCACCATCTTGATCCTCCACCAATTGAATAATTGATTTAGACTTTGATTTTTGGTCTTACTTGCATGTTATTCCATCCAAATTTGGTTCCCAAATGCTAATACCACCCTTATGCCAAATTTTTGAGCTAATTTATACCTATTCATGTCATCTTTGTATTATGTTCATGTCATCCAATTTTGGAGTTACCTGCTGAGTCATACCTAATGATATCCCTTCACACTCCAACATTGAAGTCCATTGGCCCATAGGATCAAACCATCCATTTCTTTGGTACTCGGTTCCATACTTCTCCAAACCCCAACTCACTAACCCTTGACTTGACACTCATTTCTTGTTACCTCAAAAGCATAAAACTCCATTGATTTATAAATTTAACTTATCAAAGTTAGACTCTTCGTCATTCCTTATCTCAATACCAATCTTAAGACCCTCCCTACACCCTAATCTTGACATCTTGAGGCTTTTTTCTTCATTGAGGCTCTCCTTTTGTCCTTCATGCATTTTATATCCCTTCTAGGCATGACTTCCCTGTCAACTTCAAAGTTTGACACTTCAATCACATACATGAGGCATGAGTTTCCCTTGACCTCTAAAGTCTAATATTCTCATTATTTTCTATTGCAACTCCCACCTACCCTGTTGGATGACCTAGAGTGCATTTAGTGAGTCGTAAGAGGTTTGTCACTATAAAAAAGGCTCTTTCTTGCCCAATAAACACTATTCATCATTTTGGTATGGCTTTATAAGCAATTTTCTATACTAGTTGGGAGGAAAACCACATAAGACATTGTTAATGACCCAATATAGCTTGTAAACTACAATATTAGATTCAATGACACCTAAAAATCATTCTTATGCAGGTTGACACTAATTCAAAGGATAAAATCAATGTTGTGCCCATGTCCTAATTTATTATAGTGGTTGAGATTACAAAACCCAAATATTCACACCTTTTCCTAAACCATATTTCAGCATATTTTGTGGGCAATCTAGATATAAATGGATCTTGATACCATGAATAATTGACATTACGATGAATTAGATGAAAACCTATCTTTCACACCTGCAGGTGTATTCTCAAGTCCCAAGAGGATGATTTCAATGCATGGTTTCCAAATTTTATGACTTCAATGACATGGGTGTTCTCTACAAACATAGGGCTACCAAATCTCCCTTTGTTGGCAATGTACCTTAGTTGTTGCTCTATATATGGGCCCTCTCCTTTTTATTTGAAAGGGCTGGTCTTTATTCGCTTTGAGCAAGCTCATCCAAGTTGAACTATAAATCTATTCTTTTTGCATATGAATGTAATCAACTTTGAATTTGTATGATCTATCTTTGGTGGCTCAGTAAGATTCTCTCAAAAAAATAATATGCCATTACTTCTTCCTTGTTGTATTTTGTCTCCAAAATTATTTGAGAGTTTTAGAGAGTTCAAGGAATCCTTATGTTTAGACTTCTTGTACTTTGTATTAACACATGTTAGTTAGCAACTAAGGGATGTTGTAAATCATTTTCTTTCTTCTTTAGTTGTATACCTGAGTGAAATATCTTTCTGGGTTAATACACAAGGCTCTTGCATAAATTCTAAATTATTAAATAGAGGTGTATCTTTGGGGGAAGAAGGGTGTTTGATGGTTTGAACTCTGTAAGGAAAAGTCAAGTGTATCAAACTCATTTAAGGGTTAACATTTTCTTTTTTGCTTGGGTTTTGTCTATATTCAACTTTGTATTATAGGATTAGACACCAATATAATGATTGAAGTCTAACCACCAACTCATTATAGATCAAGAAAAAAAATTTAAGCCTTTTTAATTTTACATATTTTTCCATTATGCATAGCACTTTGATACACGTTTTTTCTATAATCATTGTGGACCTATAAATGATAAAATCCTTAGAGGACTGTTGCATAGTGTATTTCATTAGGTTAATGGTATTGTAAGAAAATTTCACTAAATATGTCTCGGGCAATTTATGACCAATATTCATCTTTAGTTGCATCATTTAACCTAGTTTCTTGATAGTAAGAGATCTACAATTTTAATGCATGGTAACCCTAAACGAAGAACAACATTTAAGGTTGAATATAGAGTCATATTTATGTTAGAGTTAATACAAGTTATCATAAATATTTTACCTTTAAAAGATCTTTGTGATCATTGTCTCAAGGTTGATAGCGTTAAAATTGTAGAAGTAAAATCCTCTTGTTCGTTGGCCTTTTCTATTCCTTGATTTGAGGATAGGTGTCTTCCATATACAAAAGTTTGGTCACATTGTTCACATCTTAGCAAGAGCCTTAGATTTGGGGTTAATACAAGAAAGAACACCAACAATCTGTACCAATCCTTTTCATATGTATGCCTTATTTACTTTTGTCTTTGCTTTTATCCTCCACTTAAATTAATTTCTTAATTTTCCACTTTCACATGTTTCCTTGGTTTTATGAGTTTTTCCTTTCCCATTCTATTTTCTTATATTGCATTATTATTATTTATTTTTGTTTACTATGTCATACACATGATTGTCATAATTATTATCATACTTATTCAATTCACCTTTATTATAATGCTATAGTGCTATACTAAGATTTTAAAGGTTATACATTAAGTCGATATTAATATTTCACACTCATAAAATGATAAATTATGCCCATACTTCCATATCATACTTTTGGACTTATCACACCATATTAGGGGGCATCATACTTTCCCCTTTGTATCATGTGTGTCTTCATTGACATATATGTACATTGAGAAGAATCATGCCTCCCCTCACCCTTGCACTCCTCTTATCATATCTTTAACATTCATACCCACCTCGGGACATTGCATCTTCCCCCCACCTTTGTCACTTCTCTTGTCGTATCTTTAACATTTATACCTTCATTATGTGCATCACACCTTGCCCCGTTACACCTTATGCTTTCATGATTTTTTTTCACATTTGGGGCATCATGCCTCCCCTTACATACCTTATTACTATTGACTCACCTTTATATTAGAGATATCACATCTCTCCACACTCAATACTTGATCTCTACATCACTCATAGTGCCATTCCTATTTTGACCTTCCAAGTAGTGATAGTTGCTACATAGAGAGTCATCACTTTGATACTGTGATTAAATAGACCATCACCATACTACATGCTAGTTCCCCTTGCTCCTTCTCATCATATGGTCATTGAATGAAATAGAGCATTATCACTTTTTGGATAGGGAAAATTTCCTTTTTCTCATTTCTTATTTTTCTTATTTCCTTGATAGTTAAACAAGCTTATATTTTGTATCTAATTTTCATTTTTGAGAAAGAAGCTACTCATCACATATTTACTTTGTATGGACCTTGAGATATCCTTTTATATATAAATATTCACTTCACATGCATGTTTGTGTGTCCTACATAGTTTAAAATGCATGATCATTATAGGATTCGCATGCATGTCGAAGCGAAGTAATATATAATGGTGAAAGATACATACTCATGTCATTTCCCATTTAGTTTTGTAATGTCTTATTACATGCACACATTAACAAATTACACAATATTGCACAAAGTTGGGCTTGTTCCCTTAGACTTTACCTATCCCCATACACACATATCCCATACATTTAGTCACACCTCATCTATCTCTCCATATCTTCCTATATAGCCTTGATTTATGACTCCACACATACCCAATATTCATCCCCCATATACCCACAACCATTTGCCTACCTCAAATTATTTCCATAGTCATAAGGTCAAACTTATGAGTGTGAATTCCACCCTTACATTTTTTAAATTCAAAATTGACTAATTTCTACTTATTCTACTAGCTACTAGGAGTTGACTAAACACATGTTTGTACAATTTGACACTATATGCTTGTATTTAAAGGCATGCATTTGCATTTGTTTTATTTATCTCACATCATTTTTCATCCCAAAAGTATTGGAGTAATTAATGGTGAAACACTTTAACTTGGCACATTAAAATGCACAACAAATCTACATACATCATTCTAGGGTGAGCGCCTATTGTCATTGATCTTTTATACAAAATTTCCAAGGTTGACCTAGGTGAACATGCCTCCTTACAACATAATGACAATCCTTCCAAGGTGTTCTTTTATACTAGTAGTCTCAGATATCATTAAAAATGAAAGCAGACAAAGATTGATTAGGTGAGTCATAAAGCAAAGGTATACACTAAGTAGGGTCCAATCCATGCACATATGACATATTGGTAATTGTGGAAAAGATTATCCTTAGACTTGACTAGACAAAATTTAGATTTGGTGCATAATCCAAGATATCATATTGATAGAGGTAACATTTTTAAGTCAAATAGTTCAAAAGTCAATACCATATTAAAAATTATTAATTTTTTGATCATAAAGTGAAATATGATTTATCCATTACATTTATTTTCTATAGTTTAACACCTAATTTCAAATGTATTAACCCACATAATAAACACAACCCTTAATTATTAATCCAACGTTGATTAGCACGGAGTTATAAGCATTTCATTTGGTTATTTTCCTTTTAAAAAACATAGAATACATTTAAAAAAGAAAAAAGTGTTGAAGACCGTAAGACGGCTTTAAAGTATGCCAAACCACAACACTTTTGGAAGGATATCCCACGAGAGTTCAGGTCATAAGTAGTCCACACCACGCGTATTAAGAAAAAAATAAAAATATACTTATAACATAAGAGACGAGAGCAAATAAATAAACACTTGTCCGCTTCAAAAATCACCCCAGCCCTTGAAAAGGAACGGAAAATAACAATAGCAAATTTACACAAAGAAACATTGCATCTCCATCCGCTTCTTCTGCTGCTGCTTATTCTTCTTCGCTTGCTCGATCTCGGACTCCAGAGCAAAATTCCATGTCTGAGATCCTTTAAAAACAAAAAATATCTGTCATTATCCTGATTCGAATACGCTAATACATCTCTAGATCTGGCTGCGATCAGACGAAGGTGATCGAAATTAGGGAAACGGAAGAGGGCCACGAAAATGAAGTCGGTAAAGAGTGCTACGCGATCTGCCCTGGTCGCATTTGCTCCAGAGGCGCCATTTTTGGCATCCGGTACGTTGGCCGGAGCACTGGATCTGCTGGAGAACTCCTCCCTCAAGCTGGAGATATTCAAGCTGGATTTCCATAAGTCCGAGCGGGAGCTCCCAGTGGTTGGCGAGTGCATCAGTAGCGAAGGGTTTAACCGCCTTTCGTGGGGCAACACCGGAGCTGGCACGGAGGAATATGCTTTCGGAGTAATTGCCGGTGGCATGAGCGATGGCACCATCAACGTCTGGAATCCAGCTAAAATTATGAAGTATGCATGCCTTTATAGGGTTTTAAAGGTTTTTCTTGGGTCTCTGTTGTTGCTTCACATTGCGATCTATCTTTATGGACACTAAATTCTCAAAACTTTGCGCCCAGAATCCTGTGGTTCTGCTTGATTTTCATAACCTTGTGCTTTATTTCTTTTGTAGCTATGTGATATACTACTTTTACTGTGTTGTAAGTAAATACGTCCGCTTATGATTCGAGAAAATCATCTAAGTAATTAAATTTGCCCACTTTTGATTCCAAAAAATCATCTAACCAAATATGTCCACTTGTTGAAATTTGGAAAATATGACTGGCTATTCTTTCTTTTTTGCCTATTTCTCTTCGTTTTAACTTTAATTCTATTTACCTATGGCCAAAGTAAGTCTCTTTGGAAATCTGATCTGTTCTTTTTTCCTGTTGGACTACTGCTCTTTGTTTTAACGTCAATTCCATTAGCCTATGGCCAAAGTCGATTTGGAAAATCTAATTAGTGCTCTTTTCTCTTTGGTCGATTGTTTTCAGTTCTATTTACCCATACCCGAAATAAGTCTCTAGGGCTTGCCTTTCTGCCAATCTCAATTCAAATCACATAACTAAATATATTGACAAGTGGAAATATGGAAAATCTGATAACTATGTTGGAAGTAAGTCTCTAGTATGGTTTGCCTTTGTTGTGGCAATCTGGCAAAAGTGAATAGAATCATGTATGTAAATATGATCACACGTGAGAATTTGGTAAACCTTAGTAAAATTTTTCTTTCTTTTTTCTTTTTGGCCGATTGCTCTTGGTTTTAGCTTCAATTGAGTTGACCTATGTCTGAAGTGTGTGTCTAGTATGGTTTTCCTTTCTGCTAATCTAGCAAAACCGATTAAAATCATGCATATAAATTTGTCCATTTGTGGACATATGCAAAATCTGATTAGTTCTTTTCTTTTTTGGCTGTTTACTCTTTGTGTTTAACCTCAATTCCATTTATCTATGCCTGAAGTAAGTTTTTATTATGGTCTACCTTTCAACAAGATTGCAAAAGCATTTACATCGATTTTTTTTAGTTGATTGCTCTTCATTATAATGGATAACTTCAATTTCATTTCCTTGGTAAGTGCAAGCATGTCTGCCTTTATACTAATCTGGCAGAAGTGTTTGCTGTGCACTGTTTGAATACCATTATTCTGTTTGATCAGCAACAGATCTTATTACTGGAATCTTGTAAAGATTACTCACTTATAGGAAGTAGTTTACATACACCTGCAATTACGTGTAACCCCTGGGTCACCACGATTGCCTGATCTTTGAGTATCAACTTTGGGAGAATTGTGTTGCAGCTGTGAATTGAATTAAGCATGTTTGGAGTATGAGCCTTGATTCTCACTACCTCAAAATTATTTATGTAGTCAGGATTATTCTGCTACAAAAATTATTGCAAGTAGCAGTCCAATTTGCAAAATGAACAAAATTACTTTTTGGCGATAGTTCTCTGCAACTGTATATCCTCGGCAGATTGGATCAAAGAAGCAAAAATTGTGAAAAAATTGCAATCATATGTGATTATGCGTGAATTGGGCACGGTCACAGTTTTTACCTGCAAAAAATATTGTTTCCTTCATAAATCGTTGACTGTGATTTTTAACAATTTCCAGGGGTTTATATCGCGTTTAAATCACCAAAAAAGCTCTTACCAACATGTCATCTTCCTGTGTGGTTTATCCATGTGATATTTTTGCTGTCTAGAATGGATTAAGCTATATGCGGACCAATTCCTTTTTGTAATTGAGGAATTGAAAACCTATGAAAGGAGGTGAATGACAAGCGTCTTCAACTCTGGTGTATCCTTTGCATGCCATGTCCACCATTCAATAGGGTTTAATCGAGCTAATGTAGTTTTATTTGTTTTTGCCTTTGGTTTGCTAAATGTTGAATCATGAAGATTAACAAAGGAAAGGCATTGTGTTTGAAATAAAGTTGCCTTCTCAATTGAATACATCTCCCAAGGGCCTTCATTAACTCTTCTTTTACCTCTTCCTCATTAGGAGGCACTCTCTCAGTCCTTGGTGCATACCATTTGGGATTTAGAACAAAGGCTATAATATGAGGCTGTCATGTCCCCATTTTATAGCTAAAGAATTAATAATTATTTTAAGTTGAGCCTGGTAATTTTATAATCTAAGGGACAACTTGATATATCATTATAATTAATAAAAAAAGGTGCTTTTAAACATTTAATATTAAAAAATATTTTAAATACTTTGGAGAGAAATTTTTAATTGAAGAGCCCAATGTGGAAAGGTTTAAAAAGGTGGCTTTGATTCACTTTGGCATCTTGACGTTGTTTGGCATTTACACTTTGGAGCTTTGTGTTCAATCTCGCAATTGAGGATGAAAACTCTTGGTTGTTTGGAGGTCTTGGAGGACAAAAACCCTCATGGATTTCCATTTCATGTTTGGAGATGAAAACCCTCATCCTTGTCCAGGTCATCTTCACACAAGGGTTGCCCGTTGCATTGGAGCTGAATTTGAGTAGTTTTTCATGGAAATTTCTAGAATTTTGGCAATTGGATTTGCAAGCAAATAATTTGACATCGTCAAGAGGATTCATCACTGCAGTTTCAGATATTTTTGCATCATCGTTGCTTATTTTTCATCTATTTTGGAGTGCCTGCATTTTTAGATACTGTACCATTTCAGGGTTTATTTTGGAGCGGTTGTACAAGTTTAGGGCACAAATTGTGAAGTGATCAGCAATTATGAGGGTTTGGGCATGATTTTGACTGCTGTTTGGTCACTTTATCAGCTGCCAATCTATATTCTTTTACCTGCACTGACTGTTCAGCTCTCCAATCAGCAGCCACACTATTATTTGGTGACGTACAAGTTTGAAACTAGCTGGGTCTGCCAGCCGTACATCCTTAGGAGGTCTTGTGAGTGGAAATATTGTTATCTATTCTGAAATTTGTTTTCAGATTTCATATTAAGCATTTATAATCATCATCTTACAAGCAAATTGAATCCAGTGGCTTTCATATTTGCTGTTGGATCCTAATATTGACATAACTAGGGTTACATTAGCCATGGACAGCAACTACATTCGATGCATTTGGGCATATATAATTCAGATCTGCTATGTATAGTGCAATTAATGATCAATTTCAGCACTGTAAGGTTTTGTGGTGTTATGTCTAGCCAGTTGTTATTCTGATCAGCACATTATTTTCAGTTCAGTTTGTAGTTACATTTTCATTTTGGTTTCCAAAATCACAAAAAAAAACAAAAATAGTAGAAAATTAAAAAAGTTCTAGGTTGGGGACATTACAGAGGTGTGGTGTTCATAATGTCCCACTGTCGCATCACAATGGGCATGATATGCTCTTGATATAATCCCAAATTAGGATTCCTGTTATGAATTGCTTGTTTCATTTGCCCAAGTATGATGCTGTCATACATCTCATAAATCTCTCCAAGACCAGGATAGTTTGTGTTAACATATTTAATGACATATATAATAGGTGAGATGAAGAAACAAACATATTTGCAAACAATTTTTTTAAAAAGAATAAGATTGACAGTCCTTATGTCCCTATGTAAATATCTATGAATAAAGAGCAAATGTTAATAAAAAATATGGATAAAATTATCAAGTTACAAACATTAATAGATTAATAATTTAATAACTTAATTAGAATTTTCTTACCTCACAATGGACCACCAGTCGTCATTAAGGATCTTTTGCTTCACAACTTTTCTCTCGTTAGTGTTCACATCAGACCATCTACCCCACTTTGGATTAATCATCAACTTTAGAGGATCTTGCATCTCAAACATTCTCTATAACAAAATGATGTGATTGGCAAATCTAGTCTCTACAAGTTTGAAGAATCCTTCCTTGAAATTTTTTCGAAGAGAGCAAGTGAGATGTGGTGGTTGCAAATGAACATCTAAATATTTTTAGCTTTTACCACCACCTTCTTCACCCAATCTATCTTTCCTATGTCTCTTAATGCATTATTCAATGGATGAACTCAACATGAGGTCCAAAAGATGTGGTTGTAAGCACCATCCACCATCATGCCAACTAATTTGCACACACATGCCCAATTGGTGACCACTTGTACAATATCTGAGGCCCCAACCTCCTCTATGGCCTCTCCCAAAATCTGAAAGTGGAAGTTTGCATCTTTCTGCTTCCCTAAATAATCAATAGCTCAAAGAAAATAAGAGCTAGTTGCATATGTGCCTATGATGTTAATGAGTGGTTGATGTCTAAAATTGGTCCACCCATCCTTGATAATAGAGCAGCCCATCCTCAAGAGGGCTTCCTCATTTCCACAATCACTAAATTTACCTTATCTTACACAAAGGTTAGTGCGTGGTATGTTCTCCAAGTGGGGTAATGAGGGACTGATGGAAATTGCATCTTTGAACATTTGTTTGAAATAGGGACAGCATGCCACATGAAATGGGATGGCATGAGCAAAGAAAAATCTGGCAATAGAAGACTTTGCCACTTGTTGTGATTGCATATTGAAACATCACCACTAGCAACCATGTATGTCATAGTTATTGTGTAGACCCTATTAGCATTGGCATACATGTAGCCCTGGTTTTTTCTTCCATAAGCAATCTATTAATCTCTGCCTAAGTTATTGATCTTGGTATTGGTTTGAGTTCGGGTTTACAGATTGGTTCACAGATTCAACCAAAAATTTTGGGGTTTGCTTTGCTTTGGGTTTGTCAGTACAAAAACATATAAAAATCATACATATATACAAATTTACAGCCTAAAATCAAGAATACTAGATGTAATATACATATTTTTAACATTTTTAATGTATAGTATATTTATAAGCCTTATAAAATATCAATAAAGTTAATATATAATATTATAATATAATAATAAAATTATAAAGAAAGGTAATATTAATAAATAATAAATATTGATATATGATTAATTTTAAAAAATTATTAACTTACACAACTATTCATTTTTAATTATTATTAATAGTAATATTAATAACTTGTTTAATATATTTACATTAGTTTTTATTATTATTAATAATTATTATTGATATAATAGATATTATTAATATTTATTATTTATCCTTTTCAGGATATGGGCAAGCTGCAATATACAGACACAGACAAAACTACTACTCTGCATTAAAAATACGCACTGTACACATGCTGTATAGCTGTCAATGGTGTTCGTTCTGTCTATAATGGTCCAAATGAGTAAGTCATTTGGATCAGAAAACTGGACAAAATGCGTGATTGTTGATAGTATTATCTGCATAGTAATAAATATTTGTTTGCTTTTGTAAATGATATGAGCTAGCTGCAATGGTGTTATGGCTTGGAATGTTGCCATGCAATCTCAAGGTTTGTTTTTGCACACACTGTCTTGTGAAATAAAGATGCAAGCAAAAATTCCTTGCCCATGAACACATTGTTTATGGACATAAAAAAAGAAAATGATAAGAGATTTTCAAATATTTTAAAGGTGATTTACAAAGGAAATGGTGGCTTTATCGTGGCAATAGAGGAAAATGGGGAAATTCATCACAGATTTGCTTAGGAAGCAAACCCACCAGGAAATTACATAGCCCTGCACATCATTTCCTGCCAAATTAAATCTGGATCTAGATCTGGGCCGCATCTGATCTGAACTAGCAAGTCTAGGGGGCTGAACTTGTAACTTAGACCTTTGCCTTCTCAGCTGTGTTTATTTATGGACAAATCTTAACCCTCTTTCGAGTAATGCCCAAGAGGTGACTATATACCTTGGTGTAGCTCCCTCTAATATATATATATATTTTGATCGGTAATGGGCACTTTTTAAGGTGCCTAACACTATTGCTGTTCAAATTTGCAAGCCCACCAGCCCAGCGAAGGCACAAAGCTTGCGAGCGTAGTGGCCCAGTGGGGATTTGAACCTTGGTGGCAGCATCATCAAGCAAGTATTTCAACCGCTGCATTATACGGTTCACCCCACTCCCTCTAAAATATTTATTTCATATGTGACACAGCAAAACTTTACTCTTCCCCTGCCCTCGCACCCACCCCCCCAAATTTTTCTATTTGTCTTGTTAAATTTTGAACCAGAAATGAGAGCAAACAGAAAATGTAACACAAAGAACAAATGAACACAGTATTTATCCTGGGAAAACCCTCCTCATGAGGGAGAAAAACCCAGCCACAAATGTATCTCTCTTATATTAAGATGAAATAGCAGCAATCAGCTTACAACTTGACCCATAGAAGAATAGTACCTCTCATAGATACATGCATACAAAAGAACTCTGTTTTCCTCCTTTATATCAATCTGCTCTTCAAAAGATAATAAACTGCTGTAGATGGCAAACTCCTCCTTGAAAGAACGATTTGACTTAAGCAAGAATCAAACCCAAATAAGGAATCGTCTCTCCTATTTATGAGCAAGGAGAGGTTACAAGTGCAAGCAAAAGGAGACGCACTAGGAAGCATTACAATTTCCTATTTTAAGGAATACAAACAGAGATTCTCATGCATGTCAGTAGGCAGATTCTCCTGCATGTGAGTTACACTTATTTAAGGAAGATTCTTCTGACACAAGAAGATACCTCCTACTACTACTAAAACATTAACACTCCCTCTTAGCTAGGGAGGTATCTTTTCACATATCCATGTCATCAAAGCATATGTGCACAAGTATCCATCACGGAATCACTCAACGTGATGTTGTCATCTCATCATGAGGTCCACCATGGCACTCCAAGAGAATGGAACAAGGGCTTTCACCTCAAATTTATCTCGCAGAGAAAGATGCACTAACAAGGGCTTACACCTCAAATCTATGTTCCACCAAGTTTTCGGGACGGGGGGACGGCGGGACTCATTTCGGGGACGACAAATTTTTGAGGGGATTTTAGGGGACGGGGGGACGGTTGTATATATATATATATATATAGGGAGAGAGAGAGAGAGATAAATTTTAAAAATATAGGGAAATTTCAAATTTAAGATATTCATATGAGTAATGATAATCATAACAATCACCAATCATATTGACATATGCATCATAGAATCGAATTATCAAACAAATTAATGCTATAGCTACCTAATTGCATCCATGGACCATAATTCAAATTCATGTCAAATAGTCAATGTGCATATGATATAAAATAATAAAATGCCCAAAAGGCTACAAGTTTGTACTACAAATGTCAAAATGACAAAGTCACAAGTGTCCAAAGGCAAAACATAGAAATAGAAAGTATGATGATTGCCACTACTCGGCATCTGCCAACACTGCATCAAAATCAGACTCATAGTCTGAGTCACTGTCACTGTGAGGGGCTGGCTCATCTAATGGAACTCCAACCAATCCCTCCTGTCTCTCCTCCTCATCAATTTGTGTGACGTCCTCTGGATCAACATCCCATCGTAATGCTGGAGTCTGTCTATACTCAGGAGTCTGACGATCCTGGAGTCGCAAAGCACTATGCACAACCACTAATTTTTCTGCCCATCTAGAGGTCAGCCTATTCCTCTTGATAGAGTGAATAAAGCCGTATGTTGACCAATTCCTCTCTGCAGCAGAGGAACTAGCAACCTGTGAGAGGAGACAAAATTTAAAAACTAAATTAGTAATTTAAATTTACTAATTAGGACATTCAATTTAAATTATGATTATATAAATGTTCAAACTTCAACACTATCACTCATCTAAATCAAATTATGTTAATCTAAAGTATTACCTGTGAAAGGAGGCGAACAGCAAGCGTCCTCAATTGTGGTGCATCCTTCCCATGCCATGACCACCATCCAATAGGATCCCTTTGAGCTACTGTAGTTCTATCTACCCTGGCCTCTGGTTTGCCGAATGTTGGACCACGGAGATTAACAAAGTCAGTGAACTGTGTACGAACTAGACTGGCCTCCTCAATTGAATATATTTTTGCAAGGGCCCTCATAAACCCTTCTTTCACCTCATCATCATCACAAGGAGGCATCCTACCAGGTCTAGGTACATACCATTTGGGATTAAGAGCAAAGGCTGCCATATGAAGCGGGGTGTTCATAGTGTTCCACCGCCTTGTCACAATGGGCCTAATTTTTTGCTCATATAATCCCGAATTAGGATCCTTATCAGAAATTGCTTTCTTCATTTTTCCAAGCATGGAGTCAAAAGTTTCATAAATCTCTCCAAGACTTGGAGAGTCTGTATCAGCATATCTAATGACATCCACAATAGGTGAAATGATGGAGCAAACAAATCTGCAAACAAAAATTTGAAAAAAGACAAGTTAGAACTTAGAAAATAAAAAAATATTAATAATAAAATCATATATATATATTTTTATAAAATCAGCAATCAATAACAAATTACTAATTAACAATTTTTTTACCTCACATTGGACCACCAATTATCATCAAGAATTTTTTGTTTGATGCTTCTCCCTTCTGCAGTGCTTGCCATAGCCCATCTATTCCACTCTGAATTAACCATCATCAACTGTAGAGCCTCCTGTACCTCAAGCATCCTCTCTAACAAAATAAAGTAGCTGGCATACCTTGTTGCTACAGGCTTGAGAAATTCCTTCCTTGAAAATGTCCTAAAGAGGGCAAGTGAGGTGTGATGGTTGCAAATAAACATCTGAATGTCTCTAGCATCTACAACCACCTGGTGCACCCAATCCATCTTCCCTATGTCTTTCAATGCGTTGTTCAACGCATGAACACAACAAGGAGTCCAAAAGATGTGCTTGTAAGCACTCTCAACCATCAAACCTGCTAATCTGCACACACGTGCTGAATCAGTAACCACCTGCACAACATTGGTTGCCCCAACCTCCTCTATAGCCTCTTTCAAAATATTAAATTGGAATTCTGCATCCTTGCGCTTTCCAGAACAATCAATGGCTCTAAGGAAATATGGACCAGCTGAACATGTGACTATGATGTTTATAAGTGGCCGTTGTCTAATATCGGTCCACCCATCCATGATAATAGAGCAACCTGTTCTAATCCAACACTGTCTCATGTCCTCCATCACCACACTCACCTTAGAATATTCTTTTTCAAGGAGTGTAGTACGTAATTTATGTTCTCCAGGGGGAATGTATGAGGTACCAACATTTGCCACATCTCTAAACATTTGTTTGAAGTAGGGAGAACGTGCTACATGGAATGGGATAGCATGGGCATAGAAAAATTTGGCAATGGAAGAATCTGCCACATCTCGTGCTTGCACATTGAACATATTTTCAACTGTATTTTGCTGCTCACTAGAAGTAGCAGCCTTCCTCTTCCCTCTTGTGGAAATATGAACACCACCCGCACCACTACTACCACTACCAACACTAGGACTACCAAGCATAGAGGGCATAGGTGAGGTTGAATGTGCGGATTGAGTTTGCATAAGCTGATCCATAGGCCTTCCTCCGGCCTCCAAGTGCAATCTATAACACTCCATCCTCTCAAAATCTTTTATATCTTTACAACCCTTGACCCCATGGCCTCCAAAACCCAATAGATGAGAATAGACTCTTGTATAGCTCCCATTATATTTTTCTTTGCAAATGTGACATAGCCACAATCTACTACCCCCAGTGTTTTTCCCTTTGCCTTTGTCTATACGTGATGCTAGTTGAAGAAGAGGTTTTTTAGAATTAAAAGGGCCTTTTGCATATTTTTTCAAGTCTTCAGAAGGGATATCAAATGGGTTTGTTTGAGGCTGCCCCATATGAATTGATTGGTTTTCTTCCCCCCTCTCAACATCCCCACTATCTTCACTATTGCTGCTCATTTTGTTTTCTTTTGGTTTTTGCAAACTGAAAATTTAAAAAAAATAAAAAAAATCATACATTTTATCATTTTAACTTAGAAAAAAATGAAAGATAATGAAAGAATAACTTACCTCTTTCACTTCTTTTGTTGGTTGCTTGCTTAATGCTCTCCTTTCTTTCTCCTAAATGCTGGTTTTTCTTCTCCAACAACTCCTTCAAACCCTCCTCTTTCTCTTCTCACTTTTGCTCTTGGCTGCAATTTTATCTTGGCAAGTTAAAATGAGATCAAATGAAGGTAAAAAAATGTTTTAAGTGGTCATATTAGGGTTGGGAAGGCGTGGGGCCCACAAAGGAATGTTTTAAAAAAGAAAAAATTAAAAAAAAAACTTTTATTTTTATGTTTTATATGCTGCTGGGCGATAGGGGACGGCCGGCGTCCCCGGGACGGTTGAGGGACGGCTAGGCGTCCCCTATCCGTCCAGTGGACGGCCTGGCAGTCCCCTTTCCATTCGGGGACGTTTCTTCTAATCGGGGACGTCCCCGAATTTCAGGGACTTTTGGGGGACGGCTGACAGCCGTCCCCTACGCGTTTCCTGTCCCCGAAACGTCTCCGGGACGGGTACGGGGGGCAAATACCTAGGGGACGCGTCCCCGTGTACCCTTGCCTCAAATCTCTCTCACAGAGAGAAATGCAATAACAAGGGCTTACACCTCAAATCTCTCTCGTAGAGAGAAATGCATTAACAAGGGCTTGCACCTCAAATCTCTCTTACAAAGAGAAATGCATTAACACATGAAGCAAGAGTCACTGAGGCTGAGACTCTCTCTCAGCAAGAGTAACATTCTCGACAATACCAAGCTTATCTCAAAAATAAGAAAACTTTACTCTAGGAAGTGGTTTGGTGAGAATGTCAGCTGTCTGCTCATCCGTGCAAGTATACTTGAGTTCAATTGCTTTCCTTTGAACCATATCTCTTAAATAATGATACTTGATCTCCACATGCTTGGTTCTATCATGAAAAACAGGTTTAACAGAAAGCTTCGCACAGCTTTGGTTGTCACAAAGAATCACAATAGGTTCCAAAACCTGCCCAAACAGTCCTGCAAGAAGCTTTCGAAGACACACTGCTTCTCGAGCTGCCACATATTCAGCTTCTGTTGTACGTTGAGCCACACATGACTGTTTTTTGCTGCACCAAGAAATCATAGCAGAGCCTAAGCTGAAACAACAACCGAAAGTGCTCTTCCTGTTAGGTACACACCCTGCCCAATCTGAATCAGAAAAACCTTGCAATTTCAGATCTTCACAAGAAGTATATTTCAAACCATATCCCACTGTACCACACACATATCTAAATATATGCTTAGCTGCAACAAAATGAATCTGTCTAGGCTCAGACATGAACTGACTAAGAGTGTTAACAGCATAACATATATCAGGCCTAGTATTGATCAAATGCATCAGTGATCCAATCAATTGCCTATACATAGTGGGATCAACTAAATTTGAATTGGCTGCAACCTCATGTAACTTTTTCAGATTTGCTTTCATGGGAGTTGACATAGACTTGCAATCTAACATACCAAATCTTTTCAAAATGTCAATAGCATATTTCCCTTGACTCAGGACAATCTCATTTGGTCTTTGCCATACTTCTAATCCAAGAAAATAATGCAACAGACCAAGATCTTTCATCTCGAATTCAGAGGTTAACTCCTTACATTTAGCAATAAGATCATCCCCTCTAGTAATAAAAAGATCATCAACATAAAGAACTAAAATTAATGCTTTATCATCAATTACCTTGAAATAGAGATTTGGATCTGCATCATTTTTGAGGAAGCCCAAGCTCACTAAATAATGATCAATTCTTTGATAACATGCACGTGGAGCTTGCTTAAGGCCATACAAGGCCTTTTTCAATTTGCATACATGTGATTCCTTCTCATGAATCACAAAACCCTCTGGCTGCTCAATAAATACCTCTTTTTCAATTACACCATTCAAGAATGCTGTCTATACATCCATTTGATGTAATTTCCATCCTTTAACAGCTGCAATAGCAATAATGGTTCTGATGGAAGTATACCGAGCTACAGGAGCAAATGTCTCCTCATAATCTATACCTTCTTTTTGAGAAAACCCTCTTGCTACAAATCTGGCTTTATTCTTTTCAATACTACCATCAGCTGCATGTTTAATTTTGAACAACCACTTAGAAGAAACAATAGATTTACCTTTAGGCCTAGGAACATTATCCCAAACGTCATTCTTGATAATGGATTGATATTCTTCTGTCATGGCATCTCTCCATACTTGCTGATTTGAAGCCTCTTCAAAACTTGAAGGCTCGGATTCAATAATAGACTCATTGAAGCAACATAACTTGCAAACTTATGAGGTTTCTTACTTTCTCTGAAAGTACCACGAGGGGCTGCAAAATTTTCAGCCTCTTCCATAGTATGCCTGGCCCACAAGGGTTTCTTCTTGTCAGATGAAACATTACTTGGTCCAAAAGAGGAGTCTATAGGATCAACAGGATCAAGAGGGTCTTCTAAATCAGGAGTCTCCCTCTGAATCTTAGAAGGGGAATTAGGAGCAGCAATATCCATATCTTGAGAAGTCTCACGATCTTCTCTATCAATTTCCATAGAAGTTTCTTTAGATCTTTTGCAAGCTACATCTTCTTCAAATGAAACATCTCTGCTGATTTCAATTTGCTTTTGACCCGGAATGTAGACCCTGTAAGCTTTTGAAGTTTCACTGTAACCAACAAAAATTCCCTTCTTGCTTGAAGGTTCTAACTTAGATCTTTTATCTTTAGGTACATGAATATAAACTGGATATCCAAAAATTCTAAAATGACCAATATCTGGTTTGATACCTGTGAAAGCTTCTTCAGGAGTCATATTGTCTAAAATTTGATGTGGGCTACGATTCTGAACATAAACGGCTGTCCTGCAAGCTTCTGCCCAAAGAAAAGTTTGAAGGCCTTGATCATGGATCATGGCTTTCGCTGCCTCAACAATAGATCTGTTCTTTCTTTTTGCAACTCCATTTTGTTGTGGATTATAAGGGACACAAAACTCCCTCTTAATCCCAGCATCAATACAGAAATTTTGAAAAACACCAGAAGTATATTCACCCCCATTGTCAGACCTTAAGACTTTGATCCTCTTATCAGTCAAATTCTCTACTTGAGCTTTGAACTCTTTAAATCTAGATAGGACTTCATCAGACTCTTTAGTTTTTAGAAAATATATCCAAGTCTTACGAGAGAAATCATCAATAAAAGTCACATAGTACCAAAAACCACTTAATGATGCAGTAGACATAGGTCCACACAAGTCAGAATGAATCAGCTCTAAAATTCCTTTTGCTCTACTTTCACTATTGTGAAAAGTACTTTTAATGTTCTTACCTAAAGCACAACCTTTGCAGACACCATCATGTTCTTGATTGAGCTTTGGGAGACCAATGACCACCTTCTCCATGGAAGAAAGAGTTCTGAAATTTAGATGAGCGAATCTTTTATGCCACAACTCACTAGAACTCATGGAATCATGTGCTAAAGCTTGAATAGGACGAGCTGAAAGTCTATATAGACCCTCATAACGAGCACCAATTTCACAAGCTGTCTTAATGCTGGAGTTCTTCCATGTAAGAACTTTGCCTTCAGCAAATGCAACTTGGTATCCTTTATCTTCCAACGCTGAAATAGAAATCAAATTCCTCTTGATTCTAGGAACGAACAAAACATCACTTAGATGAAGAGGAATTCCTGAATTTAAATGAAAGGATGTAGTTCCGACACTTTTCATAGAATAACAAGCATCATCACCAATAATAACTTGCGAGTGAGTATCCTTTTCTCTTAGATCAGAAAGGTGCTCTCGATATCGCGTAAGATGACAAGAAGCTCCACTATCAATTAGCCAAGTATCACTATCAGTAGGAACATTACTTGAAAGAGCTGATATAAATAAGAAACCCTCTGAATCTTCACTTGATTCTCTATGAGTAGAATCATTTTCAACATTTGTAACAGCAACTTGATGCTTAGGTCTTGTTGGACAATCTTTAGCAAGGTGACCATACTTGTCACATCTGAAACACTGAATCTTAGATAGATCCTTCTTCTTCTTAGGTTCAGGAGTTGAACCAGAATTCCTATCTCCATACCTCTTGAAGTTTCCTTTCCTCCCTTTCCTTTTAGAAGTATGAGCAGCAAGGACATGCTCTTCTTCATGGTGAGATCTTCGCCCATTTCCTCTTGCCTCCAATCTGCATTCCTCTTGAATACAATCAGCTCTCAAACGATCAAACTTGGGTAACTCATCTCTTCCACTAATTCCTTGAATGAAGGATTCCCAAGAGTGAGGAAGGCCATTCATGGCCAACATAACTAGGTCTTTGTCTTCAATAGAATTTCCAATGGCATTTAGCTGATCCTTCAATTCTGAAATTTTCATGAAGAAGGATACAACAGATTCTCCTCTAGCCATTTTAATATGTAAGAGTTGACGCCTCAACGCTAGAGCTCTACTAGTGTTGTTGAATTCATACAGACTTTGAAGGCTCTCAAACATCTCTTTAGCTGAATTTAGCTTGGAAATGACAGGTACCAAGTGATCCTTAACATACTCAATCAATATCTTCTTTGCCATAATATGGTTCTTCCTCCAATGAGCTTTCTCAGTGTCATTAGCAGGTTCATCTACATCAGACTTCACAAAGTTGAGAAGGCCATTTTCTTCAAAAGCAATTAGAACTCTGAATTTCCATGAGGTAAAGTTGGATGCACCATCCAGCCTGTCCTCAACTTTGAGTCCATTCACCATTGTAGGAAGCTGAAATAAACAGGGTAGAAGACAAGCAAAGAATATTTCAAAGCTTAAGAGTTCTGGTTCTGGATCTTTTCTTTAGACCCGCTCTGATACCATGTTAAATTTTGAACCAGAAATGAGAGCAAATAGAAAATGTAACAGAAAGAACAAATGAATACAGTATTTATCCTGGGAAAACCCTCCTCATGAGGGAGAAAAACCCAGCCACAAATGTATCTCTTTTATATTAAGATGAAATAGCAGCAATCAACTTACAACTTGACCCACAGAAGAATAGTACCTCTCATAGATACATGCATACAAAAGAACTCTGTTTTCCTCCTTAATATCAATCTGCTCTTCAAAAGATAATAACCTACTGTAGATGGAAAACTCCTCCTTGAAAGAACGACTTCACTTAAGCAAGAATCAAACCCAAATAAGGAATCATCTCTCCTATTTATGAGCAAGGAGAGGTTACAAGTGCATGCAAAAGGAGATGCACTAGGAAGCATTACAATTTCCTATTTTAAGGAATACAAACAGAGATTCTCATGCATGTCAGTAGGCAGATTCTCCTGCATGTCAGTTACACTTATTTAAGGAAGATTCTTCTGACACAAGAAGATACCTCCTGCTGCTACTAAAACATTAACAGTCTTTGTCTACAGCTGTTACAAATTGCAAAAAAGGTTTAGAGGGTTTGGAAGGGCCCTTTGCATAATGTCTAAAGAGGATAGAAGGGCCCTCAAGCGGTGTAATGACCCTGCTCAATTCTGACCTCAAAGTGCTGATTGAAGACTCAAGGAATTTTGTCAAACAATTCACATACAAACTTCCAGCTTGCTGGTTTGTGTGATCAGACTGATATAAATGCTTGTAGATAATATCAAAGCACTCTAAATGTTTGGAAATCAAAACTATAATGCATAAACTATACCCTAGATGCATGAATGACTTAATTTCATCATTTACAATGCTCATATATGATTTCTAAATGCGAAATATGCACCTACAGCCAACTGGGAATTTTAACAAACAATTGGTATGCAACCTATATGCTGATAAGAACATCTACAGCCATTGACATTATGTCAAATAGTTGGCATACATCTTCATATCACATTCAAATGAACATTACAACCATGTAAGACTTCCCAAAGATGATGTCTTATTGAAATGCAATCCCTTCTACAATGCTGATAATGAAAATGCCAAGACTCTTGGCTTACAACTCATATAATGGTTACAAACAGATCTGATACAAAATGTTCACCTACAGCAGCTACCATGAAATGCATCTAAATTATCATTAAGCTTGTATAAATCAAAAGGAACCTGGAACATGAAGTTGCCTTGAAGCTGTGATGAATTAGCAAGCAATATCTTGAATGATAATGACCTCTTGATGCCGAAACAATCCTCAGACCCAGCCGCCCCAGTTCTGATATAAATTAAAATAATTCTCAGCTTCTATGCCCTCCAAAATGCATCCAACTTCATCTTCTAACCCTCTTAAGAAGTGCGCCCAGGGTAGAAGAGAGAATCGAACCAAGTTGAGAGAATTACAAGCAAATCGTGGCCTCCATTATGACTGTAATTTTCTGATGTTTGAATAATCAGACTTTCCCTATGCAAACTGCCCTTTTATGACCTGGAAATGCAATGGCTGCCTGCACAAACAAGTTCGATTCTCCTTGAGCAAGGCAGATTTGACTCCTTTGATGTGGCACCTAACTATCTTATTACCCAACGATGCCTTCTTAATTTATTTAGAATTTTTATTGCCTTCAATCTAGGAATCGCTCCTCCTTATATGGCCGCCCCTATTCTGAGATATCAGACCTTTGAGATAAATTGAAGAAACCACAAATCGTCCTCAAAATGCATCAAGAGTCATCTCCACCCTTCCTTGTATCAAGCGCTGCAAGCATAAGTGAAGTCGATGCCAAGAAGAGGTACAATATGACAATCGTGGCTTTTATGCAGACATAAGATGACTGTAATTTCTGTTATAAACATCAGATTCTTTCCCAAGCAAGTCGACTCCTAAATGCCAAAATGAGTGAAGACTTCAACACCAAAAATGCCTCCAACAATGCACCAAACAAATTATACAAAAAACTTGGCCAAAGGCCACAAAGTTTTAACGATGGAGCTCAAATAGAAAGTCTGAATTAACTTTCTCCCAGCTGCAATAATTCAAGTGATATTTCACACCCTCAAAATTGCGTACCAATTGAGAGTTTCCGTTCTCAATGGCCAATTGTGACTACTGCAGAAACCCTAGGCTCCACAATGTGCATCAACAACAAACAACAACATCAACAACAAATCTGGATGATAGACAATGAGCCCTCAATGCCTATTTATTCTTTTTCCTCAATAGGTCGGCCTCCTTCTAGAACTTTCCCAAGTCACCTTCTAGAAGGAATATTATTTTATTATTTTAATATTGCACTTTATAATAATATAACTCAACTCCTAAAGTGCAATATAACATTATAACATAAAATAAGGTTTCCAAAATTAGAAACATCCATGGTGATAATTGGAAAACCTTCATATGACCACGAAATGAGCCAACCAATCAACTGGGTATCTGCCAAACGATCTTCTTATCAAGTCCCATTAGCCTACAAGGATTAGGAATAGGCTAATTCCTCCAAAATCCATTGCTCATGAAAAAGGGGACATTACAAGCGGGTTGTGTAGCTGTCCACAAATGGGACTTGCCTCTACCCTTCTTCTCCATAGTTCTTTACTGATGCTGCTGTCTGCACCCTGCTGATCTCATTTTGGTCACTGCTCTGCTCTTCAAGAAGAATAAATAAACTCAAATTGAACTTAAGTTATTTTCTTTCTTTCTCCTTCAAGTAACTCCAACTTGCTGATGCTTGTTGGGATGAAGAGCGGGGCTATGTTTAAGGTATTTAGGGCTGACTCTGGTGTGGAGGCCCACTAAAAAACATGCCTTTTTATTTTTTATTCAAACCAGGCCTAGTTTTTCAAAATTTTTTGAAGGTAGGCTTGACCGTCTGTAGCCTACATTTCTGGGTTATTTCTCATGTGTTTCCAGGACATTTCCTTGCAGAGTCGGGGGTTAGAGGATGTTTCTGATGCATCCCTACTTCCTTGAAACATCCCTGGTATGGGGACACCTGCAAAAGGGAAGGGGAAATGTCCCTATGTATCCTTGAGGCATACGATATCTATTCAACTTATTTAAACATTTTGTTGGTAGATGTGACAGTAGATTGTTGTATTCTACGACTTCATTATTTTGCTTATCTCTCTAAAGAAGCAAACTTTCCACTAGCATACACCACATGCTACAAGGACAGTTATCAACTACAATCATAACACTTTTAAATGGATCTACAACTTGCTCCACACACACTTCTACAACACTCAAGTCCCCTAAGCACTCAATCAAGTAAACTAGAATGACTAAAATTACTTGTATGTGACCACCAAGGAGTATATTTATGCACAAACTCAGCGTTGCATTGAAATTGGAAACTTAAATGTTGTTATTGGAACCTGAGAAGATGGGATTCAAAATGCATAAGCTGTATGCAGTCCTGTGGAGTGCCCTATTTTGAACAGTTTTGACCTCATTTGAAATTCTTCAGGCACTTTTGCTCTTATCAGGATGGTTCTGACCTTCATCGAACCTGGTAGATTATTTTGACCCTGGATGAACATATCACTTATTCACTGTTTCATAGCTACTTCTGATCCCTGAGTGTCTGGATCACTCCTGAACCATCTGTAACCTTGTTCTGCTTTGAATGCTTCTGCGATCTTTGTTTTTTTTCTGGCAAATATTGCATATCAGATTGCTTACGGATGTTACAATTACATGCTTAGTCGAGATTAGTGACTTAGTTGATGTTGGCTGACTTAATGATCCAATTTGGATCAAAAAAAGTGAAAAAATGGAAGATATTGGGAATGGTTACAAAACAAATATTTGTTTGTGCATGTGCTTTTGGGCATGTGTGTATGGCTATTAATTAAATAGCTAATGGGAATGCTCCCATTTGCATATCTTCGAATATAGATTTGAAATTCGATATCACAAAGTTAGAGACTTTTTGATGCTATGTTTCATGCCAATCTGCTGCCTATTCCTTTGTATAACTTTCATACTTTTGCCTAAGTCACAAGGTTCGAATTTGAATTCAAGTTCGACAACATTGAAATTCGGATGAAGTTCGGCAAGGAAAAAATTTGAAAAGTAAAAAATTCGGATTAAATTCACCTTATATAATTTTGATTTTTTTACAATATAAGTAATAAACTTAAAATAAGTAAAAAAGATATTAATATAATAATACGTTTAAATATATTAATAAAGCTAAACACAAAGCAAAATAAATAATAAATATGTTTAAAAATATAATTTAAAATTTAAATATTAATATTATTAATATATAAATAATAGATAAATTAAATTATATATTAAATAATAAACATATTATAATAAAAAAATATTATATCACGATCTATCATCAATAGTCAGGTTAAATTAGCAGAGTTCACATTCGAAATTTCCGTCTTATGGTCCCGTTCGACAAATATTAAATACTATGCCGTTCAATGGTGAATGACACTTTTTTGCTGTTTGATAGACTGACTCACCTATATTACAGAGGTTGTTGGATTGATCATTCTTGTTAGAAGGTTTGTTTTCGAGATGAATAGAGGTGTAAAGATCACAATGTTGTGCTTAGGCTTAGCTTTGTCATTCATCACAATACAGAATGCCAAGAGTTCCTCTTCTCCTTATGCCTTTGCTTTACATCACCCCCACATGGAAGAAAGCTTTTCTATTGCGAAAAATCGTATGCTGCTAGAGAAAATAGATGATGATAACGGAGACGTTGAAGCTCTCCTCTCTTTTAAAAGGCATTACAGCTGACCCCTCGCGATCACTTTCCAATTGGACAGGAGTTTCGTGGGCGAAAAAACCCTAATTGCGGCAAAAACTAAGGAAATCATGGCACAAATCAAGGGAATGGTGGCAGAAATGGAGGAAATCGCAGCAGAGTCACATTTTACTAAAGAACATTGCAAAAACCCTATAAAATGCTTTAAAAAACCCTAAAAATTGACACATTTTTCTGTACAAATAAATGGCTAAATTTGAATGAATTTTAAATAAATATTTCAAGTTCGCAAAAATTCGAATTCCATGCTTCAAGTTCACCAAATTCTGTGACTAAGCTTATTGCCATAGCCTATTGAAATAGTTTGAATCTTTTCAAATGGTCAGCAGGCAAAATTTCTTTGTTGCCTTTATAACCTAATACTTAAATATCATTGAACTTTAGCCTTCATTAGCAGGACTCTCCGGATAAAGTGGATATTCTGTAGTGATGTGGAGGTGCTTCTCTTGACATCAGAGATGCAGATCACAAAATACAAAATAATAGATATGGTTTACAAATCTGAACATATGCAAAATTTCATGCTAAACATATTGCGTGGTATCACATATGATATTATGAAAGCTTCCTACAGAAACATAGATAAACTAGTGGTCTATTGAGCTAAATTAGTGAGATCAAGTTATACAATCTAGTGATTCTGGGTATTGGATCAACAAATGTAATCTAGTGATTTGGGTCGTATTCTACATGTGTTTTAGAAACAAAACAGGTACTATAACATTTGAGGGCATATTGATGCTGTACATCTGAAAGACGATCATGTTTATTGTTTTGAGTTGAACTCACTTCCAGATGGTTTGGATTATGATTAATAATGTTTCTGCCTGGGGTCCATAATTTAATTCAGTTAGCAATGAACACTTCTCAACAACAATGCACAGACCTTGTTATGGGCTGGATATGCCGGGTTTATGAACTTGGGGGCCTTAATCACATTATGAACCATAGTAACGAGACGCGGACGCGGCTCAGACTCGGCGAGGGCGACTCGGCGCGGGACTCGGCAACTTCGGACGCGGACGCGGCGCAGACGCGGCAAAATGAAAAAAAGTTGAAAAACCCTAGAAATTTAGAGATTTTTAAGGATTTAAAACTTGTTTCAAGCACCCTTTATTGAATACAACACAAATAAAAGCAAATTTGATCACATGCACAAGTATACAACGATTACATAAGTATAAAGTACACAAATTGTAGTTGCGTTGCTGAAGGAAATAACATAGATATATAAAATTAGTCAAATGTATACAAAACTCATGGAATATGAAATCCATGACATCAAATGTTCCATACAAATATGAAATATGAAATATGACATCAAATCAAAATGTTCTATGACTCTATGCCCTATGGCATAGTGGAGCCAGCATCCTTCCTACGAAGGCGTCTAAAGGGCCTGGATGATGTTGCAGCTGCAGCCATAGTCTCTGCCTGTGTCTGACTCTCCATGCCACTCTCACCAACAACATCTATGCCTCCTCGTGCTCTAGCCTCCTCCTCAGCCATGGCTACAACCTCGGCCTCTCTCTCTGCCTGGTCCACCCAATCAAGGTCCTCGTCACTAAAGACTGCATCTGTAGCCTCAGTGGTCCACTCAGACTGTGGATCAACCTCCTCTAGATTGATCGGGGTTTTGTCATGGTCAAAAAGCTTCCTGTATCTGAGCCGAAGATTGTAATGAACATATACCAAGTCGTTCATCCTCTCCACTGTCAATCTATTGCGCTTCTTGGAGTGTATGTGCTCAAACATACTCCAATTGCGCTCACAACCAGATGAACTGCATGGCTGGCTCAATATACGAATGGCAATATTTTGCAGGTTCGGTGTATCAGAACCAAACATATTCCACCAGCTATCTGAGATGAGAAAAAGAAACAAAATCAATCTCATTTCAAGTTTCAAGTTCAAGTTCAACATTTAATAATAAATTATAATATAAAGAGATGAAAATTATGCCCTTAAATATATTTTTACCTGGTAGTAATGTTGTCCTATTATCTTTGCACATTTGACGTGCAAAGAAGGCTCCTTGTGCCTTAGTGAAAGCATCTATCTCCTGCACCACCTGTGTAGTAACAGCAGGCAACATCCGCTCCAATGTCGTGTAGAGCCCATTAAGAATTTCTCTATCTGCACGGAGATCATGGAGGAATTGGAAGGCCGGATTCAGGAAACATGCAGCTGCATGGATGGGCCTATGAAGTTGGTTTTGCCATCTCCTATCAATGATATCCCAATGGGATGATACTTCTCCTCAACTCCACCATAGACTGATCTAATGGCCTCTTTGGCCCTATCCATGCCCTCATATATGTAGCCCATTGCGGGCTTCTCCCCATCTGCAACTCGTAGGAGAACTAGCAAGGGCTCAATAAACTGCAAAGTGCAAACATGTTGCACAAATAAGTGTGAATGAAAATAAACAAATAAAAGTAAGATATGATTAAAAATTAGAACATAATAAAGAATTAAATTTTACCTTCACAATCTCGTCCATTGGTGTCCAAAACCCTTGCTCATCAAAAATGCAATCAGCCACAGCAATCCCTGCAGTGCTTGTAGAAAAGGATGAGGAAGACCACTCCTCACTAGTAAACATGTGCCTCAAAGCTGCCCTTGACCGAATCAAGGATTGCATCGTGATAAAATTTGTTGCAAACCTGGTGATGCCAGGACGAGACAACTCCCTCAACCCCGTGTATTGCCTCATAAGGTTAAGCACCCATGTGTGGTTGTATACAAATTTGCAAACGTTTTTTGCTGCTTCCACACATGTTTTGATCCATGGGAGCTTCCCAAGATCCTCCAACATGAGGTCAATGCAATGGGCGGCACATGGAGTCCAAAATATAGTAGGGTGCCTCTCCATCAATAATCTACCAGCAGCAACATAATTTGCTGCATTGTCTGTCACCACTTGCACTACATTTTCTTCCCCCACATCAGCTATCACCTCCTCTATAGCCTCACACAGGTATGTGGCATTTTTGATTTGGGCAGAAGCATCAATGGACTTAATGAAGACGGTGTCACCTGAAAAAATAAGCAAAACCAATTATTCAATAAATTAAAAAACATAAATCAGCCATATTAAATTATGTGATTCACTAAATAAAATTCAAATTCCAATGCATTGAAGGAAGTACAATTACCTCCGGAGGAAACTAGGAAATTAAGCAACGTCCTATTTCTCCTATCAGTCCAACCATCAGTCATGATGGTGCAACCAATCATGCTCCACTGCTTGCGTTGCTCCTCTAATTGTGCTTTCACATCTGCCACCTTTTGAGTCAAAAGTGGGCCCTTTAATTCATCTTCACTAGGGGCTTTGAACCCCGCCCCACATATGGTTATCGCATCAACCATGTTTTGCCAGAAAGGTGACCTATAACATGTCATAAATAAATTGATAAGTTACATAAGTATTGTAAAATTTGAATTCGATAATGAGATAATGAGATACATCTAGATTCTAAAATTTAAATATAAATTTTAAAACAATTAAACGAAAAAGAATTACCTGGCTACATGGAAGGGAATGGTGCAGTAGTACCAAAAGTCTGCAATTGCCTTTTTGGCTGCATCATGTGCGTCCTTGTTCCAACCCATGCTCTCAAGCGACGGTTGGGAACCAGGGGTAGTGCGTGGTACAAAATATGAGTCCACCCTAGATTTACGAACTCTAGGGCCAATGCTAACACTGCCACTACCACTAGCAGTAGCAGCGCCACCAGCACTAGGAGTACGCATAGGCAATGCTGATGCAGAAACAGAAGCACTACCACAAGCACTAGCACTAGGACGGTATGGAGGCATGGAAGAAGCATCTCCAACAGCACCAAGTCCCTGTCCAACTCCAACACTCAGCAACTCCTGCTTCTGTTTCTTTTTCATTTCTTTTTGCATTTCAAATGTTTCTAATTGCACCTGCACTTCACGAACAACCTCAATAGGTGCTACAGGGCAACCCACTGCATCATGGGCGGGTATGCGTGCAAGATGATATTTTAATCGATTTATGCCTCCATGATATATTGTTTTGCAATAGAAACATTTGGCGTCTCCTTTTTTCATTCCGGGAAAGATTTCAGCATGTTTCCAAGCAGGGTCTTTTCTGACTGGGGTATGAGACATTGTGAAAATAATATGGTATGATTTGCAAATGAATGTGGCTGCACAAAATAGGGTTTCTAAAATTATTTAAGTTGCAAGTAGGGTTTGTAAAAAAAAATGCAAACTCAAAAGAATAGTGATTTTACAAATTACAATCAATTATTTGTTAAAAAAACACAAAAAAATCAATTAAAATTGAACATACCTCTTAGATTTAGCTTGGAATGCAATACAAACTCCTCCCAATCATTGGTAATGAGCTCTCAAAGCACCTCCTTGCTGGTTTGAAGCTCCCCAAATGATATATGCCCCTGGATTTGTCTTCAACAAGTTGCTGGTTGCCCTCTCTTCGCCTCCTATTTTTCTTCACAACTCTCTCTTCTCCTCCTATTTTGCCAAATGAATGAAATGAGGGCCCTTTTAGGGCGAAATAGAAGATATAAGTCAAAAAACAAAATAAAAAAATGTTATGTTTTAATGTGTTTTTGGCCTTTTTGGCCGTTGCTGCCGCGGCCGCGTCCCACAGTCGGGACTTGCCGCGTCTGGCGTGTCCGGACCTGGACGCGGCAGCGCCCGAGTCCGCGCACCCAGGACGCGGCCAGGGCCGCTCGGCGCGGGACTCGCCGCGTCCAGAGGACTCGCGGCGAGTCTCGGAGCTATGTTATGAACTCATTTTTTGAAGTTCGTATTCTTTTTATTTTTATCTGATTATTCCATCTATGAATTAAGTTATTAATTTTTTAATTGTCTACAAGTGTTTTTTATTTTAAAATGTCTTGAAGCACAATTAAACGCCACTGTTTTTGTAGTTATAAAAAAACATTTATTACCATTTTGTCTTTTTAAGGTGCATTTAAAGCATGGTTATAGCATTTCTGTTACTCAATAAAAGAAAGGGGTTTCCTTGCAGTCACGAGGACACTGAAGGTGCTCTTATGGCACGGCTTGAAAAGCACACTGGAAATGTGGGTAATTTGCCTTCCGTTTTTTCATTTTTTATGGATAGTAATCTTAAATGCTATGTTAGAACAACTCAACAATCATCACAGCTTTTTGTTTGCAGGTTCGTGGTCTGGAATTCAATCCAATTGCTCCAAATTTATTGGCATCTGGTGCTGGAGATGGGGAGATTTGTATCTGGGATTTTGCACAGCCTTTAGCACCTACTCATTTCCCACCACTCAAGGTGTGTGGTTTGATATGTAACTCTCATTATATTAAATCATATCTGGGGCTTATTGTGTTTTGACACTAACATGATATGTTGCTACCACCATCTAAAAAATCATCTGGGGCTTATTGGCATGTTTTGTATGCTGAACTTAGTAATAAATATGTTTTTCAGGGTGTGGGCTCAGGTGCTCAAGGTGAAATCTCATTTTTATCTTGGAATCGGAAGGTTCAACACATATTGGCGTCGACTTCTTACAGTGGAACAACAGGTTTGGCTGTTTGTATTGACATATTTTCTTCTAATTTAGTTGACATGTTTTTGTTTATCAATCATGCAATGGTAAATTAGTTTGGTAGGAAGCTTTTATATATTGAACAACCAATACTAATGGAATCTTTAAACTTGGAATGCGATGTGTGCAGTGGTTTGGGATCTAAGACGGCAGAAACCTGTTATTAGGTAATGCACTTTCATTAAAAGGTGTAACCTCATTTAAAACTTCTGTTTTCTCATAGTGTGTTTATCAGCTTTGATGAACACTTGGTATCTGCATTTGCAAGAAGTCTTAAAGCTGTCTTTTTGTATATGATAACAGCTTTTCTGATTCAACTCGAAGACGTGGCTCTGTGTTACAATGGAATCCTGATGCTGCAACACAGCTTATTGTAGCATTAGATGATGATTTGTCACCTGGATTACAGGCATAGATGGATGCTTTCAATAAATTTATATTTAATCCAATTTAACAAAGTTCTGCTATTGTTAACTTTATGTTGTTCCTTCTCAGGTCTGGGATGTGCGAAATACGATTTCTCCAGTTAAGGAGTTTACAGGGCACGGCAAAGGTAAGCAATTAAAGTTATCAAACTTTTTGCTCAGTGGTCACATTTTATGGTAAGTGACACAGACCACTGAGCTTCTTTTTGGTTGTATTCTGATTTTTTTTGAAGTCTTTTTACTTTATGGTCAAAAGTTTTCAAGTAGGCCAACCCTTGCAGAGCATAGAGAAGTTGTAACTCTTGCCTAACTATAAGGAAACACATATATTGTTCTTTGATTTAATAGTCTTTATAAAAAATTTCAATTGAATTGAATTTTGGTAGGTCAACATAGGCTTATGTGGAAGGTGAGGTACAAGAGATGATGTTTAAAGTGCATGTGCCAGTGTGCAGTGGTTGACTGTTGAAGTGGTTTCCTGGGGTTTACTTCCATAAAAATATGGTGATTTGTCCTTAGAATTTTGCATATTGGGCTTAAAGTAAACATAGTGATGGTTAAAGGCCGTGGTATGACTTTGTACTATTTGACAATCCACTAATCCTCCTAAGGTTTGAAGGCTTCTGAAATTATTGTATGTGGGGGAAATTGTTGGAAAAGAGGTATCTAAGTGAATCAAAGTCTTACTCATTTTCTTAAAGCAAGGCCACAATCCTTAGGACCATTGTATTTATTTCAATAAAAAATTATATTATTTTATTGATATAAAAAATTACATGTTGCTTGGTACTAAGGGACCTGCTATTTCACAAATCATGCATAATAGACAAAACTTTTGCTTTAGCACTTCTCATCCAAGCTATATGCTACTGGTTCTTTTTGAATTTACCAATTGAAGTTGCATTTAAGTCGCTATGGCTTAACTTGCCTGCAAAAGAAGGCTATAAACAGTGAGCATATTATACACACACAGAGGCTTTGTTCAAACCGAAACTATAGAGCGAAAGTTATATAATGGCATAATTTCTAAGTTACTGGTCTTGGTACTGGTTCAGGCTCAGGTCTGGGTTCGGGTTCAACGATTCAGTCAAAAAGTACAAAAACATAAAAATGAGAAATATATACGTATTTGCAGCGGTAATTAAGCTCAAATACACTAGCATCATATACTGTATAATAAACAAAACCACCATAAAAATAAAAAATATTACAATGTCAAATAGTCAAACTCAAATGTCATGATATATATTATATATTAAAATTAAAAAATAATAATGTCAAGCATCAACAATCGGCCATCATTGATCAAGCATCATCATATGGGTCTTCAAAAATATCATTATCACCATCCATATTAGATGATGTAGGTATTGGTAAATTAGAAGAACCACAAACAGTGCCATTGGCATTAGCACTGACACACTCTCATGCTTGCTAGTTGGCTCATCTTCAACATCAAGTGAGCAAGGTGGGAATTGTAAGTATCCAAGTCAATATGCTTTGGCTTGATATCCCATTTCCTTGTGTCCCCTTCCTTGTAGCCAATTTGTTTGTGTGAAAGGAACCACAAGTTTGAATGCACATACACCAAGTCCTTTGCCTTTTTTGAGTGTGGTTGATTGCACTTTACTAAGTGGATGAAGGAGTTTGTGCTCCAGTCCCTCTCAGATGTAGATGAATTAGCAACCTATTTAGACAAAATTAGAGAGTTGAGTTATAGAGTTTTAAAATTTAAATTATAAAATATAAATGAAACTTAAAAGATAATTTAAAAATAAAAAATAAAAAAATTACTCGTGATAAAAATTTTGATTGCAAGAGGTTGTAGGTGTGTGAATGATTGGCCATGGAAGTACCACCAACTATGAGCGTCGACCTTATACTTGTCACAAAGTAGCATCAATACTAATGTCGTTGGAGCGTACAAAATCCATGAACTCAATTCTCAATGCATCTTGCATGTCAAGATCAATGAGGAGTTTGTGAAGTGCTGCCTTGTAACCTTGACTAACTCCAACATATCTATATGGGGCAATTCTTGTTGACAAGATGTAGTGGAGTGGTCATTTCGTTCTAGCTCTCGTCAATAAATTTTTGTAGTTGTTTGAATAAAATTTCTTCAGGATCCTACTCTTTTGCATTTATGATGGCTTTCATCTTCTCAATCATTGAGTTGATGCCATCATCTATCTCTCCCAAGCAAGGCCTATCCATATTGGTATAACAGATCATACTTAATATGGGCTTAGTGAAACTGAGGAGATATTCAACACGACCCCACCAAATGTCATCTAGGATCATTTGCTCAATATTTGCTGCCCTTGTAGTGCTAGATTGTCTCCATATGGACAAATTTGGGCTGATGACGATGTCATAAAGTGCTTCACCAACCTTCACAAGTCGTTTCAAGACAATTGTGTTGGAGGCAAAACGGGTCTCAATGACCTGTTTTAAAAAAAAAATACAAAAATTAAAATTAAAAAGTTTACTAAACTGAAACATATTTATTAAAATAAATCTTATTGTTTCACTTACCTTCAACAACTCCAATTTTGAGAATGTTCTGAATATGCCTCGTGACATAATGTGGTTGGTGATGAGTAGTTGGATCTCTTCTATATCAGGATACACTTGTTTGATCCAATCAATTTTGATGCCATTTTTTTGTAGCATAGGGTTGAGGAGTGGACAACACAAGGTGTCCAAAAAATGTGTGAATAATGCTCCTCAACCAATAACCTAGCTACTCTACTATTTTTTACATTGTTTGCTATGACTTGCACAACATTTCAAGGGCCCATTTCCTCTATGTCTGTCATGAAATTGTTAACAATAAATGCACCATCCTTCACCTCCCCTTCACAATCCAGTACTCTCAAAAACATTGTCCTTTTAAGGGACATTGCAATAACATTGCTCATTGGCCATTTTTTTGCATCTCTAAATCCATTTGAAACAATGGACACCCCTATTTCGACCCTCTAATTCCTTATGGGCTTCAATGACTTATACAAAATTCACTTCTTTTTTGAATAAGGTGCTACACACCTCAAAAATCAGTCCCTGTACCCTTTTGGGAGCCTCATTAATTGCTTTCACCATTTGTTGCCAATATATTGAGTGAACAACATTGAAAGCCAATCCATTCACATAGAGAAATCTTGCTATGTGTTGATCGACACTCTCTCGAGACTCATTTTGAAATGCCATTTCCAGTAGTCCCTTTGATCTCTTATGTGTGAAGGCCATGGGTTGTTCTTCAGGTGTGGACAACAATGGGTGGATCTTTGTAGGTTGAACATTAGAAGGTGGTGGAGGTGGCTTCATTCCTCAAGATCCATTCATCAAAAAAGGATGAATTGATTTGCGGCTTGTTACTTGAGTTGCTTTTTCTTGCTTATTAATATATGCCTTGACTTGTGCTTCTAGAATGGGTACACGATTTTTATCTAGGCAAGTTTTGATGCCTAGTCTAGAGATTTGGCACAAATGGACTTTATCTCGATTGTATGAGCATGAATACTTAACATCACACCTTCTACAAATCCAAACATAAACCATACCACTTGGAAGCTGTTGTACCATATCAACATATTTCCAAAAGAGAGAATTTGAGTTTGTTTTGAAGTGTGGTCGTTCCATGGAGCTAGAATTGATTGCCATTGTAATACCGATGACAAGAAGTTCAATAAATACATACATACGTACATATACAACTTAATTCATTTAAAAAAATTAAGCATGTGTTATAGATTCATAGAAGAATGAAAGTGAAACAAAAACTTCAAAACAAACCAAGAGTTCATTTGTAAAAAAAGTAGAAAAAAAACCAATAACTTGAAAAAAACCTATACTTCTTTTGTAAAAATCTTCCTCTACGATCTCCTTGGCAACAACTAAACTTTTCAAATGCGTAGGAATAGCAAACCAACCACTTTATCAATCTTCAACTCTATTCGTGCAATGGCAAGCAAGAATGAAAGTTCAGCAAGGATGAATAATATTTTTGTTTTGCATTCACGATATGAGAAATGACTTTGATTTTGTCTTTAACCTGTATCGGGATCCACATTTTAGGGTTTTAGGGGTGTTTTTGACTTTTTAGTCAAACTTAGAAGTGTTTAAAAAAAGAAAACTTCAAAATTTGCTGCCCGGATGTCACTCCTTGTTAAATTCGTTGTGGGCATGCTCGAGTTCGTCTTGGACGAACCTATAGGTCTAGGGCAAGACCCTAGATGACCCTCAAGGTGGACTGGATCCAGACTTGTATTTGGGCTGAACTGGACCCAAACCAGTTGGCCACAAGGTCTGAATTGGTAACACAACATAATTTTTGATTATCCTTGTTTCATTTACCAACAAAACTTTATAGCATTCTTTTCACTTTGAAATTTATGTTTTGTGCTTTGCATTAGTGATTCTATATTGTATCTCTCTATTAAATAATATATAAGTGGGAAGGCACATTGTGTACCTTTTTAGCTGGGTGAAATATATTGTTGCTTTCTAGTGTGTCTTCTACAAGGGCTACTTTTAACCATATATATACATACACCTTGCTTTCCTAGGGCTAAAGCCTTGAGAAGTTATTGCAGCATAGGTAATGCGACTGACGATTTGTCACTGATTCTATATCCACCCACTTCCATGACCAACTCCTTTGAATATTGTACAAGGTCTCAACATTTTTCGCCTCATAAAAGCCATTGATTGACTTCAAGAACACTAGTACTCTAAAGCCACTATGAAGTTGATCAATGTATGGTTCTTGCCATTGATCTACCCATCTTACAAAAAAGTGCAGCCCTTTCAATACCAATTTCTTTTTTAATTTTCTCTTAACACCTTAGTATCTTTGATGACTCTCTCCAGTAAGGGTCCACTCAAATTATGTGGATTAGACCCTTTCCAATTACAATCAATGCATTGACCAAGGACTCCCAATATGGGATCCTCACAACATGGATTGTATTTTTCAATAATACCAAAAATTTGTGGCAACAATCCTTGCTTCATGATGCTTCTTGTGGTTCCAAGCATTACCTTTGAGTGAAGGTTTTGCATGAGGATTAATATGAGGAAAAAAAAGCCTAGTGAATGCAATTGGCTAGAACTCTTCGTAGTTGATGGTCCCCACATTCATGGGCCAAGACAAAAGCTTACTAATTAGGTATCTAAATCAGGAGGAGGATTAATTAAACCTGCAATTGACTCAGTTGTCCTCTTCTTTTCTATGTTTCTATCTCATAATGCTAGCACAAGGAGTCTTCATCTCTTAGGTGACCTTGGGTTTTATTGAAATACACAATTATACATCTCAACTAGAGTTTTATGCAAGGTGATGTTGAGGCAATACAGGTCTCCTCTCGTTTGAAAGCCACAATAATTGCATACCACCATTATTGGTTCTGACTCAGTTTTGCCATGCTTCTAAGTGGGATCAGTGGACTTGCTACTAGTATTGCTACCTAAGGATGCCATCTCCATCTATAAAGTTGGAAACCTTAGGAAAAGAAAAAAATCAGTCAAGCTTGAACTATTAATTTTCTTAACCCTAGATATGAAAGAAGAAAATTAAATAAAAAGTTGGAAACCTAGATGCACAAAAATCTAATTTAAAAAAAAAAGGTTAAAAACCTTTACAATCTGGTCAATCGATCTCTTGAATCAGTTGAAGATCAGCCAAACCAATTGAAAAACAATCCAATTAGAGTCAAAGAGGCAGAGCACAAGATCAGAAGACAAGAAAGGCAGAAAAATGACCTTTTTTTGGTGTTTATATTAGCTGACTTCTGTTATGCATGGGTTCATGAGTTTCAAGTTTGTACATGTGAATTTTGGGCAAGGTTCTTGGTATGTGTTTTCTCTAGCCAGTAACTTGTTGAGTTTTGATACTATGAAGCATGCTATAGAATGCATTCTCCTCTAAACTTTTGCTGGTGGTTTTGTCAGCAAGTTTATATTTATATGTATTTTTCCTATCTGTATTTTGCTAGCATGAGTATCTTTTGCTCTTATTCTTTTCTGTGTATTTTGCATTAAGTAATTTTGTTAACTGAGTGTACTCTCATTATGTTATTAATCAGGAATCATGGGTATGTCATGGTGTACAAGTGACAGTTCATTTTTGCTAAGTTGTGCCAAAGATTCCCTTACTCTCTGCTGGGACACTGTATCGGGCGAGGTATGACATATGTACTTGTTCCTATGAATATTTTGTAAAGATTGATATCTTTGAGTATTGTTCTTTTGTTTAGGTTCGGCATTGTGTTTTATCACTTTTGGTCTATTAATATAGATCTCTAAGTGCATCGGTGCAAATGTATTTTACTTTTATGAACTGCAGATTGTATGTCAATTACCAGCTGGGCCCAGTTGGAATTTTGATGTTCAGTGGTCACCAAGGATACCTGGACTATTTTCAGCATCCTCTTTTAATGGAACAATTGATATTTACAATATTGAGGTGAGATGTCATTTCAATAAAGTTTGTTTTGTGGAAATGCTATATTCAAAGAAAATGACTGATGTTTATCACGAAACAAGTTTCTCATTCCAGTGCATATTGGTGGTTTGAGTGTTTAAGTTAGCATCAGTTGTGGCCATAAAATTATTTGTTAAAAGATAATTAATGAGATTAAATCTATTCCCATATCTGAAGGAAGGTATAATTATTCAATTTATATTTTGCTTGTTCAAATTATGTTCACTGGTTCAAGATGTGCTTCTGTACATCTTGACGAATAGTTTCGTGAGATATAGTCAGCTATTTTGTTGGGTCACAATATTTTTTGAAAAGATAAAGTATATGAGCTTGTTTTCCAAGGAGCCTTTTGGATGACATAAATTATAAGTTGCAAATGAGAATTCCTGCAAGGCAAAAGTTCATAGAAAGGATAATGTGATCGAAGTTTAAGTGAATGGGTAACAAATGGTTTTTGAATGTTGGGGAATTTATAATTTGAAAAACAAAACTATTATTGGGCGTACATTTGTGAAAACTTTATGCTACAGTGTTTCAAATGAGACATTTGAGAAGTTAAATTTAGAGCGACTCAGTGAGGGTACATGCAGGCATTAGTATTGAATTCCAGACTTTTCATCACACATAATATTTTAAGTCTAACTGTCATTGAGTACTCTAGTTGGCAGTCTTCTAAAATATTTTTTCAACATTGTATGCTTTAGAAAGGCCTTTCTCATTGTTCCTTGACACCTGTTGATCAAGAGGTTTAGGGAAGTTGATATATATAGCTTTTTAATATAGCATTCATGATGATGGATCCTATCTGCATTGCATCCTGATGATTGATCATGGAGTATGATCCAAAACGTTGATGTAAAAATTTGACACACAGTTCTAATCCAGAAATCTTATTACTATAGCATTCATGAGGTTTTATGAGACAGTTGTTTGTCAGTTTCAGACTACACACAGATTCTCTGACTTAAGGCTACAACTATAGTTAAATGGTGGTGGCATCTCATCAAATATCTTTGTCTTTACAGAGGTGAGCAGATAGAGAATTCTTGTTGATGATAGATGTACCTTACATCAATTATCAATTTTTGAAGTGCTTCACGCTGTTGTGATGATTATTGCTGCCTCTTGTTAAATTTCAAAGACAGATTTTCTTGCTCACTTCTGCAAGATCTGCCGATTAGTGGTTTACCTTAGTAAAACTTTTCAATATCTCCAAAGATATTCTTCCCATATTCTATTTTTCCTAGAAAGGTAAAATACTCGGGGCTTAGTTTCAGTTCATCTTTCAATCCAAAACATGTTTCTCAATTGTAACCTTCTGTTATGTTTTAGAGACTCAAGCTTGGAATATTCCTTTGAAGATGTATCTCTTCAACACAATCATTTAGCTCACTGTTTTTTATTTGTCAGAGGTTTGGGCTCCCAGGTTAAGGGCAGGTATTGGGTGCATTGATAGGGTACAAGCTATTATGTTTCAACAGAATGATTCCTATTTGCATTGTCTAAGCAAAATATGTTTCCCTATCTCTTTGTCTAGAAAATTTCTTCAAGCTTGTTATCTATCTTCACAAACCTAGGTTCTTGGGTAATTTAGTCTTATTAGCACATTGTTTCTAATAATCAGTTGCATCTATGGAGCTCTTTTGACAAGATGACGTTGGTTTTGCAAGTGCCAAGGCTTAATATACTATTGAGCTCATTTTCTTCCATGAAGGGTGGGATTAATGGAGCTATTAGGGAGAACATTTATTGCCAATATTTTCAGGTCACGTGCACCTCTCATATGTAACATCTCATCCCCAAAGTATCTTTCTATGTCGAGCCTTCCTTGCAGATTTTGGATTGCCCTTTCATTTGTTGTGACTATCTACAACACCATTGGCCTTAAGATTACACTTGGCCAACGTTTATATTTTTTAACAAATTTCTTGTTTGGACAATCAATCATTTTCACAAGGTGATGGATTTGTTGCTTTTGTTCCACTCTAGGATGTGGAAATGGAGTACATTATTTTTTAAGTGTCATGACGGTTTTGAGAATGGGGAATCATTAACTATTTGCATAGAATCCTTGGAGGTTCCTGTAATGAGCCTAGCTCAAAACTGACCAGAACTTGACCTAATTTTCTGTTGGTAATTTCGTCAAACAGTTTATATGCAACCTTGTAACTTGCTGATGTAGTGTTTCAGTTGAAGTAGGTTGATAGTAACGAATGCTAAAACTGATTTAAAAACCCTTACAATGCCTACAATCTGTCCTACATGCAATTATGCAATTCTTTTTGGATTTTTCATGCCAATATATGGAAACTAGGTATGCAAAAGCTAGCTACAGCAAA
The DNA here is from genome assembly GCA_007258455.2 of Sequoia sempervirens. Classification (NCBI taxonomy): domain Eukaryota; kingdom Viridiplantae; phylum Streptophyta; class Pinopsida; order Cupressales; family Cupressaceae; genus Sequoia; species Sequoia sempervirens. The sequence goes on from VDFB02026320.1 coordinate 76,656,107, forward strand.
TAGACATTTTGTAAAACATTTGCCATGCATCATATCATTGACAAGTTTATTTGCAAAAGTATCTATTGAAATCAGCTACTTATATCTCCATTATGAATACTTCAATACAAAGCACATGTCAAACAGCCAAGACTCTTGGCTAATACATATGAACTAATGCTTAGGTCTGAAGATGACAGTCACCTACAGCCGTACCATTTTATAGTGCAACTAAATGATATCTAAAATGCATGAAATTTAACAATGGAACCTGGTTTGGAGGCGCCTTGCTTTCCCAATGAAGAAGCAATAAAAATTCTGGAAATTGCAGACCATATGCAGCTCACATGAATTTCTGAGGAAGTCGCCCCTGTTCAGATCTGGAATGAGGAAATAAAATAATCTAAGCAGCTTCCAAGCCTCAAATAACTCCCAACACCTTCAGCATAACCCTACGAATGATGCGCCCCAATCTCCAATGAAAATCGATGCAAGTATGAGCTCTAGCGAATGAAAAGAAGTCTCTAATGGCGTCCCTGTTGCTTCAGACTTGGCATCAGAAAATTCCTCAATAGAAAATCAGGTTCTCCTCTTCAAATAATCGATGCCTCCAATAATATTCTCCAATGCAATAGTCTCCAATATAATGATCTTCAAAATTGGCCTTAGGCCACAAATTTCTGCCCTAATGAAGTGACTGAAGTATCACCTCCAAACTGCAATAATTCAGGTGATATTGCACACCCTCAAAATTGCTATCAATGGGAGTTTTCGTTCCCAAAGACAATCTGATTATCTGCAGACCACTTGGCTCCACAAATACTCAAGAAGAATTCACCAATCAACAATTCATCAAATCTGGATGATCCAATGATGAGACCTCAAGGTCTATTTATGCTTTTCCTCTAGAGGTCGGCCTCAATAAAATAATATTATCCTTTGACTTCTAGAAGATTCCAGTATATTTTAATCTTTTTGCACTTTATGAAATATTAAATTATTATATTATTAATAAAGTGCATCTCAACATCAAATTATAAAATAAGGTTTCCATAAATAGAAATAATGATAAAATATAATGGAAAACCTTACTCCAATAAAAAACTGAGCCAAGTAATCACCAAGTGACTGCAAAATGACTCCCTCACCATGCCTCATTAGCCTACGAGAGCCGTTAATAGGCTAATCCTGCTGATATGTCGATGTCAACTAGAAGGGGACATTACAGTCCGCCCCTCCTGAAATTGCTTGTCCCCAAGCAATCTAAATTCAGGATGCTGCAAGATCTCCTCACTCTCCCATGTCGCATCCTCAACTGGTAAGTCCTTCCACTTGATCAAGTATTCACTGATAACTCGTTTCCGCGTAGTCTTCTCACGAACGCCCAATATAGCCTCCGGCACCAAAATCAGTTTTCCTTCATCATTCAATGGTGGCAATGTCGTGGAGGGAACCACACAATGTCCCAACGCCTTCTTGAGGCGAGATACATGGAATATATTATGCACGCTACTGTCAGCAGGCAATCCAACTCATAAGCCACTTCTCCTACCCTCCTGATAATCCTGAAAGGACCATAGTAACGTGGCTTAAGCTTTTCTGCTCCGCTCCTCTTAAGAGTGGACTGCCTGTAAGGCTGTAACATCAAGTACACCATATCGCCAACCTCGAAGGAGCGCTCAACCCTCTTTTGATCTGCATATTGCTTTTGTTGGTTTTGTGCCTTTTGAATATTTTCCCGTAAAGCCCTCATAATGTCTTGATTATCCTGTAAGAGATCACCAGCACTAGGCACACGACTGTCACTCATCAAGAGGTCTAGGAAATTAGGCGCATCATATCCATACAAGGCCATGAATGGTGTCATCTGAATAGAGAGATGGTAAGTGGTATTGTAGCAATACTCACAAAGATATAGCCACTTGACCCACCCCTTCTGCTGTCCTGCGATGTAGTTCCTCAAATACCCTTCCACCCATTTATTTACTATTTCTGTCTGTCCGTCGGTCTGTGGGTGGTAACTAGTGCTCAGAGAGAGTTCTGTCCCACATAGCCTGAATAGCTCCTGCCAAAAGTGGCTCATGAATCGACTATCTCTATCACTGACAATGTTTCGAGGTAGCCCATGCAGTCGGAAAACCTCCTGGAAGAACAACTCTGCTACCTGAATAGCTGTATATGTAGATGTGATTGGAAAGAAGTGAGCAAATTTAGTCAAACGATCTACAACCACATAAATACAATCTCGCCCCTGAGCTTTTGGCAAGCCAGTGATGAAGTCCATCGACAAACACTCCCACTTCCTGTCAGGAATAGGAAGTGGCTGAAGTAAGCCTGTAGGGTGTGTGTGCTCCTGTTTATTTTGCTGGCAAATAGTACATTCTCTAACATACTGCAACACATCTGATTTAAGGCCTTTCCATGTAAACCTCTCTCGCACCTGCTTATAAGTTTTGAAAAAGCCGGGATGTCCTGCCATAGGTGCATCGTGGAAGGCCCTCAAAATGGTGATTTTCATTTCCGACCCTGGAATCAAATAGATCCTCCCCTTGTAAATGATAATCATTTACAACTGTGTACCTGTCATCCTGAACTGATCCATCGACAATCCCTGTAGCCCAACTGTCCTTAACATACTCTGCCACAATCAGGTGCCTCCAATCTTCCGCAATCCCAGTCATAGCGCTTAAGTGGGGACGTCGGGATAAAGCATCGGCCACAATATTCTGTGTTCCTTTAACAAAGGAAATATCAAAGTCATATGATTGTAGCTTACTCACCCATTTTTGCTGACGATCATTAAGATCCCGTTGCCCTAGGAAGTGCCTCAAGCTGTTGTGGTCTGTCTTAACCACAAATTTGCTGCCCACCAAATACTGTTTGAATTTGGCCAATGCATGCATAATGGCCAACATCTCCTTATCATGTATGCTATATCCCCTCTCTGGACCACGAAGCTTCCGACTCTCAAAAGCAATCGGATGTTTGTCCTGCATAAGGACTGCACCAATTCCCTCACCTGAAGCATCACATTGCAGCTCAAAAGGTTTAGAAAAATCTGGCAAAGCAAGCACCGGGCATGTAGTCATGATTAGTTTGAACTTCTCAAAGCAATCCTGCGCCTTTGGAGTCCAAACGAAAGCCCCTTTCTTGGTTAAGTCTGTGAGTGGTGCGGCATGGCGTGAATATCCATTAACAAATCTGCGGTAGAATCCACACAACCCCAAAAATCCTCTGAGCTGAGTAAGATTCACTGGTGTAGGCCATTCAACAATCGCCTTAATCTTTTCGGGATCCATACGTACTCCCTCAGAACTGATGATGTGACCAAGATATAGTAACTCTGTCATCCCTAAGTCACACTTAGACTCCTTTGCATACAAGGACTCTTTCCCCAAAATGCCCAACACTATGTCAAGATGTGCTATATGATCATCCCATGTTTTACTGTATACCAAAATATCATCAAAGAATACCAGTACATACCTCCTCAACTGAGAATGGAAGACCCGGTTCATTGTAGACTGAAATGTTGCTGGGGCATTGGTTAATCCAAAGGGCATAACCACAAACTCAAAATGCCCACAATGGCACCTAAATGCTGTCTTCTCAATGTCCTGTTCCCTAACCCGAATCTGATGATAACCGGACCTTAGATCAATCTTGGAGAAGAAATGTGCACCATGTAACTCATCTATTAACTCATCAATTCTGGGGATGGGATATTTGTTCTTTATTGTTCGCTTATTCAAGAGTCTGTAATCAATACACATCCGCAATGTACCATCTTTTTTCTTAACCAGCACTACTGAAGATGCAAAAGGAGACTTACTTGGTCTAATATGTCCCATGGCCAGCAACTCATTAATTGTCTTTTCGATTTCATCCTTGAGTCGCTTGGGATGTCTGTATGGAGTGACTATGACAGGCTTGGCGCCCTCCTCCAACTCGATGATATGCTCAATCCCTCGATCTGGAGGTCTGCCTGGAGGAATCTCACTAAACACCTTCGTATGCTTAACCCTTAACTCCTGGATATCAGGATGGTACTCTGGTTTCTGCTGTTCCCCTTGTGTAGGCATCAACACACATTCTGCTGCCCACTCTACCATATCATGTCTTACTAGCCTCGCCATCCTCCTGAAAGAGATCATCCTGAAACTAGAGTCTCGAATTGCCTTAAGAACATGAGTCTTCCCATCAACCTGGAAAGACATCTCCATCTCTCTAAGATCAAGGGTGAATTTCCCAATATCATGTAACCATCTCATGCCAAGCACCATGTCAGTATCACCCATGTTCACCACATAGAAGTCCGTCTTGAACTCATAGTTGTTCAAGCGTATGGGCAAGTCCGAAATTCTCTTCTCACATTTGAGGGTATAGCCATCTGCAACCTTAACCCTTATTCCCTCAAATTCCTCTGTTCTGATGCCTCTCCTATCAACCAGACGAGCATCAATGAAGTTGTGAGTTGCCCCTGTATCAAGAAGAGTGATTATCTTTTGCCCCGCTAGGACCCCACGCATCCTGAATGAACCCTCCTGTTGGATGCTAGTAATGTGTGCATCATGTTGCCTCATTGCTCCTTCATGTTCCTCTTCATTATCGTGCTTTTCTTCCTCCTGCTCTGCCCCTGAGTCTTCAGAATCAGATTGCTGATCTGATTTTTCTGTTTCAGAGTCTTCATAGTATGCCCACATTACTCTATTAGCCTTTCCCTTTGGTCTCAAGGGACAATCATGATTTGCATCATAAGGCCCCTTACAATAGAAACACAACTTCTTCTTCCTTAATTCATTGAGTGTGTCACGATCCATAGGTGTTGCTGATTTGCCCTTGAAGTCTGGTTTGTTCTTCTTCTTAGAGAAAGATTTATTATCTCGATACGAAGAAGATCCTTTTGATACAAACCTATTATGTGGTGTAGACAGTTCCATACTCCTAGCCTTCCTCATAGCCTCCTGAAGGGTAGGAGGATCAAAGGCTTTTATCCATCCTCTCATAGGCTCCATTAATCCTTCAATAAATAGCACCACCAACTGTCTTTCTGAGATGTTAGGAACCATCACCGACAAGCTCTGAAAGTCCCCAATGTAGTTCTCCAAACTGCCAACTTGCTTGAGTTGGGCCAAATCCCTGAAGTATGATTCTGGATCTTTCCTATCAAAATGTTCAACAAGTCTGTCCACAAACTCTTGATAGGATGTAATCTGATTATGCTGTAATGTTTTACCAATCCATGATACCACCATTCGTGTGCTGCTCCTTCCAGGTGCAAAGTGGCAAACTTGATGGCTTCTTCTTCTGTCATAGGTCGAAGAGCCAAGAAGGTATCCAACTTATGAATCCATGATTGTGCAGTAATCTTGCCACTACCATCAAACATGGACAATGTGAGCTTATTAGTAGCTTGCTTAAGGTCCTTATTCTGATTCCGAGGCCTCCTCTCCTGTCGAGACCTGTAGTAGTCCATCCTCGTTTGTACAAAACAATCAAAATGCATAAGCTCTCGTGCTTGTGGTGTCAATAGTTGCCATTCATCATGAGCAGCCATATATGCATCAGCAAAGGTAGGCTCTTCAACATCTTCAACATTCTCCTCTACTGCATGTTCTTCCCTTAAGAAGGTGGGTCTTGTAGGTCTGTCTGCAGTGCGAGAAGATGCTCTTTGTACTCCCCTTGACCCTACTATGCTTCTGTCATCTTCATGATCTTGGGGCTGCCTTTTAGGTAAGACCAACTGCTGTAGAGTGTTTTCAAGCTGCTCAAGTACCCCAGATACCTGCTGTTGACCATCCCTTAGACCCCTCAAATTGTCAAGTACTTCTCTATCACCATTTCTCTCATTTCTAGGAGGACTTCCCTCTCTTCTTTCCTCCATAGGATCACCAATCTCTTTGTGCCTTGCTGCAACAGCTGCTGATAAAGTGTCTTGTGTTTGCTTTCTTTCTTCTTTAGCTGTATATCTCTTGGTCCTGTCACTTTGTTGCATAAATGAAGACGATTTCTGACCCAAAGCATGGTAGGAAACCGCTCTGATACCACTGTAATGAGCCTAGCTCAAAACTGACCAGAACTTGACCTAATTTTCTGTTGGTAATTTCATCAAACAGTTTATATGCAACCTTGTAACTTGCTGATGTAGTGTTTCAGTTGAAGTAGGTTGATAGTAACGAATGCTAAAACTGATTTAAAAACCCTTACAATGCCTACAATCTGTCCTACATGCAATTATGCAATTCTTTTTGGATTTTTCATGCCAATATATGGAAACTAGGAATGCAAAAGCTAGCTACAGCAAATAGACATTTTGTAAAACATTTGCCATGCATCATATCATTGACAAGTTTATTTGCAAAAGTATCTATTGAAATCAGCTACTTATATCTCCATTATGAATACTTCAATACAAAGCAAATGTCAAACAGCCAAGACTCTTGGCTAATACATATGAACTAATGCTTAGGTCTGAAGATGACAGTCACCTACAGCCGTACCATTTTATAGTGCAACTAAATGATAACTAAAATGCATGAAATTTAACAATGGAACCTGGTTTGGAGGCGCCTTGCTTTCCCAATGAAGAAGCAATAAAAATTCTGGAAATTGCAGACCATATGCAGCCCACATGAATTTCTGAGGAAGTCGCCCCTGTTCAGATCTGGAATGAGGAAATAAAATAATCTAAGCAGCTTCCAAGCCTCAAATAACTCCCAACACCTTCAGCATAACCCTACGAATGATGCGCCCCAATCTCCAATGAAAATCGATGCAAGTATGAGCTCTAGCGAATGAAAAGAAGTCTCTAATGGCGTCCCTGTTGCTTCAGACTTGGCATCAGAAAATTCCTCAATAGAAAATCAGGTTCTCCTCTTCAAATAATCGATGCCTCCAATAATATTCTCCAATGCAATAGTCTCCAATATAATGATATTCAAAATTGGCCTTAGGCCACAAATTTCTGCCCTAATGAAGTGACTGAAGTATCACCTCCAAACTGCAATAATTCAGGTGATATTGCACACCCTCAAAATTGCTATCAATGGGAGTTTTCGTTCCCAAAGACAATCTGATTATCTGCAGACCACTTGGCTCCACAAATACTCAAGAAGAATTCACCAATCAACAATTCATCAAATCTGGATGATCCAATGATGAGACCTCAAGGTCTATTTATGCTTTTCCTCTAGAGGTCGGCCTCAATAAAATAATATTATCCTTTGACTTCTAGAAGATTCCAGAATATTTTAATCTTTTTGCACTTTATGAAATATTAAAATATTATATTATTAATAAAGTGCATCTCAACATCAAATTATAAAATAAGGTTTCCATAAATAGAAATAATGATAAAATATAATGGAAAACCTTACTCCAATAAAAAACTGAGCCAAGTAATCACCAAGTGACTGCAAAATGACTCCCTCACCATGCCTCATTAGCCTACGAGAGCCGTTAATAGGCTAATCCTGCTGATATGTCGATGTCAACTAGAAGGGGACATTACAGTTCCTTAGTGCATGGGCCTTTACCTTTATTATGCAGTCACTTCTTGACATTGGGGTTGACAAAGGGCTTTTATACTGCAAGGTTGATTACCTCCTTATTACTGATTCCATTTGATGGAGGGGTCAATTGCTTCACATACATAATGGAGATAGGTCCATGAGAAAATGTCCTTTTTCACAAACTGGCCCCCAAGTACCCAATCTCTTATTTGTGTGTTAGCCTGTTAGGAACATTGTGTTAGCTACTCTTCTGGATAGAGGGTCATTTGGTTCACTTTGCTCGCAACCTAGGCCATAGGGATACATGCACATTGCTTGTTTTCTCTCTAGCCATGGAGGCTCGTTGACCATGAAAATTTGGATAGGTTTTAGGGGTTCACTTGATTCTTCGTAGGATTGTCTAGCTAGGCTGTCCTATACATCACCTTTTTTGGTGATTGATGAAGTTGTTAGTCTTTTTGCTTTCAACTTATATATAAATTTGAGCAAGCTTTGATTTTCAACCTTGGTCTCCATGGGCTACCCTTGCATGCTTTGACTGAGCAGCATCCTTTTACATGTGTAGGTTTGTCATTTCTGACTTGTTATCTGTTTTTGAGTTCAGCAAATACAGCTGTTTTTCTTGGTTTGTTTTCATGGTTGTTATTCATGTAACTTGCACTTTCATATCCCTTTGAGCTACTTTCTGTATTTCTTTCTTCTACATTGCTTGTATTTTGAAAGTAAAACTTGAAAGTGCCCCAGCTGATAAGATTTGAGTCTTTAGTTGTTACTTTGTTTTTAGTGATATTTGACTTTTGAGTCTTAAAATCAAAACAAAAATGTATGAAGGTTGAGTTGCATCTGAGTAGCAGGTGTTCTCATGTGAAAGGTTTGCTCTTTGAGTCTTTAGTTGTTTCAGTTATATTTGAGTCTTAAAATCAAAATGTGAACGGTTTTCATTTGCTTGTCATATGAAAAGTTTGTTCAATTGTATTTGAAGTCAAAATACTGAGTCTGATAAATTTAAGCTATGATTATGTGATCACTGATGATTCATTTGCAATGAAATTGAGTGAAATTTGAATTGAGAAGTGAGTTGTTTGAAAGTTTTCAGGATCTAAATTATGGAAGAAGATTTAATTAATGTTTTGAGCCACTCTTTTGACGCACATCAGGATGAGTGATGGATAAGGATTGCAAACATGAACTCTTTAAATTCATGTACATTAAGACATGGGGAAACCCTGACCAATTACGGTCAAGTTATAAATGCAAATTATGAATTGAATATTAAATAATTTTTTAAATATTTTCTCACCGTGACTGGTTACATTTATAAAGTACCTGTTAACAAAAAAGTGTTAATTGGATTATAAGTAAAACACTATCCAGGTAAAAATTAAAGTTTGTGGCATGTCCAGGATACAATCTTAGGTGATTTGTGTGTCTGGAACTTCAAGGCAGAAAACGAATTGTAAAAATCTAAAAATCATAACTTTAAGTGTGAATTAAGTCAAAAGGTTCTGGGTTTACTCCAACACTGAGGCTGGGTACTTTGTTTCTGTAAGATAATTAGAGTGCCCAAACTTTTTATAGTTGTGCTTCAGCTACTGCATTGGAATATTTCTATAATAACAGAAGGAGCAGCAACGGAGAGTTGATTTCAGATTCTTGATATTGTCTTTGTGAATTGCGGCAATGTGAGGAAAGCCTGATGATAACATATAAGTCCAGATATTTATATAGGTTGATGTGGATCTTGCAAATTCTAGATACTTAAAGCCAAAACATGATTGAGCCTTGAAAATGGATCGATCCACAGATAAGATTATGGCGAGTGTTAGAATGAAATGTTCATTGTGGGTCATGAATTAGTTAGTGAGTGGAGGTGATACAAAATATTTAAATATACCAGTAACAGTCATATGGTGTTAATGTAAATGTGACATAAGGATTTATTTTACATAAGTGAGTTGAAGGCCAAGAGTCATTTGTACTTTAGTAAGAGAATTGGAAGGATTATCAAATTTGAAAAGTCATGTCATCATGTCAATTATCCTTCATGGGTTTATTGAAGAGTCTTTCATTTATCTCAAGCATTCTTGTTTTGAAAACTGTATCATTTATGGTTGATTTTTGTTTGATTGTATTGAGTATAAATTATTTTGTCTGATTGTCAAAGAGGACAAACTTAACATAGCCATACACTCATAATTGATTTTGGATCAGAAGTGTTTGTGTTCAAAATCATCTCTTAGGAAGTACAGGATATAGATCTTTTACAAGTATTTCAGCACGCTGCAAGTATTTCTTGAGAAGCTTATCTCTAGGTTCACCTAACGTAGAATTACATGCCAGATGCTACTATGTTTTTTCCTTGGTGAGTTAGCTGTGTTCCTTTTTGTTCATAAGGAACATCTTTGTAATTAATGTGGGTTTGTCTCTTTTGATGTGCAATTATTTCAGGCCTGCAGTCAAATGGATTCCAGAGAGGCTGTGTTTGGTGGAGGCTCATCAGGTAATGTTTTGGAGTAATTCTTTAATTGGAAAATGTATCCTTATTTTTATAATTTTATTCTATTTGGCAGAATAGCTCTGGGAATATGATTTTAAATGTTTACACAACTCTATGAAGAAGTCATGCTTTCTTTATAAGAATGTCTCCAAAATTTACTTCCAAATTACCATGAGAAATCCCCTGAAAATTGTGGTTATAGGAGGGTGTGCTCAGTGAATGTGATGTATATGCTGTCTTAAAAACAACTGAGTTGGTTCCTGCAGAAGTACTTTGGACAATTCAACTGACTAGATATGCATGCATTAGCAGTTTCAAGTGTAGCAAAGCCTATTCAATCATGGGCAATGTTAGGAGATTCTTTTGTCTCTCTAACAAAGAGTTTTTTCAACCATTGCAAATTTGCAACTAGCTTAAAACAGTATCTTCATTATTGAAGAACTAGCATTCATCTTGACATAATTCTTTGGCAGAACTGTAGTAACATGGGGATATTGTAAAGAATATTATAAATTAAAGGATTAACATTGATCTGGTCAAGCTAGGTAATAAACACCATATATATGTGGTATTTGTCTTCTTGGAGACAACAAGCTTTATTTAGTTATCCATCACTGATTCTTATTCTCTCTTATTTTTTTGTATGATCTATGCATGTTATTTTTCATTGTGCAAGTGATGATGGCCCATTCTTGTCTTTTCATCAAAATATATGCACAACTTCCATGGTTTAACTGCATCTCACTGTCCTTGCCATGATGAAAAGGGAGAGGTAGATTTCAACAAGAGCCTCCATTGTTTGAATTGACATCAAACAATACCTTCAACCTCAACATATGTCATTACATATAATGACATTTCCCCAATTATTTGTATTGTTTAATCACACAATAAGGGGCCTTTAAAGCCCAACGGTATCTGCCCAATCTACATATACCTTCAGTGTTAATGAAAATCACAGGCAGAAGTGAAAGTGTTAGGAAGGTAGGTCTATTTCATCTAGATTTTTTTCATCATTGAAACACGTCTACCTTAATTGATGCAAATCTGTTCATGAGATTTATGCATGATCACTGTTGCTATCTATGCTCTACTGGTTTGATATTGCCATGATTTGTTGCCTACACTACTTGTCTAATGATTCTCTGTGAATAACCCAAGTATAGTGGTTTGCTTTTTAAACATAAAGTGGGTGGTAAGTGTTGCTTTATTTGATAACCATACATGACTTAATTAAGAAATGGAAATCTCACTTACAAGATTTTCTCAATGAATTGGGATCCTATATTCAAATACATGATGTCTATCTTTTTGTTTTGTCCTTTTCAGGTGCACTCTTGAAAGCTCCTAAGTGGTTGAAGAGACCAGTTGGTGTTAGTTTTGGATTTGGAGGAAAGCTTGCTTCATTTCGGCCCAGTACAACGTCACAGGGTGCTGTTGGCTCTTCTGAGGTAGAGTACAATTTATTCTTTGGTACATGTCATTAAGATGATATATGGTCTTATTTTTCTGCTATTTTCATAGGTATATATACACAATCTTGTTACCGAGGACAGCCTGGTGCTTCGTTCAACAGAGTTTGAAGCTGCAATAGCAGATGGTGAAAAATCATCATTGCGAGCTTTGTGCGATAAGAAGTCTCAGGATTCTCGGTTAGTTATTTGTGGATACTTTTTGAATGGGCTTAATAACTTTACATTCATTTGTATCGTCTCACTTGCAAATTTTTGGTTTCTGCATTGATTTAGTTTGGAAGAAGAGAGGGAGACGTGGAATTTCCTAAGAGTCATGTTTGAAGATGAAGGCAATGCTAGGACGAAGCTACTTGAGCACCTTGGATTTCAAGTGCAGTCAACAGAGAATCAAGACTTACAGGAAGCTCAATCTGCCAACATTGATGGTATTAGCAGTGAAATAATCAACAGTGTCACTCTTGATGATACAACACAATTAGATCCATCAGTTCAGTCAAAAGGTGGACAAGATGTTACATCCCCCAGAGACAATGGCGAGGAGTTTTTTGATAATTTGCACAGTCCGAAAGAAGATTCCTCACTTCCTCTCACTGAAAATGATTTTGTTGTTGGGAAGGATACCCTAGGCAATGAAGAAGAGGTGCAACATGAAGCTACTAAAGATTCAACTGAATACTCAGAATGTGATGAAGCCATTCAAAGTTCTTTAGTTGTTGGTGATTATAAGGGAGCAGTCATGCAGTGCCTGTCAGCAAACAGGATGGCAGATGCACTTCTCATTGCTCATGTTGGGGGGAGTTCTTTATGGGAGAAAACTCGTGATGAATATTTACGAAAAACGAATTGTTCCTATCTTAAGGTTATGCTTCTAGACTAATTACATGGCATTTGCATCGTCATAAAGTCTTTTAATGTTTAATGTTTTACCCTTCTTCCTGTTTTCAGCTATTTGGATTTTAGAAGGCTAACTGGCTTTGTTTATCTGAAATATATTTCTTTCTGTGGAATATTTTCTGACTTAACACTATTAGTGCAGGTGGTTTCTGCTATGGTCAATAATGATCTTATTGGCCTTGTGAACAGCAGGCCTTTGAAATCCTGGAAAGAAACTCTTGCTTTACTTTGTACAGTAAGTGTTTTTTCCCACAAAAATTAGTTAAACAGAAAATTATGTAAATTGGATAATGCAATTTTGATTTGGAGCAAATTATACTTGACAATAAGTTCTTTTTATAACTCATTTCTAATTTCTGTGAGTTGTAGTTTGAAATTTTTGATATATTGAGAAAGCATACCAATTTATGCATTGTATCATACAGTTGTGTACAGTATTTTCAAACATTTATCATAGTTGTATTATAGATACAAGACTTGGACTTAAAACAGTCTTGGCAGGCTGATTTTTGACTTAAGATTGGAGGACTCGGCACAGACTTGGTAGGTTGGCTTTTTGACTCTGACTGGGATTTGGCACTCAGACTTCGGCATATTGAAAAAAATATGAATTATAGAGATTTATAAGGATTTAAAGCTTCTATTATTTACCCTTCATTAAGTCAACTTTAAAGGCATATAAAACTAATCAATTTGAAGCTCTTTTGATCACATACGCATGTATACGTTGATCAAATAAGTAAAAAAATTGATTTGAATTGAAGGGTACAACATTTTTAAAATATGGAGATTCTCAAGTTTTTTAGATGTACAAAACTCATGGATTATGATATACCAATAGAATCAAATTACAACTAATCCTTTCTTAGCCCGTGAGGTGGCATGTTTCCAAATTAGGTCCTTTCTAATTAATGCTGACATAGCAAACACCTATGTTATTGATACTAGTTTGGGTTTGGGCTTGCTGTTTTGGTTAAAATAAATTTTGAGGTTAGGTTTGTTCATATTTGCAGCCTAGTAACAAAAATATTGGAGGCAATATACATATTTCCTAATAATTATAATGCACAGAAATATTTATTAACTTTATATAATATTAATACAATTAACATATAATATAATGATAAATTATCAATAAAGGCAATAATAATGTTAATAAATATTATTAATTTTAAAAATTAATTAACATAACATTATAATATAGTGTACTAGTAGTTTCTATGTACATATTACAATCATACACACCATTGGTTAAAAGTTGAATAAAGTGCTCAAAAAGGCCCAAAACACCATTGGCACACATTTGAACAGGCAGTGACCAAGTTTTGTTCCCATCAAAAAATGGTGAGTGTGTGCATAGGTGTGTGCCTCTGTAAGCAGTGTCCAAGTATTTAGGTGAATGAAAAACTAATAGAACTCCACTAGTGAAAGGCTTAAAATATAAAGAGTGTTACATTATTCATGACACAATTATTTTCTGCTGTTGCACTTATATTCTGCTTATGCCATCACAATTATTTTTATAATTTATGCTAAGCAATTATATTCTGGGGGTTTTCATCCAGGGAAACTGCCCTGTAACTCCATGCTAAGATTACAAAATTGCCGGATATTGAATTCTAGGCACATACAAGTGACAACCCTACCAAATGCAACTTTAAAACAAAGACGGACAGATTCGTTGCAGAATCCATCAAATGCCCTTGGATTCAATATGGGATCTCCTGAGTTTGTCCGGGATGAACCCACAAGATGAAATAGTGACCCTTGGCCACACTCCCATCTGCACCTGGCCAGGATCAGGATTTGGAGCGGATTGTCCCTGAACCAGCTAGGCAATAGGTATGAACCAGTAACAGAGCAAAATATAAATTGCAAGTAGGTTGCAAATGCAAATGCAAGTAGTAGGTTTAATGGGATTTGAGACTAAACTAACGACACATGCAATATTGCGCCCAGAAAGAGTTGGATTGAGAGACTTCTTACCATCCATAAAAGGCTACAATCCACTTTTTTATCATCATTATAGAAAGCCAAATTGATCCCTTGCATGAAATGTCATTGAAGCCAGTTTACAACAATCTACTATTGAACATTTCACCAGGGCCAAAGTGTCGATTGTTTGGGAGAAGAAAATGTAATCTCACAAATGGTAAATGGAAGACAGGCATGTAGAATATCCAAGTCACTAATATAAAAATTATTCTTTTACCTCCATTTGGAAGCATGACTGAAATCAGTATGACCATCAATGGTGATTAAGCCATCAACATTCATGACCATGAATATCATTATGCTGGATATGCAGGATCACAATTAAAGTATGACCTAAAAAGCAATGTCTAATGTAAATGGGAAAACAATCCCCTTGTGGGCTTCCACAAGTGTGATCTCATACAGTAAATTGGTGTCTTGATTGACAGTGAGCTAAAAGACTAGGTTTACCTTTACCCTTTCCTCTCTGTGATAGTTGAAACTCCTACTTGATTTCTTAGAGTTTTACTATTTTGAAGGATTAGAGTGGGATTCTCTTTTTGCTATTCTTGCTACTTATGCTGTAATGTTATTTTGTTATCACTTATAATATACGAGTTAGCTAGTAGGAAAAAGTTAAATAACAAGTCATTGGAGACTCAGAGAATTGAGTTCTAGGGCTCAAATCTCCTCTTTTATTATAAAGCTCCCGGGGTGTGGGTGGATAATGGTGAGCTTGGTCCTGGGATCAAATCCCAAGATGTACCAAATTTGATATAAAGTTAGACATACATGTTCTTAAATGATGTTTGTATGGAACCTACGATTTTTTTAGTGATTCATTACTGGAGATCAGAAATTGCTATCATTTTTCATGAAAGACATGCCCATAAATGTGATATATAACATTATTACACTCATAGATGATAATGAAATCATAAAAATAAATAAGAAAACATAAGAAATAAATTTTTAAAAAATAAGATAACATTAGAAAGTCAAATTTTAAAAATAGGGACACAAGCTCTATGAAATGTACCTTAGGAGAAGACACAAAAACTTACAGAATTCTGTTGTAAGATACAAGCAGACTGCATTCACAAACTAAAAAATATCATAAACTGAATAAGTTCATAAAATTGATTACATCAGTGGCGATGGAAAGCGCATGGTAACAGCTGTACAAATCTAATGCCTATCCCCCAATTAACCCTGGTGACCTGTGCTATGACAAGTAGGTAGTTAACAACAAACTGTCCAAATTTTATCTTCACAACTTGGCAGGTAAATTCAGTTTAATGTAAACAAAGAAGGGCAGTCCTTACTGTTAACTGGTAGCTGATCTGTAAGCGCCAATTCCTTAAGATTGAAATGTACTGATTGTTGATAGCTGGTTTGTTAGTGCCGATTCCTTAAAGTTCAGATCTGGGCTATGGGCGATTCTCCAGCTATATTATGATGTTCAGATTTACTCCAAACTGCAATCAGTGATCTGTCATTGTCCTCCAATGGTGGTAGCACTAGGAGGAGTGGGCAGCTCCAATTTGCCTCCAAAGACCCCTCCCAAGGAAGCAGATTGAAGCTTGTTAGGGTTTCGCCCGGGTCTGCATGGGGGGTTCCACTTCTGTCAACCAGTGATTGGAAGGATTCAGATCTGCTAGGGACTCCTTTCCACAGTCCAGTGATCTGTGGTCCCTCAGCAGCGATGGAGAATGCAATGGTGGGGCCTCCTTCAAGATGTTAGGCAACTATGATATCCAACCTAAGTTTGCCCTGGATGATTTGCCAATCAATGCCCTGCACTAGGTTATCTGAAATGCCAAAATGTCCAATCAGAACAGTTGCAATTTCTACAAGGAATTGCCAAGAAGAGAAGAGGGGGGTTTCGTCCTCACCTCACTCGATTTTGTACAAGGGTTTCACATCACATTATATCCAAAATGAGGAAAGGAGCTTGTAAATATATCTTGCACAATTAGGGCATTTAGGGCACTTTTGGTGCCAAGATTTACATATTTAAATTTGCTTTTTTTATTATATGTTTTCTATGTACTCCTGCAGGGCTGGATCCAGGTTCGGTTTGCACCAGATCCGGGTCTTGGTTCGGTCCTTATGTGGGTTCGCACTTTCTTGTCATTAGATCAGAAGTCAGGCTATGATAATGTCACTGAGAATGAGGACCACATGATAACGGATGATGATAATGTGGCTTTGATGGAGGAGGATCCAATCCAACCATCACAAGCGATCACAACATGTAATAATGTAGTAAATGAAATCAACAGTGATGGATTGCAGTGGCAGCATTGTATGACATGTGGGTTGAGCGGTGACTGAGGAGTCATACAATGCTGCCACTGCAATCCATCCCTAAAATTTACATCCCTAACATACCTCAAAACATCACTCATTAGTCCCTTCCATGAAAAATTCTCTCTTGTTTATATATCCTGTAGTACCCTGCATGACTAGCTAATGGTGTGTCAGGACATGCCTTCAAGATTTTCTCCTTTAGCTTTGAATCTGGAATAAGATATACCTAGTCCTTATAGAAGATGAGCTTATCAACCACCTTGTACTTGTCATTTTGAAGCTTGCTGTCCAAAATATCATTAGTAAATGTGTTATTTGCATAATAACTATTATAGAAGCCTTCTAATCAGCATATATATTAGAAATTGAACACCAATAAGACTTCCTAGATAACACATCAGCCACATCATTATTCTTCCCTTTAATATAATATCAAAATCATTAGCTTTTTGCTTATTTACCCATTTTTGTTGTCTATCATTCAAATCCTTTTGGTTGATGAAGAACTTCAAACTGTTGTGATCAGTTTTTACCATAAACTTCCCATAAACCAAATATTGTCTAAACTTGGGTAGTGCATGCATGATAGCTAGCATCTTCTTCTCATAGATAGAAAAACAACTCTATGTCTCTTTTGGTTTCGTACTCTCAAATGCTATGGGGTGTTTATTTTGCATTGAGAACACTCCAATTCTCTCTCTTGAAGCATCACACTCTAAAATAAAAGGAAGTGAAAAATCTTGAGTAGCCAAAATAGGGCATGAACTTGTCACCTCCTAGAGCTTATCAAAAGCTCTTTGTGTTGGATCACTTTGAGAGAAAGCTCTCTTCTTGGTCAACTCAATCAATGGGGTTGCTAGTTGCAAAAACCCTTTGACAAACATCTTGTAGTAGCTGGAAAGACCAAAGAACCCTCTCAAGTGTGTTATATTTGTAGGAATCCTCTAACTCGAAAAGGATGATACTTGGGTGCTCCTGAAAGTGTGACAAGTGTGCCTCTTGATGACTCTTCTCCCTCTTTGCTCTCATGCCTTGCCTCATCAACTATGATCTCGGGTTCGGGTTCTTCCACCTTTGAATCCTCATTGGAAACCACCTCTACGTAGTGTATTTGTTCTATCCCCAAGAATCTATGTGTTGGCTCTCATGGCTCTCTACAAGACAAGCATAATTTTTTCCTTTGAAGTTTGTTCTTGGGTTCTTCAACACTTTGTTTTTGGAGGTAGTGCCTTAGGTTGTGGGAGACTTGGAGTAGAACTTGTTCTTAGTCACTGAATCCTCCAAATTCAAAGCTCATGGCTTCTTGTAGGATACTTGGATCAAATGCCCATACCAAACCTTTGAGTGGTTCGGTTAGACCCTCTATGAATAGCACTATGAGCCTCCTTTTCATCCCATTTGGGACCATCATCGGTAGCCTTTGAAACCTTTTTACATAATGGTTAATTGTACCCTCCTCCCTCAATTGTGCTAACTCCTCGAAATGAATCTTTGGATCCTTCCTATCAAACTTCTATATCAATTTTTTATAGAACTCTTCTAGAGTAGTAATCAAACCATGTTTTCGAGTTTCCATGCCGTGGTACCACCATGCATGAACCACACCCTCTAAGTGAAGGGTGGCAAACTTGATTGCTTCCTCTTCATACATGGGGTTCAATGAGAAGTAGCTATCCATCTTCTATAACAATGCTCTAACTGTACAACTATGTGATCCGTCATACGTAGGTATAGTTATCTTCCCCAAACGTTGTTGTATATCCCTTTGTGTCTGATTTTGAGGGTATCTTCTTCCTCTTCTATGCCCATTCCTTGTTTTTGTCTCATAGTACTCCATGAAAGACATGTCATGGTATATTGCTGGACTTAGAGCACTATACTTTGCAGGATACCTTGCCATCTCATGCTCTTGTTTTGGTGGTAATCATTGCTCTTATTCAAACGGGCCCTCTTCCTCTCTTTGCAAAAAAATGGCTCAAAATGTCTTTGTTGGAAGATTGATTGAAACTCCATTGGGTGAGTGACTTCCTTCTACAAAATTTGGATTGGATCTACCTACACTCCGTTGTTGATTCTATCCTCTCAAAGTCTGAAATATTTCTGCCATAGACTCTCATGGTGGATTGGAATTCCTTGGCCAACTCCTTGTTTTCATTTCTAATAATCTCTTGGATGTTTACTTCATTTTTGTCACCCATGGCTCCTCTCTTTTTTTTCCCCTTTTTTGGTATCTATTTTCCTTGTCACTTGCTTGAATTTGCATCATAAACCCTGCTCCACAAGTTGGCAGAAAGGTAGCTTTGATACCACTAAAATATACCTTAGGAGAAGACACAAAAACTTACAAAATTTTGTTGTAAGATATGAATAGACTACACTCACAAGCTAAATAAAATCATAGATTGAATAAGTTAATAAAATTGATTACATCAGTGGCAATGGCAAGTGCCTAGTAACAACTGTGCAACTATAATGCCTATCCCCCAATTGACCCTATTGACCTGTGCTATGACAAGTAGGCGATTAACAACAAACTGTCCATATTTAATCTTCCTGCCAAGGCAATGATTGCATTGAACATTAACAATGGTGGATAAGGGTTTGGGAGCAAATCAGAAACAAATATAAGAAATGCAAATGAAACTCTGGCATACTAAGTAAAGTTTAAATCAATAAACATTATAAACATGGCAGTGATTGCATTGAGCATTAACAATGGTGGGTGGAGGTTTGAGGTCAAGGTGTAGTGCCCCTTACAGGGGTCTGGGAGTAGAGCCACCAGCGGGGTCAAGGGGCAGTGCCCCTTGTCAAGGTTTGGTGGTAGAGCCCCTAGCGGGGTTGAGGGGCAGTGGCCTTCATGGGAATGTGGGTTTTTTTTGGGGAGGATGCATCCCCATGGAGCATTGGTGTAAACAAAGAAGGGCAGTTCTTATTGTTAACTAGTAGTTGATCTGTTAGTGTCAATTCTGTAAGATTGAAATGTATTGACTATTGATAGCTGGTCTATTAGCATCTATTCCTTAAAGTTTAGATCTAGGCTATGGGTGATTCTCCAGTTTTATTATGATCACATTCACTCCAAACTGTAATCAGCGACCTGTGTTGTCCTCCAATGGTGGTAGCACCAGGAGGAGCACTCAGCTCCAATTTGCCTCCAGACCCCTTTGAAGACAGTGGATAGAAGCTTGTTAGGGTTTCACCCAGCTCTGCAGGGAGGTTCTGCTTCTGTCAGCCAGCGATTGTAAGGATTCAGATCTGCCAGGGACTCCTTTCTACAGTCCAGTGATCTGGGTCCCTCAGCAGTGATTGAGAATGCAATGGTGGTGCTTCCTTCAAGATGTTAGGCACTATGATGTCCAACCCGAGTATGCCCTGGATGATTAGCCAATCAATGCCTTGCATCAGGTATTGTAATGCAATGACCAATCGGAACAGCTGCAACCCCTGCAAGGAATTGCAAAGAAGAGGAGAGGGGTTTTACTTTTGTCCTCACATCACTAGATTTTATCCAAGGGTATCTGACCCTGAAATGGATCACTCCAATGCACACAGCAGTAAATTGACATCACATCATACCCAAAATGAGGAAAGGAACTTGTAAATATATCTTGCACAATTTAAGGCCTATAGGCCATTTTGGCGCCAATATTTAAAATTAAAATTTGCTTTTATATTATATATTTTTATATTTAAATATTTATTAACTAATATATATAAGTAGTTTAAAAAAACGCTTCTTTAGTTAATAGTGCTGAGGTTGGCTTTAGGGAAGAAGGGACATGACACTCTTTTCATCTGAGGTAAGAAAGATAATGTCGGTTTAATAATCACATAAACTAGTATGAAGTAATGGTTAACAAGTGCACATCGTGTATGATGTTGTATGATGAAATTTTACAGAAAATATTGAATCAAAATGACATAAAAAAGGCTCAAAAGAGGGCCTTGTTCTTCCATCAATGAAGAGAAGTGTGACGAAATGCTTTCGTCCTATTGTTCAAGAAAAGACTCTGAAAAGTGTTTCTCATGCATGAGAAATGACAGTGTCACCCAAACGTTGTGCTTCTTGCAACTTAATTTATTTACACATTATTTTTGGTACTCGTGGAACAGTCTTTACTCCTAGTGGTAAAGTAACATGTTTCTTGTGTGCAAGACAATAGCATCAGACAAATACTGTACTTCTTGCAATATAGTCTATATACAATTCTTTATGCTTGCTCCTCCTTCACCTTGCAATTTGCACCAAGGTGCCTAGAGTATCAACAGATGTTGTAGGACCAAAAAGGTTTAGAGGGACCTTATACGCAAGAAATGATAGCATCAGTCAATGACTGTATTTCTTGCAACATAGTCTATTATGACTCTTTATGCCTTTTTCTCTTTCACCATGCAATATGCATATAAGGTGCCTTGGTCTCAACAGATGTTGTAGGACCAAAAAGGTTTAGATGGACCTGCATGGGGAGTAGCTGTAAAAGGGCCAACTTGAATTGATAGGCTTATCATGGTCATGGATGTGAATAGAAAAGGGTTACACTACCTGTTATATTCAATTACCTGTATTTCTAAGGTGTTTCTCAATCTCTTTTGAGCTGCTCATTTGGATTCTTCTATTTCGATTTATTTCATATAAGGTGGCCTTGAACATCAGCAGATATTGTAGGACCAACAAGGCTTATAGGGACCTGTATAGAGAGTGACTGTAAAAGGGCCAACTTGAATTGATGGGCTATCGTGGCCATTTATGTAAATTGAAAAGGTTTAGGGTGCTTGTAAAATTCCTTATTTTGCCCCTTTGCCTCTACTTCCAAGGTCTCTATCAATCCCTTTTGTTGACCTGCTCATTTGGTTTCATCTACATCAATTTATTTTAGGTTTTCCCAGGAATCCTAATGATTTCAGGTGTAGATTATGGACATACTGTGATTTTCAGGTGTAGATTATAAACATACTGCAATTTGTTTCTAGTGAGTGTACCATTATAGTCCTTTCCTTACAGAAAATTCATTGTTGAATTGTTTATGTTGTATTGGATTAGTGTTCTTTTGATGTCATATTGCCAGCATTTGTAACTAGTTATTAAGAAACTTTCAGTGTACTTTTAAAAATTCTATCCAAATGCTTTATGAAAATTGTAAATTTCTGAGACAAATTTCTCAGAGTTACTAGAGTTATCTGAATATGATAAAAATTCACACTAGTTTTTCAAAATTCTCTGCTTTTAATTTTAAAGCCTTAAGAGATCATGTTCACTTAATTAAATAATTTGATATAGGTGTCTTTTAAGACACTCCTGATAGGGTTTTTGCATTGCATTCACCATACTTACTATATGCATTGATATAAACAAATGGAATGAGTGTAATTGGTCAACATTTGGTCTACGTGAGCATTTGACATCTTGACATGAATACTATCTTGAGGAGCATGCATGCTCATGATATTCTCAAGTGTGACGAGTTAGTGTGAATATCAGTGAAAGATGAGTGTAATTGGTCAATATTTGGTCAACATGACTATTTGAGCATTTTACACAAGTACTTTCTCAAGGAGTATACTAATGATATTCGTAAGTACAACGGGTCAGAATTGGAATTTTGGTCTGAGCTAGTTTTGATTGACATTAAGAATACAGATGAGTTGTTTGGAATCGCACGTGGGTTTGGCCTGGCTTTTGATAGTATGTGGTTGTTTGAGGTGCCTTTTAGTTTTATTTGTGCTGGTTGGTATTTTGGTGCGATTGCAAAAATGAGAATGATTGTCTAGTTGTAATTTTTGTTGTGTTAGCTTGTGATTCTATGTTGACATTTATTCCCTCAAACAAATTTTGTTTTGATTCTGAGATAATGTAATCAATGTGTTGTTATCAGTCTCACTTGATGAATAGTTAACTAGAAAGTATTCTGTCTTATCAGCTATTCTTTTTTTAGGCTAATTGGAATAGAGAATGCCAATGCAGTATTCACAGAGAGAGGAGTGGACTGTTTTATGTGATACCCTTGCTTCTAGATTAACTGCAGCTGGAAATACACTAGCAGCAACCCTTTGCTACATATGTGCTGGAAATATAGAAAAGACAGTAGAGATATGGTCTCAAAGTCTTAAGAGTGAACACGATGGAAGGAGCTTTGTTGATCATTTGCAGGTATACCGATAATGCTCAGATTTTTTGAGTCCAGCTATGTGAAAGTTTTGTTTAATGTTTTAATCTTATAATAATGAATAATGTTGCAATTTGTAGGACTTGATGGAAAAGACTGTTATTCTTGCTCTAGCGACTGGACAAAAGCGGGTCAGTCCCTCATTGTCAAAGCTGGTTGAGAGTTATGTCGAGTTACTTGCCAGTCAAGGGCTTTTATCTATAGCTCTGGAGTATCTGAAGCTTCTAGGAACTGAAGAATCTTCTTATGAGCTGGCTATTTTACGAGATAGAATCTCTCTTTCCACAACAGGTGAAATATTATTCCTGCATTGAAGGCATGTAGTTGTGGGGCATGCCTTGAATGATGTTTGTGTCCAGGTTGAATTTCAAGAATGTCAATTACCTATATCTGTTGTTCAACTAGCAGAATATTATTTGTTTTAATATTGGTTTTGTGGTTGTTCCAGATGGTCTAATGCATTGAAATATTCTTATATGTTAAAATCATTTTTATCCAATTTGTTTATATGTTAAGTTACAGTCTTCAGATATTTGGAGGCATTTATAGCTTACTAGACATTTATTATTCTGGATTCAAGTTTATCTTTGTGTATGAGCTTTGGTTATTTTTTAATGTTACTTGTTTTTCTTTTGTTTCAGAAACTAAGGAGGAGCCTTCGACCTTTCCTTATGAAAATAGAGAATCTCCGGCAGAACCTGTGTACAGTAATCAGGTAATTAAGAAGTCTATGGTGGTTGCATTTATCTTCTAAAGATAAAATCCAAGTGGTATTTCCTTTTGGAAACTGCAAGGAGACAGAAGATATTGATTTTAAGATTGAGATTTAAAGAATTGTATGCGATAAAAAATGAAGTTCAATGCAGAAAATTATTACTTAAAGCCCAAGGATAGGTTGAACACAGACAGGCCTAGAGTAATTTTCTTTTATTGGATGGAGAAGCATAATGAATTCATTGTCTAGTCTTAGATATTATTTAAATGTTGAAGATACGATGCAAGGTATAATATATACATCATTCTTATACTTGTTATTCTTGTAGGAAAACCCTCATCAGCCTGCAGCTGGCAGTTTATACAATGACTATGGTCCAACTAGCAATACTTATTATCCTGGAGACTACCAACCAAATCAAACTGTCAATCCTTCTTACCCTGGAGGCTACCAACCAAGCCAAACCAATACTTCTTACACTGGAGGCTACCAACCAAGCCAAACCAATACTTCTTACACTGGAGGCTACCAAACACCACAGCAGCAACAGCCCCCATTTGAAAATTACCCCCCTCCTGCAGAGTACCAACAGCCCCCAGCTCCACGAGTTTTCTATCCATCATCTGTTCCTGCGCCTCACCAGGTAATGTGTTATCATATGTACTTCATAGTCTATTTTGAGTAAAAAAGGCCATATATGTTTAGCCATAATGAAATACTATGCTGAGGCATTTGTGAGAGTTGCAATTTATGAAGTTGTTTTATTTGGTTCTAGCTTTTTTTATCTTAAAGATGTTAATATGTGATTCTCACATTTGTTTTGCCAGACTAATTTTGCTCCACCTGTTGCTCAGCAACCTGTTAAAACTTTTGTTCCATCTACACCACCAGTGCTGAAAAATGCAGATCAATACCAACCACCTTCATTGATGTCTCATATTTATCCGGTTTGTAGTCAGTGTTTCATTTTCTTGGATTATGACCACTTAGAAGCTAAATTTAGTTGCGTACGTGCCAGAATATATATGCCTGTCTAAAATCTGTAATCTTTTATTTGATTCCTGAAATAGTTGTGTTTTGGTTCCAGGGAGTTCCTCCTGCTACTATTGGAACATATGCCTATCAACCAGGAGTGCCTGCTCCACCTTCAGTTGGGTCAACTCCGGTACAGCCACCTCCAGTTCCTAATGTCATGTTACCAGGACCCAGTACTGCACCTGCAGCTCCTCCTCGGAGTTTTATGCCAGTTACAACACCAGCAGTACCTCAACAAGCTGGTCTTGTTCCCCCAGTTCAGCCTCAAAGTCCCACTCAATCCAGTCCGGTGCAGACTGTGACTGCTCCGCCCATGCCACCCCCAACAGTACAAAATGTGGATACGACAAATGTGGCAGGTAAGATTTGTTTGCTCACTAAACTCTGGATAATATTCGTACAGATGCTATTTATTTGGTATTCTTTTGATCTTGGATATGTGCAACGATTCTTATTTGTTTGACTGTGTGGTTGCCAGCTGAGCTAAGACCTGTGATTGGGTCTTTAACAAGGCTCTACAAGGAAACCTCTGAGGCTCTTGGAGGTGCCAGAGCAAATCCAGCTAAGCGCCGTGAGATAGATGATAATTCAAGAAAAATTGGGTCATTATTTGCAAAATTGAACTCTGGTGATATATCATCCAATGCTGCAACTAAACTTGTGCAGCTTTGCCAAGCGCTGGACTCAGGGAACTATGCAGCAGCTCTTCAAATTCAGGTTCTTTGCTGCATATAATTCTCTGAGTTTTTAATTCTATCATTCCTAGCATGTAGTTATAATTCGTTGACTTCATAATTTGCAGGTGGGTTTGACAACAAGTGACTGGGACGAATGCAGTTTCTGGCTTGCTGCTTTGAAGCGAATGATTAAAACAAAACAGAGCATGGGATGAGCATGCTGATGATTATTCAGACTCAAGTAATTCAACTACTTTTTTAACTTGAGTTGTGATTGGCAATCTTCCATTTTTTTTTTTCCATTTTTTGTCCAATTACTCAGGAGATTTAGTGTTATAGGATAGCAATGTACACAGTTAGTTTTTAGCTATGGGCTATTGTAATTTGTGTCTTTATCTGCTTTGTGTGAGTTATTATCCACCACGTTTTTTTGCACTATACTTATTTATGTGAGAACTATTTTAAAATGATTCAGGTTGAATTGATTAGAGGGGAAATTTCTGCGAAAAGGTGCAGAAGGCATTTTGAATTAGAGCTGATTGCATGATCTTTCAGTATCTTGTTTCTATATATTAATCATTACTATCATTATTTATTAGCTTATTCATATTCTAGGTGACTGGCTTCCTGTTCTGTTTGGAAGTAATGTTCCATGCGCAATTTATTGAGTTGTTCAAATTCTTGTAAATGGTATTCGCAACAGCCAATTTTAATTTGTCAGCAGGCAAACAAATAAATTGCCATGCTCTAACCTCTTCTAGGTAAATGCAGATGTAACAGTTCATTTTGATGTGTTAGGTTTTTGAGGTTGATTGAATCAATGGACCTGGGAGGAGATATGTGGAAGAGCTTTAAATTTTCCTGTACTTATTTTGATGATTTGGCAGAATGTTATATTTGTCTTCAGAGTTCAATAGTTTTCCTTTATGTTTTATGCTATGTATGCTGTACAACACTAGGAATCATCCTTGCAAACATGTTTTTGAGTAACAAAGTCATACCATTCATATCTATTAAGTGATTTTATGGATGCAAGCGCAAAAATGTTTCATTCTGTTGCAAGTTGCATCTTTTATGAAAACTTCCATTGTTTTGTTATGTTCGTGTAAAAGGATTTAATTCACTTTGAAATTCATGAAAGAAAATTTCACTTATAACCCTGCTATTAATGTGTGAATTTATGTTCACTTTTTTTTTTGATGAGGAAAGGTAAAGGGTCCTTCCTAATCAAGTTTCCGAAAAAAGATAGTAGACACATTTAGTTCAGAAGAGCTGGTCACATGGGAGACACCAAAAAAAACAAGCTGAAACTGTACTTAAACAAAACAATTGCCCAATCTAGCAGAAGCTAAGTAAATATAGTCCCCAGATATACAAACAGGGGATAGATATTCATATTTCATATTTTTAGCCATCTGTAACAACTACTCCATTAGCCAAACTGTGATGACAGCCACAGAAGGGGCAAACTCAGCCATACGAAGAAGAGAGCTGGATATTGTTTCCTATTCAAATATTGGTTATGTATACACAATAGTAGGTTGCCAAACACTTGGGATGAGCCTGCCCTCTATTGAATAGTCGTACAAGGCAATTCATTTCTCTACAGGTCAGGCACCATTTGAGATATATTTGGAAAATCTATAAATTGTCCATTGGATACTGCTCTTGAATGGCATGGTGAACAAGAAGGATTGGACTTAGAGGTGACAAAAGCAACAAAATTCATTTGAGAGGATCTGTGAAATCCAATGCATGGTGAAGATGCAATTGGAATATAGTCAGTTGAAGTACAAAGACAGACATGATCAACTTAATGTGCAAAACAGTTTGAAGGTTGGAGACAAGGTATGGCTGTCCTAGGCAAAGAAATGATACAAGGATAGGTCAAGAAAACCAAACCTCTAAAGTATGATCCATTTACCATCTTGGAGGTGGTTGGGGAGAATGCATTTAGGTCAGGATCTCCTTACACGAAAATAACTATGTTGTCAATTGGGAACATCTCTAGCTGTCCAAACCATTCATGTTGGATGATAGACAAGAAGAGTTGTTGCTACCTTTGGTGGAAGATGTAGTGTATGACAAGAGGGTAAATACACTGCCAGGACATAGTCTTTCAGTAGAAGTAGAGAAAGACTAAGGAAAGCAGTTCACAAGTGTTGGCAAGTGGGACTCACAGGACAAACCATGGACAAAGTGGGTATATTGTATCCCCATCCTATGTCTCAGTAATCGTTTAAGGGCCCAAAAAGCTCTTTATGAAGGGAGGTATGATTCAAAAAGAATCAAGGAAATCTGTAGATTCCAGAAAGCTGATTGGTTCAAAATTTGGACAAATGAAAATACTTGATGTTTTGTTAGAAACACTAAATGTCAGTTTTATCAATCAATGATTTTGAAACTGATGGTGATTATTTTAATGAAATTGATATTGGCCATTTTGAAAAAGGTAAAGCAAATGGAAAGATCAACTCCTCAAGCTCTATGATATGGCTTGATTAATAACATATGAAAATAAAGCGGAATACGAAGAAAATGTTGTTGGATGAGTAGAGAGCACAAATCTTGGTACATATCAAAAAATGATGCAGAGTTCGATTTGTAGAGTAGGCAGCAAGGATAGGAACAACAAAGATTGTATTCCTCCTCCTTTATTGAACTTTGGTTAATAAATGAGATCGGAATTTTCTTTGGTGCATATTAAGATAGGCTTTTCCTCCCAAATTGAAGGTTTCTCAGGCAAAAAATTGTTGTGTTTCACTATTAATTCCATTTTACCAATGGATTTAATCTTAATCGCAATTTTAGAATTAGTTGAAAGCAATTAGTTAATTGTAAGTTCAATAGTTGAATGATTTATAGCCACAATCCTAGTCTTTGTAACAATTGTGTATTATTTTGATATCATGGTAGATTCAACTCATGGAATTTAGGGTTGTGTTGCATGACAATGACAAGGTCTTCAAGTGATGAGAATTTTTAGAGAATCCAAAAATAGTAACTTACCATTAGAATCAAAAAATTAGAATGGGAGATTTGAATACCAGTGTTTCACCATTGAGAACTAAGTGGTAAAACATAAGCAATGGATATCTCAACAAGAAAGATTAAATAGCTAGACAAGAAGTACAAATAATGCAAAATTAGTCATCTACCAATGATCTTGTTTGAGCTTTGTTAAAAAAGTTTGATGTTGGAGTTGATGGTGATCAGGAAGAAAAGGTTGGCAATGATCACATTTGGAAGGAATGAGAAATTGAGGGAAGAGTTGGACCTACTCAATTTAAAGTTGAAACCAAGATGGAAATTAAAACTTTTGAAGGTCAAGTAGATGAAGAAATTTAAGATGCCTAAAACATGCAAAGGTATAGTTAAGTGTCCATGATGTGAGTGAAACACAAAAAAATCACTTGCGCATTTAAAGATGAATGGGCATGTTTTGTATGGTGGAAGAGCTATCTATCTTCATGTGAGAAGAAGAATATGATAATCTATAGTTGGGAAGGTTGTAAAGGTGGTGTTGTAAGTAGATTTTTTATCCAATTAGGTATAGAGACATCAAAAACTTAAATGGCCTTTTAAGGCAAGCAAGTGGTCAATGTGTACAAGATTACACTAGAATTTGGAAGAGAAAGCATGATGTTGATCATGGACATGGAAGGAGGGGTATCCTCACTAAGTATCTTGGTGGGTTGCATACAAACCTTAGAAGGAAAGTCATCATAACCAAGCTAGTTGATTTAAATGAGTTGTATTGGGATGTTATATTGATGAAAAGAAAAGGAAAGTGAAGGAAGATCTTTTTAAAAAGGTACAACAAGAAGATATGAGACAACCCAAAAATAAGTGCAAACCATTCAAAATATGAAAAAGGAAAAAATGCCATGATAGGGAAGCATCAAATAATCATTGTTCACATTTGAAGGTTGATGATCATGTGAAAAATAAATGTTGGAGGCTACACCCTAAGAATTGGCCTAAGGAGGACTCAAAGAAGTCCATGGCTACTAGGATAACTCAAATATTGCCACGAGGATTGGCATGAGTGAGCAAGAACAAGAAGCAAAAAATTGACTATTCATTTTCAAATGTAAGTGAAGAAAACAAAGATAAGAGTACTTGTGGATCTTAGTTCTTAGTACCTTAATTTTAGTTGATATAGGTAAGAAGCCTAGTTTGAAAACATATAATCTTCCTTGGCCTTGGCCATGCCCATTAGAGTTAAGATGAGTGTAGAGTATTTTTATATGAGATGCTTTATTTGTTAGAAGGGCAAACAAATATCGATGGGTCAAGCACAAATTCAAATACTTTGTTTAGAGACACCAAAACAAGACACAAATAGTTTCAATAAGTTCCAACTAAGCACTTACATTCATATAACAAATCGAGTAGTTTTGTGTTATAGTTTCAAAGGATAAGTAAGAAGAGGGACTTGGGATTTCTACAATGTCACATAACAAGAACAAGACTAGGTGGTTATAATTGTTTTTGATATTGATAAAAGTAGGATTTGAAAGGGATTGAACCCTTGTATAGTGAAGTGGTCAATAGGCAAATGGATCGAGTGCCATGAGATATGAGACAAACAAAACAATGCGAAACAAGGAGTTAGAATTGTTGATATCATTTGAAGAGGTATTTTGTGAGCTAAAGGGGTTGCCTCTTATGAGAGTTAGAGTATAATATTCAACTACTTCTTGAACTTTCTCTACCCAATATAAGGGTGTGTAAACAATCATTGATGGAGAATAATGAAATCAAACATGTTTGTTTCTCAATTAGGTCTAGTTGCACTATGGCTACCAAGATCAATTGCATGGGAAAAAGATTCATACTAAGCTTCAAAAGAGCACTACCCTTGATCCTTATTTCGATAGACAAAGGTGATGAATAGGATGTTGGTAGAACTCATATGTCAATACAACAATTGGATGAGTCTTTGCCAAATATCCAGAGCTTGTAGAACGAAGGATATTCATTCCTCAATAGGTGTCTCATTATTTGAGGTATGCTTGGAATATCTACCAACTAATTGATTGGACTTAGAGGTGACAAAAACAACAAAGCTCAATGAGAGGATCCACTTAGATGAGACTTAGTTTAAGTACATAGAGAAATTACCAACATCCTATGGAGCATGGCCTCATGGTTGGAGACAAGCTATGGTTGTCCCTAGGTAAAGAAAGGATGCAAGGAAGGGCCAAGAAATGTGTAAACCTCAAAGGCACAAATCATTTACCATTTTGGAGGCAGTTGGGGAGAATCTATTTCGGTTGGCTCTCCCAAATTTTACTCTATTGTTGTTTGTGAACATCTCTACCTATATGAACTATCCATGTTTGATTAAGGAGAAGAGTTAATGTCCCCTTCATTGGAAAACCTAGTGTGTGACCAACAAACCATACTCTTTGAGGACATAGTGCTTACGTAGAAGTAGAGAAAGAGCAAGAAAGGGGTTCACAAGTCTTCGCAAGTGGTGGCTCAAGGGACAAAGTGTAGTTGAGGCATGTTGGGACTCTAAAGAGAAGGTGGAGACTTTTTCTCAACTTATGTCGCATAAAGCTTTTGAGGGATCAAACTCCTCTATTTGAAGGGAGCTATGAACCAAAAAGGATCAATAAGAGTTTGTAGCTTCTAGAAAGTTGATTGGTTCAAAATTTGGACAAGTGAAAATACTTGTTTTGTCAGAGAAATAATCACTAGTTTTATTTGGTGATGATTTTGAAAGTGACAATAGAGAAAAATAAAATAGTTGATGCAATAATGTGTGGTTTTGAACTTGATAGTGGCATTTTTAAGAATGTTGGGGTAGTTTGAAAATTAACAATGGTGGTCTTAGTTGATTAGTGGCAGTTCTATCCCATGAAGCCATAAAAGAAGTGTTGATGAGAGCCCTATGAACTTGTTTATCTCTTCCTCCCTTGGGCTCATTTTGTCTTCTATCTTTGGGTGTGACTCATAAGTGAACTTATTTTGCTCATTGTTGTTTATTTTCTTTATCCATATAGGAAATATTCTCATCGGATCAGAGTTCCATTGGTTCTTCCAACATATCTAGCTGAAACTATCTCAATTTGGCATCCGACACCTTGGGAACCTTCCTCTTGGAAACAACTTTGGTAGTTGTATACTCTTATCATTGTGATGATCTCACTAAAGTATTGATTGCTCTTGTAAAGGGAATTAATCATTGCACTATAAAATTTGGTGATTTTGGGAGTATGCTCATTGTTGATGATGGTGATAGTGGGGGTTAGGAATTCCTCAACAAATGTGTAATAATCAATTTTTTGGTTAAGTTGGGGAACTGATATTGTAATTTGGTCATACTCCTTTTATGAATAGGCAAGCTTGGGATTCATGTGGGAATATATGTTGTAGCATTGATGAAGGAGATCATATGGAGTAGTAGGAAGGGGTATTTGAAGGTCTAGGTAATTTTTAAGATTTGCATCTAGGATGACATTTACTCCTCCAAGTGATGGTAGGAATCCAACGAGAGGATCTCACTTGGAGGAGTTTTGCTTACCTTGTATACTTTGATCAATTGCTTAGTATACACCTTCTTTTCATCCTCTACACTTGAAAATTCCCCATGACCTTAACCAATTGAAGATTGACACACAAGTGGTGTATAACATGGTGGCCTACCTTTTAGGGATGTCTGATGATAAAAAGTTGTATTTTAAGTAGCTAGCCATAGTATACAAGTGCAAAACCCTTTTAGGTGAGATCCTAATACTAGATTTCTCCCAACACTTGGAGGAATAAATGCCATCTCAACCAAAAAACTTCAACATTGTTAAGACCTTCAAATACTCCTTCCTACTATTCCATATGATCATCTATTAATGTTTTTTTAGACCGCATGAATTGGTCGGGTATCCATTCCCCTATAAACTACAGTGCGCTTGGTAAACTTTTTCACGTGATTTTATGTGACTAGTGACGCTGGTGTGACACGCCTTCTGGTACCATGGGGATGGTGGGGAGACTAGACCTCATGACCTCTTGCTTGCAACAGGATGCTTTAGCCAATTGAGCTAGGCCCACTGCCTCGATCATCTATTAATGTTACAATTTATATCCCCAACTAAATCCTAGGATGCTCATTCATCAAAGGGCTATGAACCAATTGTCATATGGATTGCCCACCTGAAACACAAATTTGACTATCACACATTTGTTGAGGAATTTCTAACCCCTCTCTTCCTCATCAACAATGAGCATACTCTTACACTCACCAAATCCTATAATGCAATCATGAAGCCACTCTACAAGGGTGATTGGTACTTTAATGAGGACAACATGGCAATAAGAGTATATGGTACTTAATTTACAAGTTGATCAGGCATGCCACCGCCAATAAGAAGTTTTCCTTGGAATATATGAGCCAAGTATACATTGTGGATTAGCATTTTGGAAATAAAGGTGCCTTCAACCACCTTTTGTACTCATGCAATAAAATTGTAATAGTTAAGAGAAAGGCCACCAAGGTCTTAGATGCTACATTGAGAGAAATATTGTTGGACATGGTGGAAGACCAATAAAACTATGATTTGATTGAATCATTTGTTATGTCCACCCATATATAGAAGACAAAAAAATCCCAATGGAGGAGGAGATAAACAAATTCGTAGGGGCTTGACCCATTGCAATCCTAGCCCTAGTCTTACAACCTTATGAAATGTTTAAGAGGAAGGCCAAATCATATAGGGTAGACCTATGTAATGATTGGAAGACCTAACTAAAGAACGGTTAGAGCAACCACAAGATGGATATATGGTAGAAATATAGGCAAGAGGATGACCACATGGCAAAGAACCTTGGAGAATTCACAATGGATGATACTTGCAAAGATCATTATGATCGATCCCACCTTAGCCTAGCGTCATCGTCCACTCTTCCTTAAGAAAAAGGAAGGATTGGAGTTGCCTCTTTTAAGGGAGAATAATACACACAATTAAGACCCCATGGTTATGGGTTGACACCTATTTAAGTGGCATCATATAAGTGACAACCCCACTATCTATGAATCCATTAGAGATGTGGGCCCATCTCAACTAGCTACTTGTGTCAAGTAACAATAGTTGCACATTTCATGTTGTGAAGAAGAATCAATGTAGCTGGTGAGAGCATTTGACACTATAGAATTGACTATCAAACTAGTCTTAAATGTCCAGATAGCCAAGAGATTGCTTAGAATAAAGGGTAGGATGGTGCTCCCATGCTATCGTATCAAAGACTATCCATAGTGAGACAAATGTCATTCTGAGATTCCATAGGTTGGGGTAATGATCCTAAATATTAAAATGAGAAAAAAAAAGAAAATGAGGATGATACACGAAAGATGAAGAAGCAGAGCAACCAAGTAGGTACAACCATCATAGCCACTGAATAATATAAGTACTCCTCACTTCCTCAATCTTTAATAACCATCCTCCTCATATTCCACCTCTTCTTCATCCCCACAAGTTCACATTCCATCCTTGCTATTATATTTAGTCCCTTTCCCTCTTACACATATGCATAATTTCCTCCTTATTCTCCATGGATCCTACAATTAGAACTTCATAGGTTCCCTTGTAGTAGCAATTGGTGCACCAACCTCTATAATTCTGCCATCTATAGCACCCTACCTCATCTAACAATATACCCCAA
Organism: Sequoia sempervirens; assembly: GCA_007258455.2. Classification (NCBI taxonomy): domain Eukaryota; kingdom Viridiplantae; phylum Streptophyta; class Pinopsida; order Cupressales; family Cupressaceae; genus Sequoia; species Sequoia sempervirens. The sequence goes on from VDFB02026320.1 coordinate 76,690,008, forward strand.
TTTTCACTAGGTAGATGCTATCACCTTCCCACTTTTGAAACATTTTTCCCAACATTACCGTATGCCTTGGAATCTCAACAACCATCTTCTCCGACAAAGGTTGTGTATTTCACTATCCAAACATCACCCTTTCCACTGCTACTTAACAAATAGTGCCATCAATGCCAATCTTTTCCTTGGTGGTTGCTCAATTGCCTCATAGTGTGATAGTAATATGTGATCTCACTTTATATTGGCAACAGATGATGCAAATTGAGGCCTCAATACAACACAAGGAGGTAAACAAAAAGTTGAAACAAGATGCCTCTCCTACCACATAGTATGAGAACAAAATATGACTCAACACATGATTTAACGAATTTTGTGGACTTCACTCCCCTAATTAATAAACTTGAAAGCAAATGTACGTGAATGATTGTGACATGTAAGTAATCAATATCACCATTAAGATGCAAGGGCTAAAGACAAGGTTGAATTCTCACAAGAGGGAATAAAGGTTGTTGTTGACTCTCCAATCACAATGGAGTGTAAATTTAAAAAGAAATGCATCAAGCTAGATGTGACCAAACAAATGATCAAGGCTATAGAAATGAAGATCAAGGCACTAGAAGACCAAGTGTTTTTTGTGATAGAGAAGGCCATTGACGCTGAAGACACATAGGCCAAGAAGTCAAAGAACTAGTTGGTAGAGGCTCATACACAAATGACATAGGTCAAGATGGAGCTAGCCAATGTGAAGAGCCAAATGGTCATTGATAAGGAAATTATAGAAGTATTAAAGAAATAGTTTGAGGACCTAAAGGTTCAAATTTCTTTGGAGAAAGCTAATGTGGGGATCAACATGGAAATTAGATCCATGAAGCATAAATGAACACCCATGATTATGAGATCACCAAGCTGTAAACTCAAATAGATACTCAAGCATAGACTATCAAGAGGGTCACAAAGGAAGTAGATGATCTTGAGGCTAGGTGGAAGAATTTAGAGAAGAAACTAAATAGTTATAGGCCAATAAAGAGGAGCTGAAATCATTTGTGGGAGCCCTCGATCCCATTAGATCTCTTAGAAAGGTCTACTAGACCAAAATTGAGGGATCTGTATCATTCTTACACCAACATTTTAGTTCATCGATATTTCTAGGGTGCTACATGATATGGTTAAAGAGGTCAATTGCATAAAGGTAACTCTCTCTAATCATGGATGATGCATGCAATAGCATCCTATGCTTTTACATTGCTAGCCCAACCAACCTCATAGTAGTAGGAATCACTAGGACTATCGGTTCCTAGATGGTAAACAATAACATGAATAAGGACAAATTGAACTAAGAGTGTAAGACAATTAAAATCTATAACACAATTCATTTAGGTTGTTTGGGCCCACATTTAGTTGTTGGTACGATTGGGATTACCCTTACCATTTGGTGATAATGAGAAGATGCTTCCCCAATTTGAATTTTGGGAGCTGATAAAGAAAATAATCCAATATGAGTTTGATTTGGATGGCGTATCCTTAGAGATTCTACCACAGAGGAGATGTTTTCCTCTCAAATGATTAGTGAATTGGGGACACTCGTATGGATATCAGTTGCTCAAGTGAGTAGACTATCAAGTTGGAGTGTAGGTATAGGTTTCTACATAGGATCAACTTTATCAATGATGAAGAATTGATGGCACTCATAGATTCTCTCATCCATCTATTACATATATACCCTTTGGTTCCAAAGTTTTAGAAATTAAAAAATTTGTGACCTCTATGCCCAATAGATACATTATTTGGGTTTGTATCCTTTCTCTAGTGAAAGAATGCTCAAGTCACTAAATTATAGTGAATTATTCACAAGTGGTAAATTAATTCCACCTTGGCCTTGACCAGAGAATAATGTCTTGCAACATTAGTAGATCGTCAATGTTCCCTAATTTTAAATATTTTTGGTTTCTATGTGGTATGATAAATGTTCTAAGTGTTAAAACACGTTCCATTTAGATGTGCTTAGGATGATATAGTTTAGTAGTTCATACGAATTTTTGGTATTGCAAATGGAGATTCAATCATAAGGCCTTGCTATTGATCCACATTATCTATCAAGTTCCTTTTTATTGGTGAGGTAACATAATTCATGCTAGTGCCTCCACTTGTCAACAATCCTAGCTCTTTAGTTATGTTAGCACTAATGTCATGTGGCGTACTTTGAGGAGATCTAAAAAAAAACTCTCCTTAAATTAGCATGAGCTATTTGATTTGCTACCTCCATGTTTGTCCAATAGCCCATGAGATACACAACCATTCTATTGGGGATCTCCTAAGTGATACTCTATGGTAGAAATTTTTTAACATTTGTGGCTCCTCCACAACATCCACAAACTATCCTTCAACTCCAAAGTAGTTTAGGTGGGGATCTATCACATCTCAGATTCAATTTTTCTTATGAAACCAATCCAACATTCAAAATTAGCTATCTTCTATCATATGTAGTGCACAACTTAGGAATTCACCTCCTTATAGCTACATAATGTGGTACTGTATAGTAGTTCAATGGTGAAGTACCCTTGGACCTCATAGTAAAGTACAACTACCAACATGGGACTTCAAATATTAAATTCACAAAGTCAAAATTCTCATTTTGTATTGGAATTTTTTTTACTGTGGGCAGGGAATCATGGTTATAGATATTGGCTTGCATGCCCTCATAATGGGTTGGATTTAGTTTTTTATAGTTGATATTTTCATCTTGATGTATGAAATAAGTCTCAAACTAGATGATATATAGCCAAAATTTTAAGCCTGATGTATTATCTTAGTCTCAATCTTCTCATTGCTATACAAGGGAACCTCTATGCATATTTCTAGAATTGATTGTATGTACTAGTTAATCCATTTCATAAACATTAATACAAAAAAATGTTGTTCTATAAATTTTGATTCTTGTCCATATTGGTAAACTAATTGTTAAATATATTATGTATCTTTGGTCTATTAGTTATTGCATCATGAGTTGCAAAGCTCTAATTCAATTGTGATAACACATTTGTTTAGTGTGAACCTTTCTTTATGTTATTTTCCTTAAATACAATCCATCTCTTTTCAAATTTACACAACTTTAGGCTTAGCTTCATATAAGTAAAGAGTTGAACTTTGTATCTTGAAGATTGAGTTCTATGAATTATCGTACATTTTGAACATTTCCCATGTTGTTGGTCCTACACAATGTAGTGGTCTTGACCAAGAACTTAAGGCTTTCCCAACAATTTGAAGCTAATCTAACGACTCTTAAGATAATTCTAGAAGTTGATTTACTTATACCCACCTCGTTAGATTTTGTCAATCATTATTCATTTAATAATTAAATGGAAACCCACACTATTCCATTAATACAATGATTATAAAATGATAGTCATGAATTATAAAATCATGATTCATATTATTTAATAAATTTTTAAAATAATTTTGATTGCTGGCCATTAAAGTGTATATATAAATTATTTAAAAAATTAATGATATTTAACTTTGATATGAATTTATGAATGGCGATAGTAAATGTATCCATATTTATATTATAAATAAGGTTAAGGGAATTATTTAAAAAACAAATATATAAGAAGAGTTTATATAAAAAAATAGTGTTCATTATTGAAATTAATTGTAGAAGATTTTTTTTTAATATTTAAATATGTATACATCAACATCTTCTATTTTAAATGTTGTTAATGCTTTTATATTTATATTTTATTTTTTTAATTGAGCTTAACTAGTAATATTTAACAAATTCTACTATAAATATTAATACTACTGTGCATTGTACAACATGCTTTCTACTTGCAAGACCCATAAATAAAATAAAATTATTTTTAACGTCAAGTATTATTCGTTAAGAGTTGAAGTTGTTGGATTTAAACAAAGATGGATGGTATTATAGATTGACAATTATTTTAATAATGACTAAATAATAATAATTACAATAAAAGTGTGAATTATAATTTGCAATGCATTCAATACTAAGATTGAACTAGTCCATTTAGTCCCCTTTTATTGGCCTTGATGCTATTAAAAAATAAACTTTGTTGTACATATGAGACATGTATCTTAGGTTGCAACTTTATTGACAGTCTACTACAATATAGTCTAGAATAAATCTCAAAAGTGTTGCTCATAAATAGGTTAGTTTTGTGTTAAAGATAATTATTTGTTAAAAATAATTTTTGTTCAGGACTGAAGAAACAAAATAGATTTTTGAGAAATAAAAGTATGTAAAGTTTTAAATGAAAGAAAAGTATTTATATCAATGTACCATACTAAGTATATTACCTATATTTTAATAAAAAATGGTTGAATGTTTGGTTACTTGTGTTAGAGCAATGAATAACGAATGCAATATTTAAACTTTCACAAAATGAATCAAGCACAATGCATAATCCAGTAGACTATCATAGAATGAGTGTAAATACAATGATAACTCCTTGGTTATATAAAACAAAGAGGAAGTAGGAAGGTGAAATAAAAAGACTAACCAACCCTCTAAGAGATGTGACACATGTAGAGCACTTAGGACAAGTGTGAAGGCATGTGTCAAGCGTCTATGAGGTGAGACAACTAAACCACTAAGTGAACTTAAGCTAGTGTGAATAGGACAATTAGGTGTAGGAACTAGGTAAATGTTAACTAGATGCATAAAGACTCTTTCACACTAACTCCCCCCTTAAGTGATACTTAGGGAGTAGTTCACTAAAATATGGGTCTTGACAACAAGGCCTTATGAGGTAATCATAAAAAAAAAAGTCTTACAAATGGAGGAAAGAAGAAAACCCAATGGGAGAAAGATCCTCTCCAAAAAAGAGAACTATATATAAAGGAAGGAGAAATCAAGACCTCTCCAAGGACAACTTCCTTCACCCCAAGCAACTGGAACAACATGATATAACGAGGCAATGCTAAAGGTTTAGTGAAGATGCTTGCAAACTAATCCTTAGTAAATAAATACTCTAAGGATAGAACACCATCCTAAATAAGCTATTGAATGAAGTGCATATATATCTCCATGTGCTTTGTTTGGTGATGCTCAACTGGGTTGTATGGAATTTGAATGGCACTTTGATTATCACACCAAAGTATAGTAGTATGATCAAGTGAAAGACCAAACTCTGTCATAAGCTATCAAAGCCATAATACCTCCTAGCTAGCAAGAACTACTCCTCAATACTCACCTTAGTAGATGATAATGCAATAGCAATTTGCTTCTTGCAAGGCCATGTAACTGGACCAAAACCAAGAGAAAAAATAAAAATAGAAGCGGATTTCCATGACTCAACATCTCTTGCCTAATTTGAGTTGGTGTAGCCTACTATCTATGAAGCCCTTGGTGTGCATTGAATGCTAAAATGAGTGGTTCCGTGAATATACCTCAATATACATTTGGTTACCTTCTAATGAATCTCATGAGGGTCATGTGAAAAACGAGGGATAATCCCAACAACAAAGGTAATATTTGGTCGTGTGTGTGCCCAATACAAAAGACTACCGACTACCTGTCAATATAAAGTAGCATCAACACTAGGTGTTGTGCAAGTGGTAGTCGAAGTGACACCAAACTGGAATGGTGTAGGCACAAGCTTATACTTACTCATATAAAATTGATGAAGCAAGTTCATGATATACTTTTGTTGGTATAAAAAAATCCCTTTGGTAGACTGAAAAATCTAAAGACCAAGGAAGAAATGTACAAGCCCACAATTTGTCATATCAAAGTGTGCTCTCAAACTATGTTGAATATCTCTAATCATGGATGAGGAACTACTAGTAAGGATCAAGTCAACATATAAGACTATTATCAAAAGTTCATCTCCATGTATTTGGATGTATATTGTGTGATTTATGTGGCAACGAGTGAAACTAGATTCAAGAAAGAAACCATCAATCTTCTCATATCAAGCCCTAGGGGCTTTCTTGAGACCATACAAAGAACAACATAACCTACAAACAAGTGAAGAGTCTTGGGAAAATCCTAGAGGTTTCTCTATTGAAAATATGAGTAGCTTGTGTGTTCTCATTGATGTCAACAACTCTAGGTTCTTGCATTGATGTTTAGAGGTCTATGGAGAGATTATTGGAAGTTTGAGATGATGCTTTGATTGGTTATATTATGTTTTCATTAGCAGTATCATTGATGCCAACCTCTAGTGTTGCTTTGATGAGAATGTGTTGGTGATGTTCAACCTCTTGTGTGGTTGAGATGCTGTAGAAGTGTTCTAGGTGATGATTTTGGGTTTTTCGTGATTGGTTTCCAAGTGCTTTTGAGAAAATTTGAAGAAAAAAGAAAATAATGTGGTTGAGAGGAGTTCAGTATAGTAGGGTGGTGTTCAGTGTTTTTCTCCATATTTCTTCATGGTTGAAGATCTGCTTGTGCAGTTCAAATATTTTGATCAGAGGTGTTCAAAAATGTTATATCCAGAGTTTTAGGTTTTGGATCATTGTGCAAAGAAAGTTGTGTTCCCTAGTGTGTGAACTATGAAAGCAGTGTTGTCTAGGAGAAATAGTTTTACTTTGCATTTCTTCGTAGTTTGGTTTTTGGTCTTGCGGATCTGAGGGTGTGCTTGTATTTATCATATCTATCTTTAGTGTGAGTTGCTTTTTTTGGGTGCTTTGCAGGGTTGGATTTAGGTGTTGCAGTGTGTGGAAGGTTATCTAGTTGTGCAAAGTGAATATGTTCTTTTGGTTTATGATGTTGCGAAGGAGTTGTTGGATTTTAGGGTGTTGATGGAATATTCCACATTGGGTTAAACTGTTGTGTGTGGTATTTGGGTAATCTTTGGATCAAAGGAAGTGTGTACTTAATTGTTTAGTAGTGTTAACATAGGTTCGACCGACCTTGGGTGTTTACACTAATTACGTATATGATTCAATGTTTGTGGAAGTGTGGCATGACATGTTCACATGTATTTGGGTTTGAGTTAAGGTGTAGTGTGGTCTGCTTACATTCGTTTCCACCGTGGGAATGCTTAATGTCGACCTAATTTGAATTTGCATGGTTGAGGTGCTTAGTCGACCTTGTCAATTGTTTTCAAGGTTGAAGATGGTATAAATAAGTGTTGATTTGATGGAGAATTAGGCAGTGAAGTGAGTGATGTTAAGTGCAGAGATGTGAAGTGCAAAAGTGAGAAATATTATGTGAGATTTAATGCCTAAGACTATTGGAAGCAATGAGTAAAAGGATGTTTTGGTGAAGCAGTGGTGGATCTTTCTATTGCTCTGAGGGATTTCTCATTGTAACAATCTTATTTCTTCTTCTTTCTAATTTGGAAGTGAGCCTATTGTATTCGGTGTTGCAATTACTTTATATTGTGAGCTAATCCTCACCATAGTTTTTCCCTTCTTCAGTTTTCCACGTAAATCTGGTTTTCTCATGTGTTTGGATGTGTTTGTATTACTGTTTCTCATATTTACATTTTTCTAATGCACGATGGGGGCTTAATGGTTGTTAAGGGTTAAGGACTAATGCAAATATGAATGTTAATGAGGGTTTTGATATTTTAATGTACAACTGATTCACCCCCTCTCAGTTGTCTTGTGCATTCAACATGATCCATATAGATCTCCTCATGAAGATCACCACGTAGAAAGGCACTCTTCATATCCATCTGATAAAATGGATATCTTTGTGATGTAATAATAGAAAGAATAAGGTGAACTGAATCCATCTTGGCTACAAGAGAAAATGTCTTTGATTAGTCAATACCCTCAACCTATAAAAAACCCTTAGCTATAAAATGTTCCTTGTATCTTTCAATGGAGCCATTAGTTGCATACTTGGTGTGGATGCCCACTTGCACCAAACCATCTTTCTTCCATTAGGAAGAGTAAATAAATCCAATGTAGTATTATTCATCAATGAAGAATACTCCTCTTCCATAACACTATCCGACTCTGGTATACCAGAAGCCTCTAAAAAACTCTATAGAACAAGAGATATAGCATGACCCAAAATATTAGTGCTAGAAGTTTGTGAACGAGTGCATCTAGAGGATGTAGGATCACCAACTAAAGAAAATCCTCCTCAACAACACCTCTAGCCCACTTGGGAAAAACATGAATGGTAGGAGGTGGAGGTGGCAGTAATAGTGATAGTAGCGGTGGTGGTGGAGGTGGATCACGACTGCCATCTGAAGTATCCTCAAGTACTAAGGTATCCTCATGAGATAAAGGTGAAGTAGGTAGTGAGGAAGAGGAAGATAATGTAGGATCTATCTATGTGAAAGTCTTATCAAATTAAACATCTCTACAAAAGTGGACATCCCTATTGATAGGATCAAATGATCTATAAGCTTTCATATCCTCACAATAATCAACAAAAACATATTGTTGACTTTTCTTCATTTCTTTACATCGACCATTTAGTATGAATTCCCAAGCATCACTACCAAATACCTTGAAGAAGGAAACATCAAGCTTGATTATGGACCAAGCATCCTCCAGAGTGAGATTTTGAACTTCCTTGTGGGGAGTACAGTTCTGAATATATTTGGCACAATTGATAACTTCAACTCAAAATGATGGGGCCATAGACCTAGACTGAAGCGTACAATTTTCCATCTCCTTTAATAATATGTTCTTTTGGAAACACCATTCTATTGAGGAGTGTACAGAAACAAATACTGATGCTCAATACTAGGCTTAACACAATATTCCATAAAAAATTGGTTCACATATTCCCCCCATTATTTATGCATATTTTTTGAATAGAAGAACCTGGCTGCTTCTCCATGAACACCTTGAAGGTCTTATAAGTGTTGAAGACATTTTTGGGAAAAGGTGTCTTAACCTTGCAATTACAAAAGGCTTACTATTGATAGGTGAGTGTAGGGGGGTGCCCCCCTTGCAGGGTCTGGGGGTTGCGTGCCCCGGTGGGGGTTTGGGAGTAGCACCCCTGAAAGCCACATTTTATGTAAATTTTATTATTGTAAATCCAAACCATTCATCACTAGGTCTCAAATTCGACGGTGGATATTTTGTTGGATTTTCTTACCCTAGAAGGAAACCCTATTTTATGAGGGTATTGTATTACAAATGTACATTGTGATGTATTGTAAAAGTCTGATAACAATTGTGTTGCCTTTGGATCTTTGGTTTGTGATACTCCTGTGAGAAGCTAGTTTTGCAAGTATATTGTAATCTTCATGATTTTTGTATAAAATATTAGACATATTTTAGAGTGTGGGGTTTTTCTCTTGAAGGAGTTTTCTCCATGTGAATCATTGTGTTTTGGTATGCATGATATTTATGTTTAAGTTTCTATAATTGTTGTAAAGATCTTTAAAGTTTTGCGTTATTCTCCTCTCAAGATTAGTGTAGAAAGTTGTTCTCTTACCTTAGCTTCCTTACAAGTGGTATCAATGTCTAATCACCTTTGGTTTTAGCTGTGGGTTGTTGGATTTTCTGAATTAAATCAGATTTAAGTGGGAGATTGTGTAGAAGATACTTTGTGATCTTGTAGGAATTTTCATATGGCAAGTTCTTCAAGGAGAATAGAGGTGGATAAATATTTTGCAAATAATTTTGAGATGTGGAAGCTGAAGATGGAGGATCTATTGATAGATCGAGATCTATGGATTCCTATTCATGAGAATGTTTCAAAGCCTATAGATCCTATTTTTGTTGCTCAATATAATGTTATGGACTATAAAGCCAAGGATATAATCAAATTGTGTTTGGAAAACTACGTTTTAATCAATTTCCATGTGATGCAGAAGCATCCAAGCTCACAAGCAATCCTGCATCACCAAAAATAAATATTTTCTTTTCTTGTTTAATTTTTGCATTTTTGGTGTAGGTTGGAGCTTTAAGAGAATATTTTGGAGTTTGGAAGGATAAAATATTTATTTTATCGAGTCTTAGCTTCCATTCAAAATCAAAGGCTAAAAAAAGGTGTTTAATGTGATTTTAAAATTATTAATAATGGAAAATTTCAATGTTTCAAGGGTTGAAGGGGTCCATTGGCATATTATAAATTGAAAATTAATTATTTTTCTTGATTTGGATGCTTAGAGAAGTTAATGTGGCAAGTGGAATTTGGAATTCCATCTTTTCAATTTGCATGCCTAGAATGGAGGAAAAAGCTAGTGATATTTGGGAAAAAACAATAAATGACTTCAGTTTTCAATTTAAAGTGAATGAGCACGACTTAGTTCATTATTTTATTGATTTTTATGAAGCATTTACAACAGCAAGTCATGGAATATGGTGCAAAAACTTTGTGTGCCATATTTGGAAGCAATTAATGATGAATTTTAAGCATAAATAGAAGAATTTCAAAAGACAATTAGAGGGAAATGAAAGAGCAGATTTGGGTGCCTCTTTTGGTGCCCTAATAAGGTTATAATATCTATAAAATATAACCCTGAATGGAGTCAAGAGACAACAATCAATAGCATCAAGTTTGGGGAAAGAACTTGCAGGTTGCTCCTGAGAGTTGCACAAGAAAGAGTGTAGAAAATCAACTTGTGAAGAGAAGAGGAATAGAAGAAGAGAAGAGAGATTTTTTATGTGTTCAAGGTAGCCATAAGGGATGCATAATGCAGAGAAAAATCAAATTTTAGAAGATGGGTGAAGTCAAGAAATTTTGAAGACATAAGGATAAGCTACATGAGTTGTAGGTGGAGTTGAGGTGCTAGAAGGTGAATAGTTTGCAGGAGCTTACATAGTTGAGCATAGATTGTGTTTGGATGATATTTCATTTGCATATTTTATGTTTGTAAGGGTTTTACTTGTTGTATATCAGTCCATAGATGACAAAAATTCATGTGTAATCAAATTTCTTAAATTGGGCAATTTAATGTTTTCATTTGCAAACAATTTGTGAAGTTTAATTTGCAAGTTCTTATTCCCATTTTAGCAATTGTTGTGAGGATTTTAGAGAGGGTTTTGAGAGTTTATGAATCCATATTTACATAAGTGGTATCAGAGCAAGAGTTCCTGAGTGTGTAGAGTGATTGCTCTAGGACTGTGGGATTGGAGAAGTGAAGCAGTGAAGTTTGTTTGTTTGAGCTTTAATATTTTGTTGCAGGTGTGTCGAGTCCTGCAACTATAGAGAGCCTAAGGTGATGAATTTTTAAGAAGTCAAGTGTATTCCTCTGATAGGGATAAGCTGGGTAGAAGGTGTGCAAAATTTCTCCACTCTGAGTGTGGGTAGATGAAATTTTGAGAGGTGCATCTTCCAGATCTCTATTGGTAGATGACATACAGTTTATGTGAGTTGTAGAAGGTGATTAAAAATTTCTAAGGGAAAAAGGAATTTTTTTATTGGATGGATTTTGACAGTTTCTAGACTTGAGGAACTCAAGGAAAGACTGAGGATGGATAGGGTGAAAGAATTTGAGGAGCTGAAGCAAGCAGTGGAATATTTCAAAACAGATTGGGCAAGGATAAGAGGTAATTGAAACTTTGTTTATCATTCTAATAATATTTTGAATGCAAGAAAGAGAGAAGTTGAAAAAGAGTGTCATGCATGTGACATTGAGGAGGAGGAAGAAGAAGATGAGTGGGAAGAAGTTTTTGAATCTGAAGTTGAGGAGACATTTCTTTTGGAAGGCATTGAAGAGAATAAAGATGTTACAAAAGAGAATGGAGACAAGAATGTGGTAAATGAGGAAGTAAAAGATGAGACAATGGACTTTGAGGGTCTTATGTTTGATGAATAATTTGGTGAAGATGAATAAGATCTCCTACTCAAAGAGCAGATGAGAAATATTGATATCTTATTTGAGGGTAAGTGCACAAAGTTGAGTCCACGAAACGTGGAATTTTTTGCCTTAGCCAAAAAATTGAAATCGGCTTTGATAAAACAAGATCCCGATTTTAATAAACGGGATCCCGATTTTAAAAAATCGGAATCCCGAGCCTAAACACGAAATAGGATCCCGCTTTTTAAAAATTGGGATCCCATTTCCTGTAGGATCCCAAACCAACGGAGAAGGAACGGGATCCCGATTACTACGAAACGAGATCCTAATTTGTAAAAGTCGGGATCCCATTTTGCAGAAATCGAGATCCTGTTTTATATTGCTATTTTTTTTAAAAAAACAAATAGAGTTCATTTCACAGTGGACGAGATCCCGAGTACAGGCGACAACAACGCCCACAAATTGCTACAGGTACCCGCCCAAGCCCCCTTTTTTTGCATTTTTCTAATTTTTATTGAAATTGTGAAGAAAATAAATGAATTTGGCATGTTTTGAGCATTTTTTTTCTTGTTATAGTAGAAATTTGTAATTGTAAAAATAGACGAAAAAATGCAATGAAACCTGAAGATTTTTTAATAGAAATGAAAAAATGAACCTTGAATTGTGTTTTACAAACAAAATTTAACTTTTGAAACCTAAATTGTTTGATTAAACAAAAAAAAATTGAATTTGAAAACCCTAATTGAAACAAAACAAAAAAAATTGCATTTCAAAACCCTAGCAATTGAAATGAAATAAAAAATTGCATTTAGAAACCCTAATCAAGCTTTTTGAAACCCTGAATTCAAATCAAACGAAAAAAATGAATTTGAAAACCCTAGTTTGAACTAAAACGAAAAAATTGCATTAAAAACCCTAATTGTTTAGAAATTGAAACCCTAAATTGAATTGGATTTTTTTTTTGTTAAAACCCTAAATTGAAATCAAACAAATCATTTTGATTTTGAAAACTAGGTAATTTCGAGCTCAAAAAAATTCATTTGCATTGCTTAAATGTTTTAAATTTTATTTGCATTGTATGGAAAAAATGATATGTTAAAATTTAGTTTCAATGTTAAATTATAATTAGATTAGAAAACAATATGTTAAAGAATAGTTAAAATTCATAAAGTTTATCTTGATGTTTGTTTGCAAATTTAGTTAGCAAATTCGTAAACCTAAGCACGTACAATTGATTCCAATTGGCACTAACTTGCAAGTCTAAATTATTCCAAGGGCCACCCAAACTTCACCCTAAGTTTTATAAACCCTAGACCCTGAACTGTAAAATCTAAACCCTCAACACTAAAGCATTTGAATTTTGTCTTAGGACCTTAAAATGAAATTTGGTTGCCTTAAAAAACCCTCTGTTGTCACCATTCAATAGAGCTTTTCGTAATGTTTTCACTTATTTGAACACATAATATAAAACCTTTTGGTTTCTACAAGTTTATAAAGAGTGGATGATCACTCTCTATGACACTTAGACATGATCATTAGGGATCTAAATCATTGGAAGAAAACTTTATTCTATTATATCCACAAGATAGGAGAGCGCAAGTGAGAGTGCTATGGGTAAAGTTTCTTTCATTGGACATACCTTAAATTATGTAGGTTCAATGTCAAGAATGGGTCTATTTGGTAGATTTATGAAAACTATTATGAATATCTAGAATACCATAAAAGTATAATTATAGCAATTCCAATTGGAAACACTTGGGTATATATCATATGAAATTTAAATCTAGTAAGGTGTCTATTATATAGGAGAGTTTATAATACATGGAAAGAGGTTTGTATGGGAATATATGTATTAAGAAACATATACCATGACCTCTATAGGATTTTTAAGATGTGATCCTAGATAATAATCCACCCATCCTCAATCATAATGGATTCTTTAGCAATTAAGAGAGATTCAATAACCATAAAATTACCTATATTTTGATACTATATAGATTTATGTGGAAGGATAGAAATGCACCAATAAGGAGACCAAGATGGAACCATTTAACACCTAAGGTACACCTATTACATGGGAAAGGGAGGAGGTACATAATGATAGGTTGAAGGAACTATGCTATTATTACAATAGAGATAGGAGGAGGATTCATATTATGCTCCTATAAATAAGAGGTTAATTTAGAAGATTAAAAGAATTAGATAATAACAAAGGAAATAATTCTATAGATGGAGTGAGTGGGATTGTTGGAAATATACAAGGAGAGAGGTGAAGGTCCCAACACCTACATAGAGTCCTACACGAAATACACCAATCTAGGCACTTCCTAGAAGGATCAAGATCCATGTAAGTAGCCTCTTTTTATTTTTGTATCTTCTACATATGGGATTCAAATTATGTATGATATAACTTATTAATAAGTGATTAAAAGTATAATTATTAAAATATTTCATATTTATTTTGATATGTAGGAGGGAATTTTTACTTGTTTTGATAGATGTATGTTATTTTTGTGATATGTATAGATTGATTCATTTTTAACATGATATTTTTTTTATTAGAGGGGTAAACACTTTTGACCCAGAGCTAGATGAAACCAATGAGGCCATAGTATGACTAAATTTGGACCTCACTAGACATCTAGAACCCCTTAAGCCATCCTATCACCCTAAATCGTAAATCAATTTCTTAAGGGGTCACAATATGAAATTTCTTAAGGGGATCAAAGAAGTTCTTAAAATTTGGAGAGGTTGCCCAAGGCAACCAAATTTAACAATAATAAGATCATGCAAGATTATAATATGAATGAGATTTCATAATCTAGGTTGGTCAGTTGAAACAAGAGTAGATCTCAATCAACTATTCCACAAGAAAATGTTCTTCACTAACTTGCAAGTTCATTATATTCCAAGGGGCACCAAAAATTCACCCTAAGTTTTGTAAACCCTAAACCCTGAACTCTAAAATCTAAACCCTAAACACTAAACCATTCATTTTGTCCTACCTGACCTTAAAGTGAAATTTGGTTGTCTTAGGAAAATCCACCAAATTTCATTCCCTTATGCCATGTAATTTTGTCATATAGGATCTTACTACATATATCCCCTTAAGTTATCCTATTACCCTAAACCCTAAAATCTAAACTCTAAACCCTAAACCCTAAAGCCATCATTTTTCTTAGGCTCTTAATGAAATTTGGTTGCCTTAGGCAACTCCACCAAATTTCATTCCCTTATGCCATGTAATTTTGTACTAGGATCTTACATGTAGATCCCCTTAAGCTATCCTATTACCCTAAACCCTAAACTCTAAAGTCTAAACCCTAAACCCTAAAGCCATCATTTTTTCTTTAAAGGCTCTTAATGAAATTTGGTTGCCTTGGGCAACTTCACCAAATTTTATTCACTTGAGCCATGTCATTTTATCCTAGGATCTCACTAGACGTAGTTCCCCTTAAGCCATCCTGTCACCCTAAATCGTAATTCGATTTATTAAGGGGTCCCAATATGACATTTCTTAAGGGGATCAAAGAAGTTCTTAAAATTTGGTGATCAAAGTTGCCCAAGGCAACCAAATTTAACAATAATAAGATCCCGCAAGATTATATAATATTAATAGTTAATTGTATTTTCATTCAAGTAGCATGTGCCTTAGACATAAATGAGGCTTACATATTTTATCATTTGTATTCAATTATTTAAGGCCATTTATATTGAATGATTTAAAGGTATTTCCTAAACATGTATCTTACATCTTGAAATTACAAATCTAATGTAGGTTCACTCATATCTTAAAGATCACATGGATCCATTCAATAATATTCACAATCCACCTCCATGCCATCCATCTCCACCACCTTCACCTCCACCTCCACCCACTCCACCTCGTAACCCCCCACCTCCACCACCTGAAATCAACGAACATGCTCATTTGCAAGCATAAATCAATGCCAATGTTAGAACCATCCAAAATAAAATCAACATTATTCAAAATGAAGAATGTGTCACACCTCCTGTGAGGATGTTTGCATCTAGGATGCAAACCCTTGTTGATGCTGTCAGGGCTATGGATGGGATCTTAGATGAGCATCGAAAATGGCTAGAGGAGAGGAGAACTTCTGATTCTGAAAAGGAAAACACAAAGAAATGAAGAGATGCAGTAGAGAGCCACAATAGTTTCTAAATTAAGACAATGATCTTAAATAGTTATGAATTTATAAATTTGGTGAACAATGGATATTTTGTGTGATTAATTTATAAATTTGGTTCCAGATGGTATTTTTAGTGAAATGAATTTATGATTTTGATTCTAGATGGATATTTTTAGTGACATGGATTTATGAATTTGGTGGAATTTATGAACTTATAATGAATAATATATAATAGTATATATTTTATGACTATCTACTAGATCATGATTTCTCTTGCTGAAAAAATGTAATATATATATGTGTGTGTGTGTGTGTGTGTATGTGTGTATGTGTGTTAGACATAAAATGAGCTTTTGTGAATGTTTCAAGTTTATTGTTTAGTATGTATGTGCATGTATTAAAAATTTGCATATATAGTTCTTAAATTTTGAAATTTGTATGTACATAGTTTAGTTTAATGATCTGTACGCATGCAAATTATGCATTATATTTTTTATTTTAAATTTACATGTACATGTTAAATTTTGAATTTTTTATGGACATGCTCTTGAGTTGAACAATCAATGTATATATATGTGCATTTCAATTAAATATATGGTCTTAATATATATGTTGCTCATCCTATTTCAATTAAATATATGATCTTAATATATGTATGCACATCCTATTTTGTATGATTTAATGCAGGCGCACATTTATATCAAGCATATCATGGGTGATTTTAACATTGATGATATCATCAATCCACCACCTCAGCCACAACCACATCCACCTCGCCCTCCCCCTCCCCCTCAACTTCCCCCTCCCCCTCCACCTCCCCCTCAACCTAATATGCTACATCCAACACCTATCACATTTGACGAGGCTCGCTTGAGAGCATGTATAAATGATCAAGTTGCATCCTTATAAAATCAAATCAATGCTATGCAGAGTCAAGCATTGATTCGTTCACATGTGAGACGTTTTGCATCTGCGATGCAAAACGTTGTTGATGCCATCAGGATGATTGATTCTGATCTTGATAGGCATCGATGAGAGAGAGAACAAATGAGACAATTTTATTCTGATGGTCTCTCTTACAAACAAATATTAGACCTTAAAATAACGAAAGCCCATCTAGCCCCCTACTTTCTTGACCCCGTTACTCGACAACCCATTCCACCCAACAAATGTAGAATATCCATGAGGTGGTGCATACATTCGTAGATGAGTGCACATTTTTGGGATTGATGGTATATGGTTTTTGATAGTCCCCCACATGCTAATTGGGAGTGCCCATTGTATTTTTTGAGAAAACTGTATGTAGAGTTTGTTTTGGGGGAAAAAGCCCAATTATTTTTATTTTAGATCATTTCAGGGTGTTGGTGGCGGCATGCCACAACAAAGATTAGGGGCAAGGGTTGATCCCCAATGCCCCGTGCATGTGCAACCCCTTGTTGTTGCTCCTGTTCCTCCCATTCCTACACCTGTACATCATTGAGCTATGGTCTCAACATTTGGTTCCCTTAGTACACTCGCAGGAGACCTTGATCATCATGCTTCTGCGATAGCGGGTGGGGAGCATAGAGACGATGATGATGGAGGAGTTTTTTATGGAGCTAGTCCGAGTACCGCTCCAAGAGTGTCAAGGCTTGTCCCCTATATATGTACTAGTTGTCATCAAGTATGCTATGGACCTGATTAGGCCACACCTAGTTCAGGTGGACGGGGAGATTCTGGTGGTTCATCTAGTTGCATCAGTTCATTTGTATAGTTTCTTATAGCAGACCATCACCCTGAGGACTCTGCGACGTAGGTATAAATATGCATCTAGATGTACATTCATTTTATAATAATTTTGATGTATGTATATATCAAAGAAAAGTTTGCAATAAATTTTAACAATCAAATTGTTTGGTGTACAGATGAAACTAACAATGGGGTAATCATCCATTCCACGAGTACATACACTGACACCGGTCGTACTCGACAACTCTTATGGGGTATTTTGATTTCAATTTTTAAAATTATATATGAAATCATAAATTTAACTTGAGTTTTAAATTTATAATTGAATCACATATATGTTTGAAATATTAATGTTGGTTTAGGTGAGTCAATCAACATCCATGTTGATTCCTCCTTAGGGATTGTCAAGCACTCCTCCACTATCAAGTGTCATAGATCAGGGGCAGGTACATTCATATTGTAAATTTGTTTAAAGTTTACATTAGTATAGTTACAATTTTATGAGTTTTGAATTCACTAGATATACGAAACACATGTGCATGTACACTTGTAAATATTATAAGCATTAAATGTGTATGTACATGTATGTCTAGGTTGATACAACAATAAGAATGGGCATCAGGAAAACATTTGATGTTGCAGCTACTCGTGAGGCCACTGATTTTCAGGTTGTTTACAAAACTTTCTACATAAAATGTGCAAACTTGAATATATATATATATTAACCTAATTCAATTGTACATGCTTTAATTTTGATCTTGTAGGACTTTTTTAGTGCAACTTTCAGCCCTAACCCAAACATAGTTACACCACCAAGAGGACATGTAGAGCAGGCTCCAAATCAAATGGTAATTTAAAGTCAATTATTATATTTAAATTCAATTATAAATTTTAAATTGAATATATACATAATATGAGATTTTTACATATTCTTTTTCTTTTATAGCATGAGACACATCTAGTAGTTGAGCATGTACAGACAGGTCCTGGAGAAGAGCCTGGTGCACAACCTCAGAATACGGTACAATTAAAATATGATAAATTATAAATTAAATTGAATTAAAATTTTTTTAATTGTAGAGTTGTACATCTAATTTCAAATTTCTTTGTCTTGTTTATGTAGATTGATTTAGAGAATTTAGAGGTTGCTTCAGGTGCACCATAGCATCCAGACGCAGATATGACAATAATTTAATTTTATGATGGATTATAAATTAAATTGTCATTAAATCATGTTTCATTGTCTTACATCTGATTTCTTCTTTCTCTTGTACAGAGTGTTTCAGGTCATCCACATGGTCCGCATGGTGTGAAGAGGTCTCTTGATTATAGAGACAATACATGACCTAGAAACATGTGATTTTATGTGTTATACTTATTTATTTCATGGACTATATTTCTTGTTTCTCATGTACTCTGTTGGACTTTATTTCATGTGCTTAATATATTGTTTGAAATTTTAATTTACACATGTACATTTATGCATTTTATGTTCATAGTCAAGACATTAATATAGGACATTAATGTGAAATTTAGTGATTTCATACATGATATTAATATGACATTTTAATATTTATACTTTGCAAATTTAGTGATTTCATACATGATATGTATGATATGTACATTCAATAAATAGCGATAATTAATCAATGAACTTATTCAATTCACGTCAATCAATAATTAGTCAATAGATCATAATTTACAAACAAAAGCAATCTATTTATTGTTAGAATTAGGTGTTGTACACCTTGCATAATGTTTATATTGTTTTATTTATTATGTGTGTGGTTCACCTAGGGGTTTCTAGGTGAACGTGCATCACAAGGAGTTATAATGTTGGGGCCACTTTGTTGTATGTAACATTGGGACTTAATTGTAAAATGTAATTATTTAATATTGGGGGAATAATAAAATAATAAAGTACCCAATATTAAATGTGGGGTCACATGATGTAGTATTTTTGGGCACATGGTTTATGTAATACCACTTGGTGGTTTTGTGGGAGCTTGTTTCTATAAAAGCAACCACAAGGGTAGTTGTTTAGGGTTGGACAGTTTGCTGCAGGTTAGCAGGTTGAGCTTGTGCATGTGTGAGGGTTTGAAGCATGGCATGGGATGTGTGGATTCATGCTTGGTCACATGGAATGCATGGATAGCTTGTGCTTCAGAAGTGTTCATGGAGTTTCTGCAGATGTATTGTAATGGGTTTTCATTGCTGAATAATACATGGAGTGTGGATGCTTTTGGAGGCTGGGTTTTTCCCTCTTGAGGGTTTTCCTAGGGTATATCTTGTATCTAGTTTGATGGGTATGTTGTCTATTCTCTTGCATGTTGATGTTGAGTATTTTACTTGCATGTTTTCAGATTTGGGTTATGTGGAAATTGTCATTTCTTGGCTGCATAGTTTCCTTACAAGTGGTATCAGAGCTTTGGTTATTGGATTGGATAACCCTAGGTTGCATGAGAGAATGAAAGGCAATGGCAAGATATAGGGTTTTGTAGGTGTTTTATTGCAGATCTAAGGGTTTTGGGTTTGCTGTTATGATGGGTAGTTTGCAGATTTGGGCTGTGAAAACTTTTGGCAAAATAGGGCTTCTTGGTTATGTATTCAAATGAGGGTTTTGGGGGTGAGCTTTCACAGATGATCTCTTGGCCTAAAGTAGACCTCATGGTTGGATTCAGGGTGGCCGAGAGAGAAATTTTGACATATAATTTGCCCTATTTTGGTTACTGAAAAAAATTTGCCCATACCCCTATTCGGCCATACGGATGTCGAAGGTACAGTCGCAATAAAATAAAATAAAATAGAAAATCCCGTCAGAAAATATTTTTTGTACCTGCAAAAACGAAAAAACAAAAAATTAGAAAAATTAAAAAATTTAAAAATCAAAATAAAACAAAAAAAGGAAATTTTGAAAGGTTTGGGGGTCGCAGACCCCCGTACACGACATACTACCCAACGAATGCTAAACGCCTTCGGCTGGCCAAGGTCTACCACCCATGGCCGCGGGGGCCCACCAACCCCATGTGGGGTTAAACTTTTTATAAAAAATTTTGAAAATGTTTTTTTTTTAAAAATCTGCCAGTTAATTGAAAAATCCGCCCAGACTTCAAAATTTTAAAAGTTGGAGTTGAATATTGCGTCGGGTCCATACGCAGGGGAGGGGGAAAAATTTTTATTTTGGAAAAATTAAATTAAATTTAAATGGTTTTTTAAATCCGCCGCCCACCCACCACCGGAGTGCCGCCTGGGCGCCACCACAGAGCCACCAGGAGGGCTTTTTATAGCAGTTTTTTTCAAATGCATGTAACTTTTACCTAGGGTGTCCGTTTTTTGACTTCTTACAGTCGTTGGAAAGCTAGTTCCGAACACTTCATAGTGGTACAAGTTTTGTTCCATGATTTTGCAGTTTTGATAGTGTTTTGCTTGGTTGAAGTCAGATGTTTATTTTTAGCTTTGAGAGGGCATATCAGGTGCATACGGAGTCGGATTTTGGACTTCGAATAGTCAACGGAAAGCTTGTTCAGAGTACTTTACAGTGGATCAGGTTTGGAGATATTTTGGCATGGTTTATTTGCTGTTTTCTTTATCTGAGCTGTTTATGATTTTCTTTGACTATGGTGTTATTATGAGCTTATGGATTGCCGGATTTTGGTGATTTGATGATGGATTCATTGTATGCTCGGTTGTACATCTCAGTTTGTTCTATTTTTTGACATGGTTATCAGCATGTATGTTGCATTTTTGTATCTACAAGTTGTGCAATGTTGTAGGCGGTCTATACTTACTTGTTGCACCTATGACTTGGATATGGGTTGTCTTTGCCCATTGATATTTCAGTGTTGATGCATGATCAGTTTTAGTGGCTTGGTTTAGTCACTTGGTTTGTTGATTTGGTTGTCATGTTGAGGAGGTGAGATGGTATTACCAGGTACAGTCATGATATGAGACCTATGTAGTTGACTATGATTATGCAGATATGTGGACACGGTTGGGTTGATTTGTTGGTATATTTGGTGGTGATCATGATGTCATGGATGTTTCTTGTGCACTAGAGACTTTGGCATGTTATTATGGTTTTATGCAGGTGCATTGATTGGTGGTATTGGATTGGTTCCTGATTATGGTTGTGGCGGTGTATCTTCTTGGGTTTAGGAGATTGGTATCACGATGTCATGGATAGCTTGGTTACACGGTTCAGTGGGAGCTTGTGACAGTGATGGATTTGGCGGTGATGGATATGATGGTTTGGCAGTGTATCTTCTTGCTTTAGAGATGGTTATGATGTTGTCATTGAGAGCTTGGATTCACAGGTTTTGTGTGAGCTTATGACAGTGTTGGTTTTGTGCATCATGGTGCCATGGGATTGCTCGGTATCACGGTTCAGTGGGAGCATTTGGCATTAATGTGGATCCATTGTTGATTATGGATGGTTGTCTTCACCAGGTGATCTTTGGTGTCATGGAGGAGCTCTTGGATTCTGTGTGCTATAGTGAGAGTTCTTTGACATCAAGTGTTGGAGATGTTGAGGTATTATTTATGACTTGTTGGTTTTGGCAGGTGATCCTTGGTTGTAGGATGGTTTTGTTATTATGTCATGGTATACTCTTGATTACTAGTTTAGAGTAGTGGCATGGTGCATGTTATGATGATTTATTCATGTGATCTTCTTTTGAGAGGTTGTGAGATCATGGAGTCATGTTTATGTTCCTGATGCTGCAGTTGGAGCTATGATTTTGATCTTCGTTGGTTCTCTTTGTATTGAGTACATTGATCATTTGCTTGGTGTTTAGCATGGATTGATCGGTTACAGGTGCTCATGGATACTTGGAGACTTAGGTGAGGCTTGGTGTTCTCTTGTGATTAGAGACATGTTTTTGAGATGGTTACTCTTGATGAAGTTTTAGCAGGAAGTCCAAGGGAGCCTACACCTTGGTTGGATGTGAGTTCAACATGGACCGATGAGGAGAGTGTTCTTGGTTTAGTCATGATGACTTGGATATCCTGGAGGAGCATTCTCATTCCCCACTCTTGGTCTACTTGGTGGTTCACTTGAGAGGTATTGCCCATTATTCTTTCAGGTGTATTATGTTTATGCTTTGTCTTCTCATGGATATGGATCTTGAGCCATGGATATTTGGTTCTAGAGGGTTCATTTGAGGAGTGTTGGCATGTTTATCTCCTTGTATATGTTGAGTTTAGGAGATGGTTTATTGGGCTGATTTCTTTGGTTTAGGAATGGTTACTTTGAGTTTGATCTTCTTGTTTTTGAGATGCTTACATCCATGTTAGTTACATATGTTATCTTTGATCTTGGTGATTGGATGGATGGATGTGGTTATGGATTTTGTTTAGGGGTGTTATGGAGGAGATCATACTTGAAACAGTTGGCATTTAGAGGTGTGTGTAGGAGGACATGCTACAGGTGTTTGGTTTGCAGGTTTTGCTTATCAATGTGGATGTTCCTTGTACTACATGTTTACTTCTATGAGATGCTAGTAGTAGACTTAGTATGCCTTTGTGATGGTGTCTTTTTTGGGATGTTAACAAAGTGACGCATTGAATGCGCTCATTCCGGGTTTCTATTCATCTTGAAATTGCCCATGCAGTGGGAGCTCTTGGATGTGTATGTCACTTTTGACAGGTTTGCACATGGAGTTTGTTATTGTGGTTTATGGGTGGATATGTTGTTGGCATAAGTTTACTATGTTATGTATACCTTGGAGGTATGGATCGTTGGATGTGTTGGCACTTGCTGTGAGTGTCATTTCAGCTATGGTGATTTATTCTTGATAGCTACTGGTGCATATTGGATTCAGTGTTTGTGTTTTGAGATATCAATTGAGGCAGGTTTATGCTTCTTTGTGACAGTTAGTGTGACATCTCTTTGGATGTGTTCATATCTTAGTGCAGTTGGCATGGTGGAGGATGGGAGCATTCATGGATGAGATGGTGGTCACCTTGGTTCTTGTTACAGGTATCTTGATGGAGCACATGGAGCACTTGGATTCTAGGATGGTACATGTTGCCTATGGAGTTTATTTGTTACCCCTTATGCAATTTATACAACAAGTGGGAGATTGTTAGAATTAGGTGTTGTACACCTTGCATAATGTTTATATTGTTTTATTTATTTATTATGTGTGTGGTGCACCTAGGGGTTTCTAGGTGAACGTGCATCACAAGGAGTTATAATGTTGGGGCCACTTTGTTGTATGTAACATTGGGACTTAATTGTAAAATGTAATTATTTAATATTGGGGAATAATAATAAAATAATAAAGTACCCAATATTAAATGTGGGGTCACATGATGTAGTATTTTTGGGCACATGGTTTATGTAATACCACTTGGTGGTTTTGTGGGAGCTTGTTTCTATAAAAGCAACCACAAGGGTAGTTGTTTAGGGTTGGACAGTTTGTTGCAGGTTAGCAGGTTGAGTTTGTGCATGTGTGAGGGTTTGAAGCATGGCATGGGATGTGTGGATTCATGCTTGGTCACATGGAATGCATGGATAGCTTGTGCTTCAGAAGTGTTCATGGAGTCTCTGCAGATGTATTGTAATGGGTTTTCATTGCTGAATAATACATGGAGTGTGGATGCTTTTGGAGGCTGGGTTTTCCCTCTTGAGGGTTTTTCCAGGGTATATCTTGTGTCTAGTTTGATGGGTATGTTGTCTATTCTCTTGCATGTTGATGTTGAGTATTTTACTTGCATGTTTTCAGATTTGGGTTATGTGGAAATTGTCATTTCTTGGCTGCATAGTTTCCTTACATTTATATACCAGAAAGGATAAAATTTTAAGAAATAAACAATACCATTGAAGATTAGAGAATAAAAGCATTAATAAATTCTATAAATAATAACATCTAACACTAATTTATAAGTTGTCAAAACAAATAATGACGTCTTAAGGGGATGCCTTAAGGGGTCATAATAGAACGTCTTAAGGGGATGTCTTAAGGGTTTATAATACGTCTTAAGGGGATGATTTAAGGGGTTTTAAGGGGATGTCTAAAGGGGTCATAGTAGAACGTCTTAAGGGGATGTTTTAAGGGGTCTTAAGGGGATGTCTAAAGGGGTCATAATAGAATGTCTTAATTAAGGGGATGTCTTAAGGGGTCTTAAGGGGATGTCTAAAGGGGTCATAATAAAATGTCTTAAGGGGATGTCTAAAGGGGTCATAATAGAACGTCTTAAGGGGATGTCTTAAGGGGTCTTAAGGGGATGTCTAAAAGGGTCATAATAGAATGTCTTAAGGGGATGTCTTAAGGGGTCATAATAGAATTTCTTAAGGGGATGTATTAAGGGGTCATAATACAATGTCTTAAGGATATAATTGATTTAACAATAATGTATGCATGATATTTAGTCATTATACAATTAGATATAAAGTTTCAAAGTAGGAAAACATGCACATTTAACAAACAAAATATATAGAATATTGATTTGATACATAGAAGTACATAGAGTATGTTTAATTCTGTAAGTATGTATGTAAATATATGTAATCTCAAAACAATGTTTACAAAATTTGGATATGCCATCTCAAGAACATCTCAAACTCGTGGCTAGAATGTAGTAGGTCTTCACACCACCTGATATCAAAAAGGTACAAGCAATGTCAATGAAATCATCATAACATAAATATTTTAATTTATATAAAACTATCTATATGTACAAAACTCAAGTACCTGCATTTAAAAGTATTTCACATGTTTATAGGTTGAATCCAGACATCCTTTCCTTTTTGTTTCAAAGTATGAGATCAATGCAATGATGGCTTAAGGATACAAAAAATTACAATAAATCAATTTTAACTATTAATGTCCAAGCAATATCAATATGTAATCAAAAAATGTATTTAAATATAATTTAACTAATAATTACTTGTTTTTACCAAGTATTCCATGTTGTCTAGGTTGAATCTCCATGGACTAGATCCTTTTTGTGATTATGCCTTAAGTATGTATAAAAGGACAATTTAATTCAATTTCAACTAATAACACACTTGACGAATGTCGAAACATGTATTTAATGTATTTAAAATGACAAAATAAAACTAAAACTATATGTACCTGTATTTACTTATTCCATTGTACCATCTGCATCCTCTCTCTTTTGCAATGCATCTATGATTGCCTCGTGCTCTTCCATAGAAATTGACCATAGCACTTTTTTGAAGGTCTTCCACGATACCGCTTTAGTTTTATATTTGTTGCCACCACCAAATGTGAATTATGTATAATCTTTTTATGTGTTTCATAGTCTTCGAATGTAGGTAGACCATTCTTTCTTCTTAAGTATTTTCGTAGTTGAGTGCCAACAACCACCACCGATCCTATTGGAAAACATGTTCAAAAACCTTCATCAAATAAGTTCTCAAAATTTTCTTAAGGGGATCAAAGACTTGTTCTAAAAAATTGCTTAAGGGGATCTAAAACTTGTTATCAAAATTTGCTTAAGGGGGTGTCTTAAGGGGATCATCATACCTGTTGGATAATGAAAGCCATCATCATCTTCTCGAGGTGTTATTAACTTATGTTTAGTTTCCACACAACGAGCCAACCAATATTCTGTTTGCTTTTCATTCCCCTTAGGTGCAATAACAACATACACATGTCCTACCAACAAAATTTAATTTAATAGCTTGTGCATATCCATATAAATAATTTAGTATTAAATAATAACTAAATAAAGTGAAATAAAATGAAATAAATTGAATTAAAATTACCTTCTTGTACAAGGTTTGAAACACGGTCATAATCTTCAGATGCAAACAGTTGATAATTTTCTTCAATAGTTCTTTCATATTGATTATGTGCTTCTGCAGGTGTCAACGATCTTTGCTCCCATTGTTCAACCCATTCTATATTTTCACATGCTTCCCAATCTCCTGAGATACAAAACAGGCAAAAACATGCAAGCTCCCTTGTCCAAATAGTCCATGTGCTTGCTGTCACACTCCTAAATGAATGCCATTTAGTAGATCCACTAATTGTCTCACAATCAATCTAGGTACAATGTTCTCTTCTTCCAACAACCAAAAGAATCAATGAACTATAGAGTAATCAATCGAACCAGGTGCAAATAATCTTCTATTACACCAATCCACAATCTCACGTGCATCTTTAAATTTTATTGAATCCTCATATTTTAATTGTTCTCTAGCAAGAATTCTTTTGACACACACACCAGCTCCATCATGTTCTCCTTTACCATGCCCAACTTAAAAAAAAATCCATATATACTGGACATTAAGTTCCTTGTGAACCCTACTTGACCAATAGAACATTCGAGCATTCTTGAACTGCCCCATACAACTATCTAACCATATGAGGTGTTCTTTCATTTGGATTCCTCTTTCTCTTAAATTTCTATAAAATATACTGAAATAGTATTGAACAAACTCTGACGAGTATAACCGATTGTCACTCAAATAAAAATGATACTCCCTCAAAAGTTTTCTATCATCCTCAGTGCTATCATTTGCATATGTATAAACAATATGGACAAACATAGCTACTTGCACTGAATTATAATATTGAGATTGAATTTCCTCTTGCAGAGCGAGAGTATAATTCTCCACAAAATCAACCACTAAAAGTATAGTACCAATTGGAAATGTGTTTCTACATGCGCGAAATTGGCCATCAAGCCATTGAGCATGTTTAGAGTGCATGCCATATTTTGGTACAATTTTATTCTTAAATTCACTCATAAATGCATGCACACTAACTTTTTCTGTAACTAAATCACAAAGCTTTCCTATTTTTCCATCTTTTAAAGAATAGTGAACATTCCTAAATCTTTTGACATCTACTAATTGTTGTCCAAAATCATGATCAACACTTTCATGCAAACAAATTCTTAAAAATGAAAGATTTCCACAGTTAATTCATTGTCCAGAAATACAAGAACTTAAATAAAATAATTTATCATTAAAATTTTCACAAAAATAACCTGAAATAAACCCTCTTATTGCTTTAGGTGGCATATCAATAGCACAATCTTGTATAATCATGTTAGTATGCAAGGTACAACGTATATATCGAAAAACATCATAAAATAACGAAATTGAACATGTATTTTACAACAAGATATTCATTGCTTATTAATTTTTACATACTAGGGTTTACATTTTTTAAAAGACCTTTGACTTATTTTAATATTACCAATTAACACTGAATCGCTACAAAATTTTCTATAAAATTCAGTTTGTATTGTATCTAATAGGTGTTTTGGGTGAGGATCGTGAACTTTGGACCCCACCCTTAATTTTAAAACATCTCTAGCATTAGATGAAGCCCTAGTATTATCATGCCAATATTTTTCGATCAAAGATTTAATTTCAACATTCAATTTTATATTAGACCTTGGTAGTCGTCCATTGAAACTCCAACATTGATTGATAGGATCATTTTCTATACTTTCTCTTCTTTTTGCCGCTCTTAGTAATGTTTTAGGATGTATTTTTAAAACTTCACTAATATTGCTTACCATTCTTTTATTCAAAGTTGCTTTATTAACTATAGCAGTTGTTATAGCTCTTCTTGCCGCATTTTTATCTTTAGATCGACTATTTTTCCCAATAGATTGAATGGCACTAGCAGTAGACAACATGTTTTAATGATTGATCTTTTCTTTTTGGTTTAACATAAAATCCTAACCTTTTCATTACTTTCCTCATTTTTTGCATTCTCATCAATTGCATCATTAGTTGACATTGAAATGCAAATTTTTTTACGATAAAAGAATTTGGTGTATATTCTATTCGCATGTGTTCTTATTTTCCTCCAAGAAATTTGACTAGGAAGATTATCGAAAACACCACTTCCAATTTAAAAAAATTATTTTCATTAAATTCAGCATTACATTCTAGATTTTCATCTTCATTTTCATCTTCATTTTCATCAACAAAATGGTTTTCATTTTCATTTTCATCAAAAATATAGGTTTTGTTTTCATTTTCAAGAAAATGATCATTTTGATTTTCATTTGCAACAAAAGATTTTTCTTTTTTTTTTTCAACAAATTCTATAAATGTTTCATCTCTTTGAATATCGTCAATGTCAACATCATTAAGTCCAACATCTTGTAAAACTTCTACATACAAATTTACCATTTCACTAACTTGTGGATTTGAAGATGTACTTGGATTTGTGCATATTGAAACATTCTCCATAGCATTCAAAGAGGGGTTTGAAGACATAGAAGGACTTGTTTGTATAATCATATTCTTCTCCAAACAAATTAGCTTCATCTACAACGATGGTATCCTCAATTCTTTCATCTTCAATAGTTGTGGAAATGGTTGCTCCACCATCATTCATTGATTTCATTCTCATTCTTCTTTGTCTTTGTCTTTGTCTCTCCTTCTCTCTATTTGCTTCAACTTCTTGAGGAGTCAATGTCTTCCTTCTCTTATTACGAGATTTATCTCCCATAATTATAAAATTCTCAAGCACAAATGAATGTTAATAGTGAAATACTTCAAAATATTCAGTCCAAATTGGAAGTTGAATACCTATTAGGAAAAAATTCTTCCTCTTGTGTTCTTCAAAACAAGTAGAAAACTAGTACAATTCCAATTTAAAAATTATTTTCTTCATGCCTCCTTTGAAAAATTCAATCCATATTGCAAATTGAAGACATTGTGTTCCTCCAAACAAGCACAAAAATAACACAATTCCACTTCAAAAATGGTGTAGATGATGCCTCGTTTGATAAAATCAACTAAAAATCAAGTTCACCACCTATAAATACAATAGCTCATGAAAAATAGTTTACTTTTACTGCTCTTGGCCGTACATGTGAAGTTGCAGACTTCATAGTAATTTTTTGTAGTATATTTAAATAAAAGAAACGAGATCCCGTTTATAAAAACTGGGATCTCGTTCTATAATCGTGATTTCGTTCTCCGATATTGAATGTGGGGGACTATTGGAAGGGAAACAGGATCCCGTTTCCCTCCAATGGTTTGAATATAATAGACTAAGGAACGGGATCCCGATTATAAATCATGATCTCGTTTATTAATAAACAGGATCCCGTTTTATAATTGGGATCCCGTTTTTTAAATTTTGAATTTTTATTTTCTTTGTGGTCAGGTTTTTGCCTAGGATTTCGGTTTAGAAAAAGCATTGGAAATCCAAACCTAGGCCTTCAACCTGGTTTGACCTGCAAGTTGAAGGTCCTAACAATGTCAAAGAAAAATACCGACTTTGGACATATGGCTGACGACTTTTTTTTCAATTTTTTTTGACGAAATTAAAACCCATTTTAGATGAGACAATTCAAATTCTAAATATGTAATTTGTTTTGCAATTGGATTATTTTTTCTATTTTTCAATTAATTTCTAATAAAATTGGTCCATAAACTTTAAATATCAGGGTTTTTACTATTTTAATAACTTTTGATCAACATAACATTTTGACAAACAGATTGCATGAGAACAAACTTCAGACAATTATTTTCAATAAAAAAAATAAATCAAAAAATGATAAGTTTATGTCATCTTATGCATGTCGTACACCATGATTTTTCAAAATGACAAATCTGCCTAATAAAAATTTAACAAAAAAAAAAAATCAATAAAAAATTACAAAAATTATTAAGAACAAACTTTAGTGAGTCACAAATATTTTCCCAAAAGGATTTAGAAAAATACAATAATTTAAGTCAAAATATGGATGTTGTACACGTGCATGGTATGGTAAAAAAAAGTGACTTTTAAATAGTGGTTTTTAGAAACGCCTATTGAAACTCAATTTGTACAATCTGGGTATTGAAATAAATTACATATTTGGAAACAAGACTACGAGCACTACATTTTATGATTAGTGATTTTCTTAAAGATTTAATTTCTAAGTGCTTCAAATTTTAAGGTCAAATGTGTCAAATTTTGAAAATCAGGAAAAACAATTCCACTTTTTGGCCAAAAAGTGGACTCAACTTCTTGCACACACCCTTGAAGGGAAATAGTCAGATGAATGTGATAAGGAGATAGAGAAGATGCAGATGGGAGAAGAAAGGTCCCATGTTTATGCTAACATTATTTTGTTTATAGGTAAAAGAGAAGGTGTAGCAGAATGTCAAGTATGCGACATTGAAGATGAGATCCTCATGCAAGAGGATGAGGTAAAAGAAAAGATTGTAGAAATTGAAAAAGAATGGTTTGCATTGAATACAAATGGAGGTCAAAAAGGAAGTTGTAGCAACTGAGGTAATCCCTTATTTTCTTGAATTTTATGAAGATGAAAGTAATGTTGTAGAGATGAATGAGATGTATGAAGATGAAGAGGTGGATGCATACTGGTAGAGTTGGTCAGATTATTGTAGTGGGTTCAATCCCATGAGGGTGAAAGAGGAGAAGAGGGAAGGAAAGATTCTTTGGAGAAGGATGGTGAATTCTCTAGCAATATGTTGGAAGAAGAGAAAGAGAAAATTTCAGAAGGATAAGGAAGAAAAGTGGATTAAAAAAAAACATACAATTTTTAAATGTTCATGAGTCTCCAACTCATGGAACATTTTCTTCTTACCCAATGTGTTTGATGCAGGAGCATCCAGGCTCACAAGCAATCCTACATCACCAAAAATAAATATATTTTTTCTTGTTTAATTTTTGCATTTTTGGTGTAGGTTGGAGCTTCAAGAGAATCTTTTGGAGTTTGGAAGGATAAAATATTTATTTTATCAAGTCTTAGCTTCCATTCAAAATCAAAGGCAAAAAAAGGTGTTTAATGTGATTTTAAAATTATTATATTGGAAAATTTTAATGTTTCAAGGGTTGAAGGGGTCCATTGGAATATTATAAATTGAAAATTAATTATTTTTCTCAATTTGGATGCTTAGAGAAGTTTAATGTGGCAAGTGGCATTTGACATTCCATCTTTTCAATTTGCATGCTTAGAATGGAGGGAAAAGTTAGTGATATTTGGGAAAAAACAATAAATGACTTCAGTTTTAAATTTAAGGTGAATGAGCATGACTTAGTTCATGATTTTATTGATTTTTATAAAGAATTTACAGCAGAAAGTTGTGGAATATGGTATAACAACTTTGTGTGCCATATTTGGAAGCATTTAATGATGAATTTTAAGCACAAACAAAAGAATTTCAAAAGACAATTGGAGGGAAATGAAAGAGCATATTTGGGTGCCTCTTTGGGTGCCCTAAAAAGGTTTTAATCTCTATAAAATATATCCTTGAATGGAGTCAAGGGACAACAATAAATAGGAACAATTTTGGGGGAAGAACTTGCGAGTTGCCCCTGAGAGTTGCACAAGAAAGAGTGCAAAAAATTAGCTTGTGAAGAGAAGAGGAATAGGAGAAGAGAAGAGGGATTTTTTAGGTGTTCAAGGTAGCCATGAGGGCTGCATAATGAAGAGAAAAATCATATTTTAGAAGATGAGTGAATTCAAGAAATTTTGAAGACATGAGGATAAGTTATAGGAGTTGCAGGTGGAGTTAAGGTGCTAGAAGGTGAATAGTTTGTAGGAGCTCACATAGTTGAGCATAGATTGTGTTTGGATGATATTTCATTGGAATATTTGATGTTTTTAAGGGTTTTAATTTTTGTATATTAGTTCATAGATGACTTAAATTCATGTGTAATCATATTTCTTAAGCTGAGCAATTTAATGTTTTCATTTACAAACAATTTGTGGAGTTTAATTTGTAAGTTCTTATTTATGTTTTAACAATTGTTGTGAGAATTTTAGAGGGGTTTTTGAGAGTGTATGAATCCATCTCTAAATCACCATGAAGAAAGCTTTGCAAAAAATCTATGAAACAAACTTGGTGAGATGTATCAAGCCAAATATTTAGTGAGCACAATTTTCTTGAGGAAGAAATTACATTCCTTGATAATGGAAGAGGGTGGATGAATTACAGACCACTTGTAAGCATTCAATATTTTGGTGGATTAATTGGCATCAACTGGTGTCAAAATGGATGAGGAGGATAAATGTTAGGTCTTGTTGTGTTCTTTTTTGGATTCATGGGATTCTCTTGTTATGGCTGTTAGGAGTACTTTTGTTATCTTGAAGACTGAAGATGTGGTTGGTTCTTTTCTTTTTGAAGAGATGAGGAGAAAGGTATCCATTAGTGCCAAGGAGGCCCTAAATGTTCATGGAAGACCTAAGGAAAAGTACAAGAAGAATGAGAATCTTGATAAATCTAGGTCCAAGGGGAGATCCAAATCTCTTAGAAAGTCTAAAATTATTTGTTGGAACTACGGTAAGTTTGGACATATTTGTAAATATGAAAAAAAAGAAAAGAAGAAGAAGAAGAGATTTGATTCTGATTATGATTTTGAGAAGGAAGATGGGCGATGCATTCATTGTAGCTCTAACAACTCATGTAGGTAATGATGCATGGCTAGTTGATTCAGATGCATCTTTCCATATGACCTCTAATAGAGATTGGTTTTTTGAATATGAAGAATTTGATGGAGGTAAGGTGTACTTGGGTGATGATTCTTGTTTAAATATTGTTAATCATGGTAAAGTTAGAATTAGGTTTCCTGATGGTAGAATAAAAAGGATTAATGGTGTGTTGCATATCCCTGGATTAGCACAAAATTTATTATCTATGAGAAAACTTATAGATGCAGGTGTGTAGGTAGTATTTTCTAATGTAGGATGCACGATGATTAGAGGTGCTATGGTGATTGCTAGAGGTGTCAGATATGATACATTGTAAAGCTTGATGCATACATTGTTGAGTGCAATGGTATTTATATGAAAATAAATTTTGTGGCTACTTCGTTGAAAGAGGTGGGGGTTTCATCTTTAGTGGATGGTCATGGCTTCTAGGTACTCAAGGGTGCTCGTTCTTTTGAATCAAAGTTACCTGCAAATATAGCTATGTTATGACACCAAAGACTTGGCCACATTAGAGAAAAGGGTCTAAGCACCTTGAAAAATAAAAAACTTGTTGAAGGGTTGTCTGATTGTAATATTGAATTTGATTTATGTGAACATTGCATTTATGGAAAATAAAATCATGTTCAATTTTACTCAAACTCTCATAAATCTTGTTGTATATTGGATCTTATTCATTCTGATGTGCTTGGTCCTGTAAATGTTCCTTCAATTGGAAAATCCACATATTATGTTTCATTTATTGATGATTTTAGGACATGGGTATATTTTCTAAAGAGTAAATATGAAGTTTTGGGTCAATTTACAAAATTTAAAGCAATGGTTGAGTTGTAAACTAGAAATAAAATAAAATATTTGAGGATTGATAATGGAAACAAATTTTTCTCTAATGATTTTGATAGGTTTTGTAAAAGATTGTGGAATTTATAGATAAAATACAACTCCGTAATCTCCATAGCAAAATGGAGTTGTAGAAAGAATGAATAGGAGATTGATGGAGAAGGCTAGGAGTATGTTGAGTGATGTTGGTCTAGAAAAAATTTTTTGGGCTGAAGTTGTCGCAACAACTTGTTACTTAATTTATAGGTCTCCTACATCAAATCTTGTTAATAATATTCCTATAGAGGCATGGCCAGGTCACAAGTCTTCATTAAGACATATTAGAGTTTTTGGCTGTGAGACATATGCATATGTGCCAAAGGAGAAGTGAAAAAAGTTGGAGGACAAGGCTATGCAATGTATCTTCATCGGATATAGTTATAATGTGAAATAATACAAGATTTGGGATCCTATTGCACATAAGGTAATATATAATAGAAGTGTTATTTTTGGAGAAACTAAGCCTTCTTCTATTATAATGCAACCATAACAAACTAAACAAGAAGACGTGATTCAACTTCCCTCTACACTTGAAAAAGTTGAATCGAGGCCTTTAGATAGACAAGAAGTTGAGGAGAGATCATCTAGCTCTAAATCTTCAGAAGAGGAGGAAGAACCTCCAACTCAGCTTGTTCGTATGTCTACAAGGCATAGACAACCACTTGAAAGGTATTCACTTGATGATTGGAGATACTAACATGGATTGAACTTATATTTGTAGAAGAGGAATTAGGTATGAATGATGCAGAATCATAAAAGTTTTTTATGGATGAAGAAATGACAAATTTGAAAAAGAATGATACATGGGATCTTGTACCATTGCCTGAAGGATGAAAACCTGTTGGTTGCAAATGGGTGTTCAAGAAAAATATTGGTTTAGATAGAGGTATTGAGAAGTACAAAGCAAGGTTGGTTGCGAAAGGTTACTCTCAAGTTGAGGGTGTTGATTATGAAGAGATATTTTCTTCAGTTGCAAAAATGACATCCATTATATTTTTGCTTTCTATTGCTATTTTTTATGATTTAGAGGTTGAGAAAATGAATGTGAAAACTGCTTTCCTTCATGGTGACTTGGAGGAGGATGTTTATATGACATAGCTAGAACACTATGTGGTGAAAGGGAAAGGTATGATTTCAGAATCAAAGTCTCAACTTGCAGCTAAATTTTAAATGAAAGATCTTAGTGCAAAGTATGTCAATTCAATTTTACAGAGGTTTAACATGTAGAATTGTAGACCATTGTGTGTTCCTTTTTCAGTTGGAACAAAGTTATCTATTTTAGATTATCCAACATCCCCATTGAAGATGGAAGACATGACCAGAGTGCTTTACCAAAGTGCAGTTGGAAGTTTGATGTATGGTATGGTTTGCACTATACCATACGTTGCCCAAGCAATGGGAGTTGTTTCTAGATATATGTCTAATCATGGTAGAGTTCATTGGGAAGTAGTTAAAATATTCTTTAGATATTTACATGGTACCTCAAAGTATTCCTTGTGTTATCATAGTAATTTTACTGAAGATGATATTTCCCTTAATGTTCATGGTTATGTGGATTTAGATTGGGTAGATGATATTGATAGCAAATGATCCACCACTTCTTATGTGTTTACTTTATTTGGTGGTCTAATTAGTTGGATAAGTAAACGATAGGCTATGGTTGTTTTTTCCACTACAAAATTTGAGTATATGACAACTAATCATGCATGTAAAGAAGCCATTTGGCTAAAGAGATTGTGTTAAGATATTGGAGTAAAAAAAGGTACAAAACTAATTTATTGTGATATTCAGAGTGTGATTTATCTAGCTAATAAATTGAAATTTCATGCTAGGACCAAACACATTGTTGTACACTATCATTTTGTTAGAGATATGGTCAAAGATGGCAGGGTGAAGTTGGTTAAGGTAGAGAGTTTGATGAATGTTGCTGATTCTTGAACTAATGTTGTGAGCACAAAGAATTTTTGATGGTGTTCAGGGTCTATGGGCCTTTCGACCCCTAGTAATTAAGAGATAATTTTTATACTCCATCTCATTGCTCTTGCAAGGTGTTCGAAATGTGGGATATTTGTTGGGAAAATGTGTCTCATTCTTGTAAGTATAAAAGGTTTACTATTGATAGGTGAACATGGGGGTGTAGGGGGTACCTCTTGTATGGTTTGGGGGGATCATCCCCCTGGAAAGTGGTCTGGGGGCCACGCGCCCCAATGGGGGTTTGGGGGAAACACCCTCAAAAGCCACATTTTATGTATATTTTATTATTGTAAATTTGGACTATTCATCATTAGGTCTCAAATCTATCAATGGATATTTTTTTGGCTTGTTTTTCCCTAGAAGGAAACCTTATTTTATGAGGTCATGTATTACGACTATGCATTGTGATGTATTTTGAAAGTTTGATAGTGGTCATGTTGCCTTTGGATCTTTAGTTTGTGATACTCTTGGGAGAATCTTGCTTTGCAAGTATATTATAATCTTCATGATTTTTAAATAATATATTGGGTGGCTTTTGGAGTGTGGGGCTTTTCTCCATGTAATTCAGTGTGTTTTGGTATGCATTGTATTTATGTTTAAGTTTCTATAATTGTTGTAAAGATCTGTAAAGTTTTACATTATTCTCCTCTCAAGATTAGTGTAGGAAGTTATTCTTCTACCCTAGCTTCCTTACATACATCACTTTTGTAAATAAGAAAGTACACCCAAGTGCGATGAGAGTAATCATCAATGAATGTTAGTATATAGTTGGCTCCTAAAAATGAAGGAGCTAGAAATGACATGAGGTCACTATGAACCAACTCAAGTAAGGTAGTAGCATAATGAGCCTTACCCTTTGGAAAAGGTTCGTAATGATGCTTTCCAAGTGTACAACCTCAACAAACACCCTTTGTGCAAGACACCTTAGGGAGTCCATGAACCATATTCTTAGTACTCATCTACTAAAGATACCTATAATTGAGGTGTTCAAACTTCTCATGCCAAAGTTTTCTCAAAGAGTCAACATGGGAAATATGTGATGCTCCATAAGATGAATAAAAACCATGAAACTTGTACAACCAAGACCCATGATTTTCTTTTCCTGAAGCAAAAATTCTCTCTAGATGGTGTAGTTGTTGAATAAGTACATCATGGTAAAAACTCAACTATCTTTCCATCACCAATATGCCAAATATGGAAAACTAAAAGAAGATTAGTTGAAATATTAGAAACATAGAGAACATCCTCAATGCTTCCCTCTATCAATTGCATTGTACCTAACCCCAAAAATGGAATATGTGAAAAGTTTTCCACTGAAATATGAGTAGTGCTATAAAAAACATATGCAAGGAGATCCTGTGAGTGAGTCATGTGATGTGAGGTGCCTGAATCAACTATCCAACCAACCTTGGATGAATCCAAACCTCTAGCTATAAGGGCATGTCCCTTAGTAGGTTTGGGAAGATCAATGTTGTGTTTTTGCATGGCCTCTTCCAAAGCTGCAATCCTCTTATGACCAACTTGTCTATCATGATATTGTAATCCATAAAAGTATAATGGGGTTTTCTATTCTTTTTGGACTTGTAAGTATTCTTCCTAACTCTGAAGAAGATGTGGCTTGTGTGTCAACTTTATTATTCTTTTTAGGTGATTGCTCATTTCTTGAATTTGATTCTGCCTTAGGTTTGTTGGAAGGATTATTTCCTTTTCCCTTAGGTCATTGGACAACTAGTGTGAATTTTTGAAGAAGTGATAACATCCATAGAGATCAACTTAGATTATTCTCTTATGATTCTATCACATAACTGTTCAAAAGAAGGCATTACATTTGTTACTCCAAGAGCATCCATTGTAGAGTAAAAGGAAGAATAACATATCTAATAAGTGTCTTTTAGATTTGACAAAACCAAGAAGACACACTCTTTGATTTTGTTTTACCACAACCCTTAAGTTGAGAAAGAAAAGAATTAAACTGTACCAAGAAATCTTCAATAGAAGGGAAGGCATCAAGAGCTAATATTGTTAACTCAACATCCAATTGTAGAATTTTGAACTCATCAACTTTACCAAAGAGATCATTAAATTTGTCCTTGATTAGGTGTTGTACAAATAGCAATGTGAAATTATAAATTATCGAAAACAAGAAGACCTATTATTCCCATTACTTCATCTAACTTGTTCCTATAAGTAAATTGCTTAAAATCCCTATCAAACTACATTTGTTGTTCATTAACCATTTGCCATAAACCCTTAGATTAAATTTTTTTATGTACTTTGACTTTCCATGTGTGGAAATTATATGGAGTTAACAAGTTGACTTTAGGATCCATGATGTACACATAATAAGGCACTTGAATTGTGTCTTAAATAATCCCCCAAAATTGTAGTATATCTGAATGTTGACCCCCCCAAAAAAGATGCAAGATAAGATTTATAAATTTTTGTTAAGTTTGGAAGTCAAATCACCTCTTTGTAACTCATGGATATTTGTAAAAATATAGAAAAATAGGCTTTCCAAACCTTAATTTTGACTGCAGATCTGAAATATTTGTGAAACTATGAAGAATTTTATTTTATTTTGTCAAATTTTTGACAGCAGGGTGAAA
The DNA here is from genome assembly GCA_007258455.2 of Sequoia sempervirens. NCBI lineage: Eukaryota > Viridiplantae > Streptophyta > Pinopsida > Cupressales > Cupressaceae > Sequoia > Sequoia sempervirens. The sequence continues at coordinate 76,728,402 of VDFB02026320.1, forward strand.
GTTATGCCCCATCCAAAATTACATAAATTACATTGATTTTGGAGTTCTAAACATAGTTTAAAAAAGTATAATTTTGAAATCATCTTGACACTAAAATTTTGGTGATGAAACCAACTTCTCGTAGACTATTTACACTTGAAGAAATTCCCCTCATATGTAAGTTATAGCGAAATGAAAAAGACCCCCTTTTGATCACTTAATAGTTTGTATTAAGCGCTAACCGTTTGGTGAAATTAGACTGTTACAACAAACTATTACAATAAATAGCCTATTACAAGAGTATGGATCTTGAGTAAGGATTTCATGGGAGTCTTTAATAAATGTAATCTATGGCAAGGGGTAGGTTGGAGGAGCGTGTCAACAATTTCTGCCTGTTCTTCAGAAATTACGTGCACTTTAGTATGCCAAATAAATGACGACCATAAGAACATAAAACTCAGTCAAAGACTCTTCATACCTCCGAGGAAATAGACGGGCCAAATGCGGTCATTTGAGAGATAAAGAGCAAAGAGTTTGTAGGAAGAATATTACAAACCCCTCAACTAGAGATCAACTCCAAATAATGGCGGATTGTAGATCAGAGCCTGAGTGCCAATCACTTGCTGATATGCCAAAATGCCAGCAATGGTGGAACCATTGGATGTTGGAGCCTCTTGAAAGGGTGCCCAAGATGGAGTTTGCAAGCACATGTGTTATGGAATAACCTGCAATAATACATCAAAAACTTGAAAAAAAACTATGATTTGTAGAGGTTGTGTTTTAGGGAAGAATGCCTGTGTAACAAAAACAAAATATAATTTGTTATTTAAATGTCTTCCTTGGTATTTGATAGAATATTTGAAAAAAAGCTTTGGGCATGATTGCTTGTGTGTGTGGGTTGATAGGGGCTTGGCTATGAATATTTGTAGGTAGAAACCTTTGGTATTGGTGCTACCAAATGGGTAGATACCACACTTGGTGATGCCTTATGCCTACAAAAAAAGGAATTTAAAAGTTGTGATAGGGTTTAATGGTGTACTATTTACAACATGTCAAACACAAGCCTCAAGCTACTAAAAAAATCCCTTTGAAAAGGAAAGCACAACTCCTTTGAATTGGATTGGTTTGGCCTATTGATTTGGATCCAAACCACAGTCTACAACACCATCACAAAAGTGAAATCCAAAAAAAAGCGAGGGGATTTCTCATGATCTTAATTTTTTTTTGGGTCAAAAAATATGAGTTTCGACGAAAATAGCATATTGGGGAGAGGGCGATTTAGCCTTCTACAAAAAGGAAAATTATAGTTTTTTTACAAAAATCTGTACAATATGGATTTGTATGGTACTACATTGTATATAACAAGGCATTGCTAATTTTTTTGGCAAAATTTTTAAGTTACCATTTTTCGTGAAATAAAGGGTAATTATTTGTTTCTCAGGCCTTCCAGATGCAATGACGGTGTCCATTTTTCTCCATGAAGCTTTATTGATAGGGATGAGAGCTTCATCCACCAAACAAATAAGAAGGAACTTATAATTCAGCATTCTGATATCATGTTGGAGCAACAAATAATGAATGCAATATTCAAACTTCTACAAAATGAATCAAGAACAATGTATAAGCCGATAAACTATCATAGAATGTGTGTAAATACAATGATCACTCCTTATTTATATAGGACAAGGAGGAAGTAGGAAGGTGAAACATAAAGACTGACTAACCCTCCAAGAGATGTGACACATGTAGAACAATTGGGATAAATATAAATACATGTGTCAAATGTCTATGAGGTGAGACAACTAAACCACTAAGTGAACTTAAGTTAGTGTGAATAGGACTACTAGCTGTAGGAACTAGATAAATGCTAACTAGATGCATAAATACTCTTTTCACACTAACATTTTGAATGGTCTTATTCCTTTTTATAAAATAAATTTACTTCAACCATAATTTTTAATATTATTATATTTAGTTTCAATCTTTCTTTTTTAAATTTTAAATTTTATTGTAGATTATAAAATCTAAAATATAATTGAATTGTTTACTAACCAATCAAAATTCAATAAAAATAAACAATATAGTGGATACATATTTAGAAAAAAAATGTTTTGAACAAGTAAGTTGATTTTGATGAGATCATAAACCCATTAAAAAATATATAACAAATCAAATCCAACACAACAAGATCTTAGATAGGACAAAAATAAAAGCAATGCAGTTAAGTTTTAAAGCTTTAGCAAAAAAAAGAGTCGAGTTTTCGATCATGAAACATTACCCAAGGATCCAACCTAAACAATGCCATACCTTTTCCTATTCAATATTACACCTTTTAATTAGGAGTACAATTGGGAGACAAATTTGGGAAGACCCTTCTTTCACCTTTGAACAATTAACTAAGATCATATGTTATCTTCTAAGTTCTTGGTTCAAATAGAAGGGGAAGCCTCCCTAGAGAGCAAATCCATGGGCATAATACCAATAGATGAGTGTCTAATAGGAAAATTAACCATCAATCAACTGTCTTAGGAGAAAATAGATGTTGCCGCAGAGACAAAGGAATAATAGAAGCAACAAAAATGAGAGGCTAGGAAATTGAACTAGAAGTTGGGTTGGACTTATTGACAAGACTCACCAGATCCACCCCAACCCCTAGAGAAACCCCCTCATCCAGAACATATTTTGTGGGAGAATGGGAGGATAAGATCCAACATCTTGAGAAGACTCATTATCAAAAGTATTGATAGTCAAGTGATCATGGTGGGTATTTTGTCACCATGTAGTCACTTGCTTACATTGAGAGAGCGAACACTAAGAGTGGAAAAATATGTCTATTTTATTATTAAAAAGAAGAAGAGATTATTAAAATATAATAAATATGTCTAAATATGTATTTATTTGCATGAATATTTCAAAACTCATTAAAAAAATATAAAAAATAAGCATAGAATTTATTAGCCAATAAAAAAATCAAACACTGGATATTTAGAAACACTTTAATTATATCTATACCTCTTGTTGTAATTAATGTATTTTTTGCAATTCTCAATCCTAAATAAGAATATTAGTAGAGAAAATTCTCACAAGACTAGAAAAACCATTTACCTAGGATCCTTATATCAACATAAACAACTACCTAATGACTTATGTTGACTAATGAAATTCTACATAAAATGTAATAACTACATTAGGCTACCATAACCCTCAATAAATTCTCTTGTCAATATTATTAAAATATTTTATTTTAACAACCTTTTGCATCTATGAGAAAATGAGATGTTAGGCTATCCTTGTGGTGGAGCATAAATTTGATGATGGACATTACTAGATAAATACATAAATACAACTATTCAATTGTCAAGTTTAGGCCCTACTTAAGGAATAAATTAAAAAGTTATTAATTCTCCATGGAACCCACAACAACTATCATTGACAATTGACACTTGTCTTTCCACTAGGCATATTGTGTAACCTTTATCTTGAAAAGTAATGTAGCTTAAATTGTTAATAGACAATGCAATATATTTACATACTTGGAAATATATTTTTAAATTCATTAAAAAAATTTAAAATTTAATTAATGTATTTAACAATCAATTGAGAAACTTAAATGATTGAGATTTAAAAATATCAAGTATATAATATATTATAAACACAAATATAATGTACCACTATGTAAGGAGATGTAAAACTATTATTCAATAAGTTGAAGTCCTTAATAGTTCTAATATAGGGGAGAGGGGCCTATAATGGAGTAGGGGTCAATAGTGGGGATATAAGTAGTCTTCAGTGAGCCCTATAGTGGAGCACTTTAATATCTAGTTGCAAAACAATTTTTATCCATAAAGTACACAAAGTGACAAATCATGTGATGCCACATCAACGCACCAATAAAACATGACTTAGTGCACCACTATCGATCTCACTTTTTTTTGGACCTTTTTGGATACCTCAACAAAAAGCATGCTGATGTGGCATCATATTTGATGATGTGGCTCTAAAACGAAATATAGAAGCACATGAGTTGCCAAATAAACTATTGTACAAAATTGGGAGTGATTTGGCATTTCCACATAGGATTTTGAGAAACACGAAGTTAGGGTGCTCCACTATGGGCCCCTCTCCCCTATTTTTCAAATATTATAAGTATTTTATATATACAAATCCTAGATGATAGTTGTAAGTATCATACTTATAACATATATAATTAATGGACATTAACAATATTTGACATAAATTTTTATCAATTTTAAAAATAAAAAACTCAATTAATAATAAATGTTTAGTACTTGTTATGTCTTATAATATATATTTTTAAAATTAATAATTAGGGGTTCCATCCAATAAAAAGGTTACAAAAATGTTTAGTATATTAAGATATTCCTACTAGCAGGAAAACCCATATTCCCTTACAACAATAAAAATAATATTACTATAGAGGAGGGGGACCAACCACACCAAGGCTCTAGGTCACAGAGAGTCGAGAGCGGAAGGGTGCTCTAATCTACCTCAACTGTACAAGTGTTTTAGGCCAAGGATAGAGAATGACGAGTACTCTCAAGTGCTTATGTCACTCTACTAACTTGAGAGTTTTGGTGGGGCTAAATGAGTAGGCTTCTAGAACTCGAACCATACCTCAAACAACTCTTTGCTTGAGGATAACCGCATGGGTTAGGGACAACAATGCAAGCACCAAATATGGCAAGAGTTGCTAGGCTTGGTAGCGAGGTGAGATACATGTTAGGTAAGGATCAAACAGGTATAGAGTTCTTACGTGGCCTCACCGATCTAATCAAAGCATACAACCCTTTGTATAGCACTAGAATGGGTACTACCCGAGGGGAGGTGCTTGATGCCTATGAAAGACAAAGAGATGTCTCAATGCCTACCATGTTTGTATGCATGGCCGAAATAGGCCCCTCGATTAGCGTTTCCTCTACTTCTGAGAGACCCTACACTATCAAGGTGAGTAGGATACCCCTTGGTTTTAGCTTCACCCCTCCTACTACCCCTGGTGGTGGGGGCTCCGGTGGAATGAGTGGTGGTGGATCTGGAAAAGGCCATGGTGGTGGCTTCGACGGAGGTCACATTGGGGATGGTGGCTTTGGCGGTGGTCAAGGTGGTGGTTCTGGAGGTTGTTCTGGTTGTGGTGGTTTTGGGGGAGGTTCCACTGGACCTTTGTCATCTTAAGACCCTATTCTGAATGCTCTTCTTTAGAATATGGACTGAATGCAAAGCCAGTTGGTGAACCTATCTCAAGCCTCCTCCTAGCCTATCTTTCAACCCTTCTCTTGACATAGCTCATTGCTGGTAACAATTCTGAGCACTCCTTTCCCTCAGGGAATGAAGATTCCTAAGTTCAAAAAGTATGGTGGTAAAGGAGATTTGCAGACACATGTATCAACTTTTAATGCCATGTGCATGAATTTATTTCACCACGATGCTCTTATGGCAAAGCTTTTTCCTTGATCCGTGAAGGACACAACACTCGAGTCATACTGTTCCTTGTCTAAAAATTCTATATTCTCATTTGATCAGATCATAAATCAGTTTCTCTACCAATTCTAGGCTAACATCGGTCTAAAGATGACCTTCTCGGATCTCTTCCAATGTAAGCAGGGAGAACATGAGAAGATAACTAATTTTATTACATGATATCAAGCATTCTTTTCATAAATTTCATACCTGCTTCCCGACTCAGACGTGCATAAGGTATTCATAGGCAACTTGTAGTGAGCTTGGCAGGAGAAATTTTCCTTAATGAAGTACCCTTCTTTCGCACATCTATGTGTTGTATTGCGTGAGTATCAAAAATCAATGCTTTAGTTTGGGGGATATTCCTCCCACTCCCCTTTCGAAGGAAAATATATTGTGTTTATTTTAGGAAAGGGAAAGGCTGTTGCAAATGTAGTTTCCGTGATTAATGATCACAACCTCAGGCACAAAAGAAAATTCACAAAATTAGCTGAATCTTATTCTTCTATTATGCAACAGTTATTGAAGGATAAGATTATAACATTGGAAGATCCTCGGCCTTTGAAGGAGTTTTATCCTGATTGGGATGATAAGAGTGCTTTTTGTCAATACCATCATGTTAATAGGATTGATATTGAGCATTGCATGCACCTGAATCATGAGATACAGGATCACATCAGTGATGGTACCATCCGTCTCGATGGGAAGAAGCAAAATACAAATAAGTCGGTAGCGAAGGCCAATAGCGAGTTGCATATTTATATGGACCCGTTTCCATCTCACTTTGTGAACTTGATTAATGATCCTTTCGATGCTTCTCCTAAAGCCTCGGTGTATGTTAATGTGGTTTCATTTACTCCTACTCCTCCCCCACAGCCTGCGGCTAGTTTTCTAGATGTGATTTTCATTTCACAAGATTTACCTCTAAATAATAATCCCTCTCTTCTATACATTCCTACTTGCCTCAATGGAAACATTGTGACTAGAGTCCTAGTTGACCCCACAAGCTGAGTGAATGTTGTTACAAAGGAGATGTTATGGATAAATTCACTATAGAGGGAGGAATATGAGAAAACAAAATCTATTGTACGTACGCACGACATTCTCTCTCTTGCATCATATGGCTCTATAACTCTTTTCATCCTAGTAGGGTCTAGGGCTGTGGATACAACTTTCGATGTCATTCCAAAATCTAATTTGTTCAGGGTGAAGTTGGGCATCTTGTGGCTAGCTTCCATGAACAAAATCACTTATGTTATTCACAAATGTTTAAAGTTCTCTCACGAAGGTGTCATGCATGTTGTGCATGATGCTGGATATCAGCCATTGCTATCTTGTGGGGGTTATACCTTGGATCATTTTTGGTCTTCCCTGGTTGGTCCACTCCCTCCTAGAATGGACCTAATTTACTGAAACTATGTACAGTACAAAACTAGGGGCAAAGGACAATTGAAAGTGACTCACCCGATGGTGCAACAACAAGCTACCTCTTCCTCTCAAAATGGAAAGGAGAAGCCTACCCATGCTTAGGTCAGACCAAAAGGGAAAGGAGAAGCCTACCCGTGCTTACTACTCTTGCTTTCCGTATAAGGAGTCTAATGGTGCCTAATTGACGAAAAGCTTAGATTCAGGTATCCAACCTTCCTACCTTACCCATAGGACCTTGACCTGATGTATATGGTAAGGGGAAGGGTCCCCATGGGGAGTCCTCTATGTCTCAGCCTTTATGGCCTCCTAATGCTCTCGCCTATAAGGTAGTGAATGGGAAGAGGCCCACTGCTGAGGCATTGGAGTAGACTCCCCTCACTATTGTTTCATCATCCTCTCAACCTCTCTCTCCTGTTTTCATCCAAGAGTCTCTCCCTCCACCAAAAACAACTGTGATGGATAATTTTATGGTCAAACATGAGTCTTCTATTCCATCTTAGCACTTGGCTTCTAGCTCTTGGAGTCACAAGAATCACCTTACACATAAGTGGAAGAGTCAGAGAAAGGATTTGGCTGCTGGGCAGGCTACCTTGCAGAGGAAGGAAGGGGAGTCGAAAGCTTCTGCTTTGACACTCTCTATTGTGTCCTCTCTCGTCCCCTCTACTTCAATTCCTTCAGCTTCGGTCTTGCTTTCAACTCCCGTTTTGAGTGTAAATGATCCTCACCTGAAGACGGTGCATGTGTTTATTGCTCCTTTGGTTGAGCTGTCCCTTCTAATGTCCCTCCCAGACATATTGCTGCTTTCAAAGTGCATGGACATGCCAAATACCTCAGTGGTGTTTGTCGTTGTTTTCTCCTCTTCCTTTGCACCTTCTGCATCATCCGCAGGGATCTTGCACCCTTTGACAAAATGAAAGATGGAGGATGACCCCGCTAGCAATGGGGGTCAAAAGAGGGGTTCACCTTCTTCAGAGGGTGGTTCTGCATTAGCTTGTGTTGTCCTAGTGATGGAAGAAGTCCCAACATCCCTAGAGTTTTTCACTACTCTCGAGTCATTTGGTGAGCCTAGTAGTGGATCTTGGGCATTGCCTCCCTTGCCTGTCGAGTTAACACATGGAACTCCTATGAAGTGCATGTTTAATTCTGTGGAAGAGGTCCTAGCCCTATCAATTTTTTTTTGAAATTTCTAACTTTCACCCCACAAGAATTGAGTAGAGAAGGCCTCAAAGGGTCTTCTTCCTTGGCTCTTGTTGCGGGAGGGTTAGAGGGTTCCCCCCTTGATATTTTTCCCTTGTAGGGTCATCCGCCTTCCCCTTATGATGATCTAGATTGGGAGAATGATGACCTCTTGGTTGATGAGGACTAGGGGTCACCTCTTCTTTATCTATAGATTAGATTGTGTGTTGTGTTGTGTTCCCTCGTGCTTGCATTATGTGTTCCTAGATGACCCTTTTCACCATTATAGGTGCTCAAATACATGAGTTTTTATGTGTTGTAAAAATTCCTCTATTTGTTATATCATTCTTCCTTTGTTGTGTATTGATATTCGACAATTAGGGATGATGCAAAGTGTTGAGGGAATTTAGGCTTCCCTTCCATGTTGACCCAATTTTTTATTTTTATTTTGTCTTCATGTGCATTGTTCACATGGTCTGATATAGTAGGGGGTTGATGACAATTCATTTATATACTATTATTATACTTATCTATATTTATGAGTAGCTTTGATCCCGAACTATCAAATCACCCTTGTCGCTTGTGTGTTATGCTATTGTTTTTATTTCTTCATATCTTTCTCTCTTTTTTGCATGTTTTGTGATGTTGTGGTGCTCATGTGTTGTCCCTCACATGCACGACAACATTACCTCAGTTACATCTTGCTATGTTCCATGGGCCACAACATCACATTTTCATTCTTGCTTTTCTCTCCTTAGGATGTCCCATGAATTTGTGTTCAACATGCACCATCCTAAGGGGGGGCTATCATGTCACTTCAATTTTCAGAAAGTGCATTCGGTGGTTGAAAAATATTTTCTTGAAAATCCCTCCAATATACTTTTTCAAAAATCACATTCCTCAACAAGGATCCCTAGTGGAAATTTTTTTACTTCATCATGGGTTCATAAAGAAAGAATTTGAAAAACTTTCCATCAAGGAGGGAGCACCTCCTCTTGTGGGAAATTTTTTGACCTTCCTCTTGTGAGGGGACCTTCTTCCTTTCGAAATCCTTGATGAAGTGAACGTCTTTCAAAAGGATTCCTTGATGTTGAATTGATTTGCAAAAAGCACTATTGCACTTTCAAACTGAGACTCCCTTGAGTGGACCCCTTTTCTTTTGAAGGGTTCCTGAGGGACCCCTTTGAAAGCTCTTCCTTCAATTTTTGACTATTTGCTTATCTGCCTATGTGGTTTCTTTGTGTTTTCTAACATGTTTTGTCTATGGATGAACATGTTGCATTGCAGGTGTGCCTGTGAAGCTGCTTTTCAATCTGACTCTGCAGAGTCCTCTCACATTGGGATTCCTTTAGGAGAGAGTACTTGAGGGTTCCTTCTTTATGGGTTTGAGGACCTGTGAAGCCCTTACATCCTATGGGATTTTTCCATCATTGGTCTGTGTGCCTTCAGTTTAATTTTTTTGAACCTCCTCAAGAGAGAGTACCTATGGAGTTATTTTCCTGCCCTGCACTTTCGAGTTCGCCAGATTGCAGTTTGCTTCCTTGATGGTTCAGGTATACATTTTTAAACTCTTTCAATCTAATTTACTAAACACTCATTGTAGATGGGATTTCTGCACCTCCCATCGGCTACATCACCTTTTCAGTTTTAGTTGGACCTAGATCCATAAATGCACTTTTTAACATTATCCAAGGGTCTAAGCTCTTTAGATTGAAACTAGGTATCCCCTGGTTGGTCACTATGAATGTAGTTCCCTTGGTAGTTCATAAGTGTCTAAAGTTTTCCCATGAGGGTACAATGCATGTAGTTCATGACATAGACTATAAACCATCGGTTGCACATGGGGGCTACTCACTGGATCACTTTTGGCATGTGCCCATTGGTCCACTTCCTCCTAGGATGGACCTCTTGTACTAGACCTATGTGAAGTACAAGAGTGGGGGAATAACACCTAAGGTGAGATACCCTCCTCCCTATGAAATTTCTCATAGGGCTTGTCTCAAGGTGGATAGTGAAGCTGCCTTAGCTTGGAAGAGGGAAGAAGAGAAGTGCGCCCATGGCCCTTCTTCTTCTTCTTCCGTTGTTCTACCCGTCGCTTCCTCTTGTGTTGCTATGGTGCCATCATCTTCTACTCCTAGGTGTTTGTTGGAGAACCCAATGGTGCTTGCTTAGTGAAAGCCCAAGCATCCTATGTTTGATCTTCCCATCTTACCCATGGTCCCTCATATCATTTGGTATGGTAAGGGGAAGGGTACCCATGGGGAGTCTTCTATGTTTTGACCTCTGTGACCTCCTACTACTCCTACCTCTAAGGAAGTGAATGGAAAGAGGCCCGTCGCTAAGGTGTTAGAGCTTTCTCCCCCCGCTATTGTTTCATCATCCTCTCAACCTATCCCTCCACTAGAAATGACCGTGATGGATACTTTGATGGTTGAACATGAGTCTTCCATTCCATCTCAACCCCAAGATTCTAGCTCTCAAAGTCACATGAATTGCTTTGTGTGTGAGTGCAAGCGTTGGAGAAAGGCTTTGGCTACTGAGCAGGCCTGCCTTGTAGAGGAAGGAAGGGGAGTTAGTAGCTCCTACCTTGTCACTCTCCACTCTATCCTCCTCTCTCGTCCCCTCTACTTCAATTCCTTTAGCTTTCCTCCTACTTTGTCTCCTACTACAATTGTAAATGATCCTCACCTAAAGAGTGTGCAAGTGCTTATTGCTCCTTAAATTGAGCCACCCCTTTTGATGTCCCTCCTAGACATCCCAAAACTTTGAAAGCTCATGGACATGCCAAATACCTTGATGGTGTCTACCATGTTTTCTTCTCTTCCTCTGTGCCTTTTGCCTCATCTTTGGGGATCTCGCATCCTCCAATGAAACAAAAGATGGAGGATGACCTTGCTAGCAATGGAGGTTAGAAGAAGGGATCACCTTCTTCAAAGGGTGGTTCTACATTAGCTTGTTCTATCCTTGTGATGAAAGAAGTCCTAGCATCCTCAGAGTTTGTCACTACTCCAGAGTCTCTCGGTGAATCTAGCAGTGAATTTCAGGCGCCGCCTCCCTTACATGTTGAGTTAACACATGACACTCCTGTGAGGTGCATGTTTAATTTTGTGGATGAGGTCTCGACCCTATAATCTATCTTCATTAAGTTGTTGACATTCACCCCACAAGAACTAAGTGGAGAAGACCTCAAAGGGCCTTCTTCCTTGACTCTTGTCGTGGGAGGGTCAAAGGGTTCTCCCCTTGATATTTTTCCCTTGCAGGATCGTTCACCTTCCCCTTATGATGATCTAGACTAGGAGAACGATGAACTCTTGGTTGATGAGGACTGGGGTGAACCTCTCATTTATCTATAGATTAGATTTTGTGTGTGTTTGTGTTCCCCTGTGCTTGCGTTATGTGTTCCTAGATGACCCTTATCACCCTTGTAGGTGCTTGGATATAGGAGTGATTATGTGTCGTAAAACTTCATCTATTTGTAACATCATTCTTCTTCTATTGTGTATTGATTTTCGATAATTGGGGATGATGCAAAGTGTTGGGGGCATTTAGGCTTCCCTTCCATGTTGACCCAACTTTTTTATTTTTGTTTTGTCTTCACATGCATTCTTCACATGGTTTGATATAGTAGGGGGCTGATGATAGTTCATTTATATACTATTATTATAATTATCTATATTTATGAGTAGCTCTAATCCTGAACTATCAGATCACCCTCGTCCCTTGTGTGTTATGCTATTATTTTTCCTTTCTTCATATCTTTCTCTCTTTTTTGCTTGTTTTATGATGTTGTGGTGCTCATGTGTTGTCCTTCGTGTGCACGACAACATTACCTCAGTTACATCTCACTATGTTCTGCGGGCCACAACATCACTCTTTCATTCTTGATTTTCTCTCCTTACGATGTCACGTGCCCTTGTGTTCAACATGCACCATCCTAAGTGAGGGCTATCACACCACTTTGATTTTTAGAAAATGCATTCGGTGGCCAACAATCTTTTCTCAAAAATATTTTCAAAAATATTTTTGAAAAAATCACATTCCTCAACAAGGATCCCTAGCAGAATATTTTTCCTTCATCATGGGTTCGTAAAGAAAGAATTTGAAAAATTTCCTCTGAGGAGGGAGCAACTTTTCTTGTGGGTGAAGTTCTGACCTTCCCCTTGCAAGGGGACCTTCTTCCTTTCGAATTCCTTGATGAAGTGAACATATTTCAAAAGGATTCTTTGATGTTGAATTGATTTGTAAAAAGTACTCTCTTACACTTTCAAGCTAAGCATCCTTTGAGTGGACCCATTTTCTTTTGAAGGGTTCCCGAGGGAGCCCTTTGAAAGCTCTTCCTTCAATTTCCCACTGTTTGTGTGACTATATGCTTGTATTCTTGCATAGTTTCTTTTTGTTTTCTAACATGTTTTGTTTGCAGATTAACATGTTGCTTTGTAGGTGCACTTGCAAAGCCGCTTTCCAATCCAACTCCACGGAGTCCCCTACATTGGGCTTCCTTAAAGAGAGCATACCTAAGGGTGCCTTCTTTGCAGGTTGAGGACCTATGAAGCACTTGCATCCTATGATATTTTTCAATCGTTGGTTTGCGGGCCTTTGATGCACTTTGATCAACTCTGTAGCTCTAAGGATCTATAGGGTCATTTGTTCAATCCTCCTCTGGACATAGTACCTATGGAGTTATTTTCCTACCCTATGCTTTTGAGTTTGTTAGATTGCACTCTGCTTCCTCAATGGTTTAGGTATACATTTCTAAACTCTTTCAATCTACTTTACCAAACACTCATTAACACTCATGCTAGCTAAAGTGGGGGAAAAATGTTTAGGAGTGAATTTGCACCCCTCTCGCAAATTCCCCTTTTACACCCTCTACTTTAGAAAAATAAAATCTAAGTAAATCTACGTCCTCATTCCATACCTCATCCACTTGGTGATTATTTTTAGTGTTGGTGGGGGAATTTCTGTTGGGGATGCACGTGTGATGTGCAAACATCTGCGTGGCGTGCTACTGTCCCTGACAGATTCTTGCCTCTGGAATCCATAGAGATGTTATGTTCTCCATTGGCGATGAAGCGTAATTCCTCTGTGCCTTCCAACTGAAATGAGAACAATTCTTTCCCTCCTAAATCTTCTTTGAATGCATATCTTTCATTCTAATTCCATCTTCTTCAAAATATCACAAGCTGGTTTGATCTTGCTTTACAATTCTTGAGCTCGTACACATCTTCTCCTCTCCTTGCTGCACTCTTGCCACCCTTGGAGCAATGACTTGGTGTCCTGCAAAACTACTTCTTCATTGTTATGACAACATAGACCTTACCAAGCTTGCATCCACCTTCATTTCTCCATTCTCATAATATTGTCACTTGATTTACACAATATAGTGTTATTGTTATTGTTCAATATCTTTTTCATTACTTTCTTTATCATATTTTGTCTCTCATGGCTATTTTGGTTGTCTATGGAGGTGGAAACACCAAAGCGAGGGTTTGACTGCAGCAAACCCCTATACAACCCCAAATTTTTTCCTCTCTTGGTTGTGTAGGTACATTATTGATCAATTATATATACCATTTAAGTATTATAGTAATATCTAAATTATTTGTTTTAGAAATATAATACTAAAATATGATAGATAAAACCTCACTACAACTCCTACAAAGGAAAATTTTATTTTGCCTATGGTGTGGTCAAAGTTTGAACATAACCATTATTCATGTATTCTAATGACAACCATTTAGTTTACACCTAAGAGTAGTAATAACTAAATTATTAAGACTTTTTATATTCATATTATTCTAATATGTAGTATTATCATTATATTTATAAATGTATTTTTTTTATGAAATATGTACTTGTTTGAGAATGTTTCTAATTATAACTACATTGAATATGTTTTTGCATTAATATTTCCAAATCACACTCCATGATCAATCATCAAGATTAGAATGAACATCAATTTTTTTTATGATGATTATTAAATTACCCAATTTTTTATTGGATATTACATTATTGTTAATAATAATTAGATATTATATAGTTTTTTTAGATTAAGTAGTTGGGGGTTTTATCGGACCTCTATAAAAATCATATAAAAAAAATAGCTCACAACAAAAATAGAGTACTACAAAAATATCCATCGATAAAAAATTCCTAAAGACCAACACACACCAGCTAAGAAGGTGAACACAAATATACAATGACACCATACAAAAGCTAGAAATAATGACACAATAGACCTCAACACCAAGTAGAAGAAAAATATGGCTACCTACACCAATATGTTAGTTTACTCTTATTGCCCAACCCCAAACATAATTTCAATGTACCAATTCATAGTTTTATTAACTAATTTTTTACTTGACTATGTAGCGGTCCATAGTAGAGAGATGTACTTCATGTAGAAATTTTGATCAATATTTATCTATGTTGAGACAATTCCCACAAAACCTATGGATTGTGTTATCACTAGTAATTTTTAAGTGGTCTTTATTATTGGTAACCATAATACCCATAAAAAATTTATTGATTCCAACACAATACACTTGAAGCACTTGAACTTCATGTTGTAGTGAAGGAAGATTCTCCTCCCTTAAGCACATATCACCATCTCATTTTCCCCCTTTCACCAATTCACACTTCTTTCCAACACTAGCTATTACTAAGGTCAAATAATCTTCATAATAGTATGAGAAAACTAATTTAAGTGGTGAAACAATAAATATTTTCCTTTAAAATAAAATGTGGTAGATTTCCACAAAATATTTTTTAATCATGATCTTTGACCTAGGAATACCTCGAGCACCCAACTCAACCTCCCAAAGCATAAATTTGATGAAACCCAATACTTGAGGATAATTATAGTTAAAAGCTAATTTTAGGCATTTGTTAGAGACCATACCTTGATGTCATGGATCTATATAAAATGATGTCTCTTCCTATGTTCCATCTCTATAGTAACTAAGGCACAAAAATTTCCCATATAGCATTAGATGGAAAATCAAACAACCAAGAACCACCACCACATTGATTGTTAGGGAAGAAACCAAACTCGCCTTAATGTAATTTCCCAAATCCCATGCATGATGCAATATACACAATTTATTTAGACATAACCTCCAACCAAACACTCATAATTCATTAATAAGAAAGAACATAGATGATCATACAAGGCTATGATAATTAACACAAAGCCAATACGTGCATTCCTTAACATTATATTTAATTATTCCATAGAATTGAATCACTAAAATATAAAAATATAAATTGTTTGATTAATTTAATTGCTAAAGGTTGATTTTTTGAGTCTATATTACAAGTTTTAGAAAAATGAGTTACTAAACCAACCTATATTTTATAGTCATTTAACTAGTTTTTGATTATATGGGTGAAATGGGTTTTGAAGGGGCCCCAAAAACCTATGTAATAAACATCACCCAATAGAGAGTTAGATAATTATGAGACTACAACCAAGATGCCTCAAAACAAAAAAGGGAAAAATGAGTTACTAAACCAACCTATATTTTATAGTCCTTTAACTAGTTTTTAATTAAATGGGTGAAATGGGTTTTGAAGGGGCCCCAAAAACCTATGTAATAAACATCACCCAATAGAGAATTAGGTAATTATGAGACTGCAACCAAGATTTCTCAAAACAAAAATGGAAACATAAAATTAAAAAAGTAACCATAGATGAGAATGTTTTGAAAGGAACTAAAACCTTATACGCTTTTATAGCCAAGCTACCAACACAACAAACTAGGAAGTCCACCTACATAACCTAAGGTCCCTTCCTAGAATTTGGAGAACCCTTGATTAGGGTGTGGGAAACACCCACATGCTTAAGAAGACCTCTCTTCCTTTTTTGAACAATCTTCCATGAACCATCATCATCCAAAGGCTCAAAATGAGATGAGATGAGAGGAGAAGGCTAGACTATACTAAAGACTTGAATTAAGCCCTTATAGGCATAGAAAGAGGCATTGAAAGTTGCATTGAAGCTTTCAATGTAACATGATCTATACAATCAAAAATTGGTATTGAAGGGTATAAAGGTGGAGCAACCAATATTAGGACTTGAGAAGATAATCCATTAGGAGAAATATTTGAAGTCTTAACAACTCTAGGGGCATGGTCCATTTCTAACACATAATCCTTAGAATAACCATCATCCTCATTACCAAAATCATCGACTGTAAAATTCCTACAAAAGCAATTTCTCTAATGCACTTCACCCTTCTTGTGGTGAGAGAATTTGAAATTTGAATCAATGTACATGTTGAATTGTGAAGCATATCTTGCAGTAAAAGGGAAAACCATCATAATTGAGTGTTATGTCCATGATCCATCCCCAACAAGCAAGACAATATCCCTGGGTAGATCCTTAGAGGTGTCATTGTCCACAAGAATGCTATCAAAAGTAGTAGCTCTAAATTTTGTTGATAAATCATACTCTTATAAAAAATGACCAAGAGCATTGTCAGTAGATTCAAAAATAAAAAATTTCCAAAATTGAAGAGGAAAATTGGGTAGTCTAACTCAAATGGGAATAATACTTAAGGATTCAATTAAAGGGTTGAAGGAAGGAAACCATGTTTTCAGTGAGAGGGAGTGTTGTCCCCATAACCAAACCCAATGATTCAATACCCACATCCTATCATCTTCTGATTTGAACTATGAAATGCAAAATCCCCTAGCATAGGGATATAATCCTTTAACTAGTTACTATCAACTATATTTTCAACTATGTTATAATTGCTTAGAATTGTTGCAACACATTTTATCTCATTTCAATAACATTTAAATGTATGTGGAAACCACAATAAACAATATATTGATGCTTTATAGAACCTATAACAAATTCCATTAGTGATTTAACTATTCCAAAAATTTTATCCCTAAATGTGGGTTTTTTAGAACATCCTTGCACAATACAACTTAAGCCATTAACCATTGTTCATTATACGATATATAATTCACCAAAAAAAAACTTTATCCTTGGGTATCATAATATTTATTTCATCCAAATTATGTAAGAATTTAAAACCACTAAATAATTCACCTAATAAATTATTTTATTTTTACTAATCAATTGATAATTTCTACCAAAAGAATTAAAAAATTAAAGTGGATCTATTAGTTAAAAACTATAGGGATGCTTGCCATGGTTGGAACAAATTGTAACGAATTTGAATGGAACATTAAGATGATCGTTGAGGCCACCTCACTAAGCACAATGTCCTCTAGATAATTTACAACCAAAACCTCATTGATGACAATAAATCTCTCCTTATTTCTAAAGTTAAAAACCTTTCTTGGTCTCATCCCTATAGTACCATCTCACACTTTTTTTTTTTTTAAGGAAAGAATTTTATCTCAAGAAGTTCAATAGTGTTCATCACATTTATAGTTAAAATAAAAGTTGATAAAAAGAATAACACCCATAAAATAGTGTCTATCATCCACCAAATCCTTCACATTCCAACTATTCCTAAATGCTTATTGTGTCTTATGCTAGTAGGGACCATTCTTCAATTCATACACTTTAAATAGAAATATGATAGAAAATAGTTCTCATAGGAAACAATAAAGCCACAACCACAACCAATTATGGGAAGAGCAATTCTTATAGAGGATTTATTTGGGAGTGAAGTTATGCAAGTCACTTAATTGACATATCCCTCACTCCAACCATCTAGATGTGGTGGGTTTTCTTTCTCAATGGAAACCATATCGATATTATTGATAATTAAATTGGATTAGCCCCATGAGCTAGAAAATTTATTGCTTACTACCTAATTTAAATCAAAGACATGAGTACTTGGTTAGCTAGGAATTATTCTACTTTGTTTGATTCTACCAAGAATTATTAATTATTTGAAGGAAATAAATTTAAATATTATAAGAGAGGCTAAGCTAATAAAAGCATTTTTTAAATTTCCTCTATGGATAACTCTTCCTCTACAAAGCATTCAAATTAACTAATAGATCCACTTTAATTTTTTAATTCTTTTGGTAGAAATGATGAGTCAATATCAAGCCTATTAAATGACACACCATATAAAATCCTTCTAGTTTCATCTTGAATAATGAAACCTAACACTAGAAAGACCTAGATTTGCAAGGGTCAAACAATCAAAATTAACTTTCAAAAGATTTACACAAGTCTATTTTTCCTTACCCTAGAGAGAGAGGGTTGAACCCTTTGAGCCCCATGAATGAAAGGAAGTTTGAGAAGGGTTTATTAATCAAAATCATCTTATTCTAGAAGGAAAAATATTTATTCTTATTGGATGGTTTTTGGATCTATGGTTCATGATCACTTTAAAAATAACCATTTTAATTATGGAAAAAATACTTTCCCTCATTCCATTTATATTGAGAAAAATTATTCTATGGTTCATGACCACTTTAAAAATAACCATTTTAATTATGGAAAAAATACTTTCCCTCATTCTATTTATATTGAGAAAAATTATTCTATTCCTCTTGTTCAAGATGTGCTAGAATAATAGGGGAGAAATGACTATTCGAAGATAAGAAAAATAAATTTATTTTCAATGCGGAATGGAGGGAAGTGAAATAAGGGTCTTAGGAAGGGACCATTCCAAGAAAATAAATTCAACATTTTACTACAAAGGGGAAATGGAGCAAAAGATGGTTGGTGGTATCCTCAATATTATGAAAATGAAAATTGAGAAAGGACCTTTAATTCCTACCTTTTTTAATCTATCAATAATTAAGATCTTATTGTGCATAACAATCCAAGAAAAGGTCTCTGCATCTTTTGATAAATTGAGTTTAAAATAGTAGTACTTCACCAACTAATCATAACTATCATTGGAAAATATAATTAAATGAATACTTAGTATTAAAATTAACTGCTGTACTATTTAAGATATATTTGAGAGTTTTCTTTTGCTAACCTAGGAAATTGACATTTGAAAAATATTTTCAATCTATCACCATACAACAAAGGCTAAGAACCACTTAGAAATAATTTAAAAATTTACCATCCAAACATTTGAGAGAGAAATTCTAGCCTCATTGAGATTTATTATTTCAATCAAAGATAGAAATAATTTCAAGAATCATCCAAAAAAAAGTTGATAGATTTGTCATTTCTTCTCAAGAAACTTGATTGAAAATGATTGGTCTACAGTATATGATAAAAATTCAAATATGAGAATCCATCATTAGATTTGATGTCTTCATATTTCCTTTGGAATCAAATATAAATAAATGTTTTGTATAACTCAACATCCTCTTTTTCTCTCCACCAAAATCTAAACCTATTTGGATTAATTGCATTGATGTATCTTTTGAGATTCTTAAATTTAGCACCTCTATTCATTTGGGGGGGAAAAATAACATCCTGTGCTCTATGAGGTTAATTTTTTTTTTTTTTTTTTACCATTCAATAAGAAAATCCTCATGACATTTTATAGTTTTAAAATTACAACAATTGGGCTCTTAAAATTAGACATTAATTATATAGGGTAACGTTTCCATGACTAATTTTAAAAGGAAATGCTAAGAAAAAATAAGCTATTTAATTTTCCATACAATCAACCTTGGTTAAAATAAGTCTACCAAATGTCTATATAGGAAGGGGCAATCAACACCAAAAATAGAGGGAACACCTAGATCTTAACTTGGAATAGAGTCAATTTTGAAGTCTATGTGGGCAACAATTCTACCTTGTATCAAATACATTATTTAGAAATAAAATTTCAGGCTTACCTTTTGATAATTTGGCTAGAGGTGGATGTATATGCCTTAGAAATAGATTTAAGAGTGTCAACTTAACGTATGTTACGTTTATTGAAGAGTATGATATCATTTACAAATTGCTAATGAGTGAAATGATTCATCTTGTTGTTTCTTTAAGGATGTTTGAAATGAACATGGAAGATAAAATAAATTGAACACAAAAAATCTAGAAGTGAGAGAAACATAGTTATTTAATTATCTTCATGTGCCACTTTGAGGGCGCAACATCAAAATAGAGCATACACTCCAATTATAAATATCCAAGATGCCTTGCATTTAGGAAGTCATAACAATATATAAAGTTTTACCAAAGCCAACTATAGACACCTAAAATATGACCTTTCCCAACCATACCTCATTTATACCTATCCTTAGAAATAAATATTTAATATTTATTTAATTATTCTCATCCTTTCATAAGCCATTAATTAAATAAATATTTAATATTTATTTAAGTATTTTCATATCTTCATATTCCTTTAATTAAATAAATTTATTATTTATTTAATTCCCATCATGATCTCATTAATTAAACAAATACTTTACTTATTTAATTAATTTCCCTTTATCCTCTATCCTTGTCCATCTAATCCTAGCCCTTCATCTTCTTCACATGGATTATAATCTAATTTTCTCCTCATGACAAATGTCCTCTTCACATGTCTAACTTCTTCTCTAGATTCATTGACCCTAGTCACTTACCCAAAAGTCAAACTATCTTTTCATATTATCCACTCATCTCATGTAACCTCTTAATCCTAGTTATAACCATATGGATTTTTGTACTTATCCCTATCCTAAACCTAGATCCTATCTATCATTTGACACTTGTCATATGAAATTGCGTCCTTGATCTAAAACCTTATCCTCCTTCAATATTAGTCGTCCATCACATATCATCTCTAGCCATTGATTTTTCCTCTTCAAGAATCTATATCTAGAGGTTCTCATCCTTCATTTTCATCCAATCTTAAGCTATCATACATACATGCTATCATTTTAATCTCTTATCTTGCAATCACTATCAATCATATCAAGGTTATGTTAGAACATTGAGTGGTCCACATATCAACATCAAAAGAAAATCAAATGGAATAAGGTGTTAGAGTAATAAAGTCATCACCTAATTAATTAATTAATCATTAATTAATTGGGTCACTTTATGCTTTATTACACTTAAGCTAAACTTAGGAGTGCTTTTATTTCATTATTTTCTTTAATTAATTAGTTTTACTTCTTCACGACAAAGTATTCATTCCTATGAGGACACTTGTCATGTTCTAATCCAACCCTAATCTAGGGTTAGCTTTCATCCTTTTCATAAGAATTGATTCATTGTAATTATTTACAATTTATGTACGACAATTGTTCACATAATGAAAATTGGTGTTTTCATTAGATTTGAGTTGTTGGACAATCATATCTTGCTTATTTCTTCATAGTATGATAGGTTAATCGCTTGCAGATGTTTCATGGGAGTTGTGGATTGAATCAATCAATTCCAACATAAGGGTGCACTCCATTTTCTCTCATCAAGGAGAGAAGCAAAGATTATAGATGAAGATATTGTGCTTTTCTATTATTTTTATCTTCCTTTGTTTGCCTTCAATATTTTCTAACTTCTGCATTTTGGCACGCTCGATGAGACCCCTATCCCTATTTTGATTTTTTTTGGTGAGTTCTTATTTGCAAGTTCAATTCAGTGCTCAACTCTATGATTCAGTACTTTCATTCAACAAAACCATGCTTTTGTGGAAAATTTTGGTGCCTTGTTGTATCTCACTGTGCTTTTGTTGTGACTTTTCGTGCCTACATTTTGACTTTCGATACTTCCATTTTGGGAAGCTACGTCTGCATTTTGACTTTTGATGCCTCTATTTTGGGAAACCATGCATGAATTTCAATTTCAATGCCTATGCTATGAGAAATCGCACTTGCATTCTACTTAAATTTTTAACTATTTTTAGTACTAACCCTTGGTTTCTCTATTCATTTCTATATTTTTACTAAAATTTTGCTTGCAGATGTTGTTAATCTATCTTGTGTGCATGTTTTAGATTTTCTTAACATTCTTTTTTGCAGAAACTAGGATTGGTCATTGATTTTTTCTTTTAGATCTAGGGTTTCTACAAAAGCATTCTTTTTTTCAACAAAATTGTGCCTCCATTTCAACTTTCTATGCTTGCGTTTTGACTTTCAGTGCCTATATTTTACAAAACCATACCTTCGTTCTAACTTTTCATGCCTCTATTCTCACTTTCTGTGCTTTTGTTTCAAATTTTTGCACCTTTGTTTCAACTTGCTAAGCTTCTACTTCACAAAGACATGCCTTTGCATATGTATAATTTACCTTTTTTCTATATTTTTGTACTTCTATTATGTCAAAATGCACGTCTGTTTGGCCTTGTAGCACCTTTGATTCACAGTGTTGTGCTTTTGTTCAATTTCTTTCATATGTTTTCCAAGTTCTATCTTTTTTCTTATTCAAAAAAATTTCCTTCAAGGGTTTCTCTCCCAAACCCCTATTAGCCGTGGACTGTGTCTATCCCCATGCACCCCCCTTTCATTGGGGTGAGTGTACCAACCCCTATTAAAAAAGGGTCTCAAATTTTTATGGTTAGCTTAATGCTAACAATCATTTTGTTTGATCATTTTTTCATCTAACCTCTTGTTGTGCAACTTGAAATTGCTTGTCAAAGGAAAAATCATCAAACTACTATCATCTTTCTTGCAAATTCATTGGTCCAAGACTTTATTTTTTACTAATATAGGAATCTAAAGTAGATTAGTCGGTTAATGAACATTGATCTCTCCTTGAACTTAGTGTGATCTTAGAGATAAAAAATCTAACATATCTTCATTTAATTTATGTTTTAAGTGTTATCCCAAGGCTTTCTAGCTTGTGCATATGCTCTCCCCTTATGCTTCATGTGATCTTGGGTGATCAAAAGTATCTAGTATAGTCTTTCCTATTAGGAGGTTTGATTGGGGATTTGATCCCCTCAAGGAAAACCTCAACCACATTTTTAGGTGGGGTATATAAGGGGGAGAATGAAATTTGTACCTAAAAGTGTGGCCAGTGTCATTTGAGCCAACTTGTTTGATCCTTGGTCCATCAAGATGCATTTAGTGAAGAGAGTGGAGGATAACCCTCCAATATTGGGCATTATAAATGGGCTCACTATTCACCAATTCCACTAAAAACTTTGTTTTTAGAAGCCTTTAAGACCATCGACCATTGCTTAGTGTGGTGTAGGTATAATATCATGCCTGGAGTTACTCACCATATAATTTGTCTTTTTGAGTTGATAGCTATCCCTTGGTAGGGCCTTGTCCTTCCAAGGTAAGGGGTGTAGAGGTGGTACATGACCTTTGCATACCCTAGTTACTCATTCATTTTGATGGTATTATGACTTTGTTGTGTGGGCCTGCATTAAGTTAACACTCCTGCTTGACTAAATATAGGTTGTGATATTATGCTTGGTGTGTTTGCATGTGTAAAACTAGTGAATCCATTTAATTTAGATTGCTAAGAACTCTTTATCATCATGATAGTGAAGCTAGCCATTATGTCTTCTTGTTTGATTGTTTCTTGCCAAAAACCATCTTGATACCTCCATTTTCAATCTTGACCTTTGAAACCCTAGAGAAAACTTAGGAAATCCCTCCTCAAGAATCATTACACCTAAAAATTAACCATGATCCATGAAAAATCCATCATCTTTCCCTCATCTTATCCTTTTCATCCATTATCATAACCTAGTCATCACAACCATCATCCTTAGACCTTGGTCCTATCACCTATCATTCTATCTTCATCATCCTTATAATCACCATTGCTTTAATCATTTATCCTCTTCATCCTTGTATCCAATCTCAATCTTATCATTATATTAAATCCTTATCATCTTTAATCCAATCTCACCATCCAATCATTATCAAAATCAATCTTCTTAAGATTCTATCTAGATCCTAATATTTGATATCAAATCCCCATCAAAACTTTCTTAGGCAATAATCCAAGCCTAAGTAAGCATATCCAAGCCTTGCATAAGTGATTATCTAAGGAAAATAATCTTTTATCCAAGCCTTGCTAAAGTGATTGTCCAAGCTTGAGTGAGAAAGTCTATGCCTTGCCTAGACAATTATCAAAGTATAGTGTAAGAAAGCCCCATAATTATCAATCAAGGATATAGATAGCTAAAGAAATTATTGGTCTTGTCTCCTTCATTTTATCATTATCCCGTTTCCATCCATTTCATCATTATCCCCTTTCCATATATTTCTTCATTATCCCATTTTCATCCATTCCATCACTCCCATCCTTTCAAATCCAAGGTCTACCCAATCATCCCTAATAATCCTCATCTCATCTCATCATTCTTAGGTCCCTCTCTCTTGGATTCCTATCACAAGGTCCTAATTAAGAAAGAAAATTATGGCCTCTTAAGAGTTCCCCTCATCATCTCATGATACACCCTTGAGGAGGTAGTTTAGTAATACATCCTTGAGGAGGTAGTTCAGTAACTCCCTATGGAGAATCCATTCCCATGTTACATCATCCATGATCATGATTTAAGTGACCAAGACTCACAAACATTATTAGAGGACTTTGGCCAAGATACCCAATCTATAGACTTGATGAATAGATATATCATGAAGCACCCCAATCAATATATCCTTATTCCTATAAATAAAGGTGCCAATTTGCCCCATGATTTTGACGCATCTCAAATCATCCAACTACCTCCTTCTAAACCTCCACCTGTTGTTCATCATAATCCTACATATCTTTTATTTTCCTCTAATCCACATAATCATATGTATTTTTCATATTCTTCTAATCTACATGATATTTCATCTCTCCCATGTTCTTCTAACATCCCCATGTCATCTCAATCCATCAAATCCTACATCCCATTTACACATCAAAATACCCTCTCATAACCAAAATATTTCATCAAATATTACTCAACCAAAACATTATATCCCTTCTCCTCATGTATCAACATCCATCCCACCTAACACATCATATCAACTTAAAACATCCAACCCCATCTCATCCTCACATCAACATCTCCAATCTTCCAATGCCATTTCATCCTCTCATCAATATCAAAAAATATCATACTCACAATCTCCCATATCCAACTATCAACCAAATCCCTTCAATTTCACAAGTACTTTGGCCCAAGATGTTAAAAAAATAAAGGATACCCTCAAGGGACTTCAACTAGGACACCACAAGAAATATTATACCTTCCAAGAACTATGTCCTTATCCCTTCAACAAGTCCATCACCATGATCTCTTTTCCCTAATACTTTGAAATGCCTAAATTAGACAAGTATTAGGGAAAGAGAGATCCTAGGGAAAACTTAAACTAATTCTACATTGCATTCTAGGAGGTTTCATATCTTGATGCTTATCTCTTGAAGCTCTTCCCTAGAATCTTGGGTGGACAAGCCCTTGGTTGGTTCACTCACCTCCCCCATGGGACAATGAATTTTTTTGAGCTATCCAATAAATTTGTCACTCACTTTTAATACAACATAGAACATGATATCACCATGATGTATCTTTGAAACACTAAACAAAATAATGGTGAATTATTTGCCTCATACTTGCAATGATGGAGACATATTTCTAGCCAATTTG
This sequence comes from Sequoia sempervirens, assembly GCA_007258455.2. Taxonomy (NCBI): domain Eukaryota; kingdom Viridiplantae; phylum Streptophyta; class Pinopsida; order Cupressales; family Cupressaceae; genus Sequoia; species Sequoia sempervirens. Next base: position 76,753,889 of record VDFB02026320.1, read on the forward strand.
CATGACATATACCTGATAAACAACTTGTCGCCATCTTTTTTGTGAACTTAAACTCTAAATTGGGCTTACATCTATGCATGCAATGTACTCACTCCTTTTATGTGATCATATAAAAAGGAGTAGATATTGAAAAAACCCTTATTGTGAAAGACCTAGTCAAGATATACAAAGAAGGAAAAGATAATAATAATCAATCTAATGAAAAATCTTGTTTTTGGAATAAAAACAAAAACATAGTCAATAATGTTATTATTGATTCAAAACATGTTCAAAATATCCAAAAACCTCCACCATCATCATCCCATAACAATCCATCTCCCCAAAAACATATGGTTATCCCTAAAGGTTGACCTAAATGACACATTAGACATGAATACACCCCTTTGGGTGAACCAATTGAAACCTTCCTCCAAAATATCATCTAAGCCAACATGATCCAACTTCCACCTATCAAACCTCTTGGTCCCGATGTGCCTAAAACCTCTTGGTAAAAATAACATGAATTTTGTTATTACCATAAGGTTCATGGACATAAAACCTCCTCATGCATGAAACTCAAGAACTCCATCCAAAATCTTATTGATTGAGGAGAGATCTCTATTTTAGGCCATACATCCTCTAGTGAAAAATTGGGTATAGAAGAATTCTTTTACTTAGCATAACAACGGTAAAACTTCCACATCATACAATAAAGTACCTTATACATACAACAACCATATCTCATATGATTCCATCATTGGCCACATCAAACACAGTCCTTCCCAAGTAGCTACCATAACTATCAAAGCACCTAATTGTGTAGTCACTACCCGACATGGTCAAATCGCTATCCAAGGAGCTCCACCCTCCTTTCCACCTACAAATCAATATAGTATCCTTGACTACTTGAACAAAATTCCAGCACAAATATCTATCCTTGAGCTATTTCAAACATCTCCTATCCACAAGGACCTTCTTGAGAAATCCCTTAATGAAACCCATGTCCCTAATGACATTGATCTTGTTCAATTTCAAGCCATGATAAGATACTTATTATCCCCACAAGCCCTCACATTCTCCACTAAAGACATTCTTTCCATCAATCCATCTTAAAATCATCTGCTTCACTTTCAAGCCCACAACCATAAAAGCACAATCAAACATGTCCTAGTCAATGGTGGATTAGGACTTAATATTTGTAGCCTTAGTATAATAAAGCAACTGAGATATTCTAATGATGTTGTCAATCCCCAAGCAAAAACTACCATAAAACCATATTACAAAGTTGAGCATGAATCTAAAGGATCTATAAAGCTACCCATCTAGGTTGGACCCACAATAGTTGACACCACTTTCCAAATCTTATACCTTGACCTCCCTTATAACATCCTCCTTGGTTGCCCATGGATCCATGCCATGCAAGCCGTTCCATCCACATTCCATCAATACATAAAGTTTCCCCATAAAGGAATTGAAGTGAATGTGCATACTGATCTAAATCCATTCCAATATTACAAATTATTACAAAGTAGTAATGGCCTTTCATAATATTTCCCTACCAACATCCCATTGTCATCTTCATCTTCATCTTCATACATTGATCATTCATTGCTACTTGTCTCACACTCCCTTAGAGATTAAGGATAATATCAAGGATCTCAGTATTGGACAATATGAGCTGCATGCCTTCCACATCGAACCCCCCACACCACCATCTATATCATCCCAAAATTTTGATGTCCATGATAACCCTTTGTTTGATCATGCTATTTATGATAATACATTATTTGATCATGATCATATTGATGACATCCAAGATATTATCCCTTCCAATCCACCTCATGAGAAACAATCCTTCCACCTCAAACATCATGGGTTAGGGTATGCATCTCCTAATTTTTCCACTACTCATCCTTCTTTCCAAATTGTTAAGGACGTGCAAGCTTCCTTTGACATTAAAAGTGCCAAAAAGGATAGTCATGAAGAATTAATTGAAGGCATCAGCAATCTCTTCCATGAATCACACATCCTTACCATATCACCTAACACATCTAACTCATCCACTTCCCCCATATCCTAGATGTGGATCAAAAAGTGTATTTTAAAATGAACAGAGGCATCAATAAAAAATAAAAAATAAAAAAGCCTTTCTCAAATGAAGATCCAAAATCAAAATAAAAAAGCAAAAGAAAAGAAAGTCCTTTAGTCAAAATAAAAATAAAAAGCTATTGTACTAATAAAAAATCAAAGTAAAAAATAATAGAAATAAAAAATTGATCACCAATCATACCCCTTCATCCAAAATAACTGGGGACATATTTCCAAGAAAAATATCAAGAAATGAGCTTGTTGATCCCAATTCTTTATCCTCCTCACCCTCATGCAAACTATACACTCTACCTTGGATAATTACCATGGTGAAAACTTGGAAATAGGCACCATGTGTAGTAGTCCCTTATCCACCATATCTTAGGTTGTCATCTTGTCCACTATCATTCCTTATCCATATCATAATAAACTACCAAGCTCTACCCATCCATTCATAATAAACCTATCATGTCTTGTCCTTGATCCTTGATTAAGTGCCAATCCCTTATCCATCCATTATCACCCACCCTTCCTCATACTTTCCCATGCGTTAGATGTGGAAGTTACATCCATATTATGTCTAGGATTGATCTTGTATATTCTCCGTTTCTTATCACTTTGGAATTGAAGTCTCATGCATTCAGAGTCTCCTATCCTCATCCATATTAAAGAAAACATCAAACCATCTTATCCCATATCATATTCATCCCATCTCAAACATAATAAAGAAATCATCATCCTTTCATCCCGTCCAAAAATAAAAAATAAAAAATCAATATATTGCGCTCTTCAAACTTGACATTCAAGAAATCCAAAAATTTCAACCAAGACATCAAAATTGAAATCATATCATAAGCTTCATTGTCAAGCATTAATCACTCATCTTATCCTTTTTTCCGATCAATCAATCAATAAATCATCATCTCTATCAAAGCCTTGCTTAAGTGATTATCCAAGCTTGAGTAAGAGAATGGAAGCCTTGATTAGGTAATTATCCATGCCTAATCACAAGAACTCAATCATCATCATCATTTGATCTTTGGAAACAGATATGTTGGCTGCATGACATGTTTGCAGTCAGTCTTTTATTTTGATTTATCTTTTAATATGCATTATCCTTTAACCCATGAATAAACCTCCTTACATCCACCTTGATCTATATATATCTTGGTGTGTCACAACTAGTGTATATTGGGCATCATCTTGTTTGTTGTGCATAATCACATTATCATGATGTCAAGCAAGGGGATCAAATTTGGTGAAGTTGGTGTGGCACATGTACTTGAGTAATACGATTTAGTAGGAATTTAGAGGCACATATTTGCATTATACACTTGTTCATTAGATCTCTTCTTAGCATCTTTGTTCTCAAGGAATGACAACAATCTTGTTCAATAATTATAGGTGCTTGGCTTGTGACTAAGATACTTGTCTAAGTCTTATTCTCTTGTCTTGAAAACAATCGTAGGATGGTTTAAGGGGTTGTAAGTATAGTTTTAAGGGGATCTATGAATTAACTACATCCTAGGAAAAAATGATGGCTTAAGGGGATAAACTTTGGTGAAGTTTCCCAAGGCAACAAAATTTCATTAAATTACATGTACTATTTTTTAAAATGTACATTTAGGAGGTAATTACTAGCATATGATGGCCTCCTATTTGTAATGTATAATCACTATCATGATGGCAAGGGGATCAAATTTGGTGAAGTTGGTGCAACACATGTACTTGAGTAATATGATTTCGTAGGAATTTAGAGGCACATATTTTCATTATACACTTGTTCATTGGATCTCTTCATTAGCATCTTTGTGCTCAAAGAATGACAACAATCATGTTTGATAATTATAGGTGCTTGACTTGTGACTAAGATACTTGTCTAGGTCTTCTCCTCTTGTCTTGAAAATAGTCATGTTATGCTTTTTGGCACAAAAAATTGTCACAAATGGGTCAAGACACATATGCACATAGATCCTTACAAGTTACATTAGAATTATACTAGGCTGCATTGGAAAGATTAGGTCATACAATGAAACCTTGTTCAAAACCAAGCCACAAACATAACCTCATTTGCATAAGCTAAGATTGTTCGCTCTTAGTAAATGAATGACCTCACATTTTATATTATGTTGAAAAATGGGCCCACATTTGAATCAAACTTAAGCTTTAATGGACCATGGATCTAGTGAAAATATTTATATTAAGGAATTTTTTGAATGTCATCAAAGTTGACTCTATTAAATTGTAACCACAATTTGAACTTATCATTGAAGAATTTGACAACATGTTCAATGAAATTTGTGGTTTTAAATTACTTTACAAGTATCACTTTGGTATCCATCACACCTAATATTATGTTCTATATAATGTATAGTTGCGCTTTAGTGTTTGACAAAATTTTAGGTTGTTGAACTTGGATTCATGCCATAGGTGTTGTATGTTGTACACTTTAGTATAACTTAAGTAATATAGATTGAAAAGAGTATAAATTTATTTTATAGAGTTTAAACAAGATGTAATGAGGATCACAAGAAGTATTTAGACAATAGGAAAATGAAGGAGAAGTTTTAGATTTTAACCATGATCCTATAACAAGGATTCTAGATAATGGGATAAGGAAACTGAAGTTATACACATTCCAATAATGGAAAGAGGCTAAAATAAACTAGGAGATGATCAAATTTGAGGAGGAATAAAATAGATTCATGATATAATAATTTAATAATTCCCCTAATATTTTATGATTTAGAAATCTAATATTCAACTCCACTTTTTAACTTTTTTTTATAATTCCTTGTGAAATGAGAGAAGATAGAGACAAATGTTTTCTATTCTAGTATTTTATATCAATCACTACTAAGTTTTTAGGGAAATGAATTTTATAAAATTGATCAAATTAGGGAGCAAAAGAGATGGAAAACAATCATTCAAGACAAAATTTTATAGGGGTCCTAGCACTAGATGGTGCTACATGTTGTGGTTTAAAGTTCCCAAGGGTGCTAGTGTAGACTTATATGATATATTTGATCTTGAATCTTTATAAGGACTTTGATTATGATTTCATGAATTTAGGGCTCTTGTTAAGTTGATTGGATTGATTAATTTTATTGGTTTGTTTCCAGATTGATTGATTTGATCAAATTTTAGGTGAACCTTAAGAGTTTTTTAAACCTTTCATAAAAGAGGTTCAAGGATTAGGTTGGTAGAAAAATATATGTATGTTAATATGTTAGAGAGTAGGTGTTTGTGCATATAGATTTAAAACATAAAGCAATGCAAATGGAATTTTTCCATTTTGAAATAGTTGCGTACAGATTTAAAACATAAAGCAATGCAAATGAAATATTTCCATTTTGAAATAGTTGCATATAGATTTAAAACATAAAACAATGCAAATCAAATCCCAAACCCTAAACATTGCAAATGGAAATAGTTTAGGGTTGTTTAGCTTAATTTTAGGTAAGTTTTTTGATTTTGAATGGTAAATTTTTTTGTTTGATTTCAATTTAGGGTTTTTTTATGTGTAGGTAAGTTTTTTAATTTTGAAATTGAATGTAGGGTTTCATTGTTTTCTAGGAAGATTCAAATGAAAGAATACTGAATACAAATACAAATACACAAAAAAAACCTAAATACATAGCTAAATACCAAAAAATGAAAAAAAATGAAATGAAATGGAGGAATGACTCACATGGAAGCCAAAAATTGTTTTCATTCACCTAGGATCTTGTTTGCAATGCAGGTAAAAATGAGCTCATAGTTGATTTAAAAAAATAAATACTTCTATGAAACAAGATCACGCTTATTACAAATTGGGATTCTATTTCATAGCAATTAGGATCCCATTTTGTATAAATTGGATCCCATTTCTTAAATCTAGGTTCAAGACACCGAAATGAAATGGGATCCCGATTTAAAAAAAAATGGGATCTTGTTTTAATTTTAGGCTTAGCACCTCAAAGTGAAACAAGATCCCAATTGCTAAAAAATGGGATCCTGATTCATTTAGCCCAATTTCAAGATTTTTTTTAAGGCCAAAACTTCCACCTTAAGTGGACTCAACTTCATGCTTTCACCATTATACAAGCGAATGAAATTCTAGATGGTGGTCAGATCTTTGTCGGAATAAGATGGTCTTTCCAAAAGCTGGTGCCTTTATGTGGACTGTGTTGCATCAAAGAATATTGACTGGAGACAAGCTAAAAAAAATCAAGATAGAGGGTCCTAATTGATGTGTTATGTGTAAGGTAGTGGAAGAATCATGTGATCACCTACTATTGGAGTGTCCTTTCATTGCAAGTTGTTGGGATTGGTTACAAACTAAGTTAGGATGGTTGGGACCAAGAAACTCGAATATCATGGACTTTATGGCTAGATGGCCAAAATTATAGAGGAAGGATCTATGGGGCGACATATGGGTGACGGCCTCGTCGATGCTTGTTGGGAATGTTCAGAAGGAACGTAATAGGCATATTTTCTAAGGCTAGAAGAAATTCCAATGGAGGAGGTTTGGAGCAGAATTGAACTTGCATTGATCGAGCTCTTAAACAACAGAGTCTCCTAGGAGAAGGGATGGGTTTTTACTCAAAGAGATGAACAAATTAGTAGAGAGTGAAAATCCTTAAAGGTGCCAATAGGAGGTGGAGTGATTATAGAAGAAAGATAGGAGAGATGCCAAATGGGTGGCGCCACCAAATGGAAGGTTAAAACTTAATTTTGAAATGACAAAACTAGATTTGGGTGTGAATGTGTTTGGGCACTTGCAAGAAACTTGGGCATGACAACGAATAATGATGTTGAATTCAACGCATTATCTTGTGGCCTAAGAATGTATTGAATAAGGACAATTCAATATTGATATAAAAGGAGGTTCGTTGATTTGCATAAATGCTATTAATTGCAAATCAATTATGAATTGGAAATTAGCAAGGCATGTGAGGTGTGTGTGGGAACTTTTCCTGAAATAGGACTTCACTCTAAAACATGTCTATCATAAAGCTAATAGGGTCACTAACTTACTAGCAAACATGGGTGTACAATTTGTTGGGTTTGGTGAAGCTCAAATATTCCTTCTAATTATAACAACAGTATCTCTCACACTCGAAACATATGCCTTTGTACAACTGACTTCTTTTTGGCATGTGTATTTGCTAATTTAGAAGTTGACCGTTTTGGTGGATTTTTCCATTTTGGAGATGAGATTGATTTATAAAAGCTGTTGTTGCTTGAATATGTCATTGTATTGAGAATTAATAAAAAAAGATAATCCTTGTTGAAAGTGGACGTAGCCATTATTGGGTGAACCATTATAAATCTTGTGTTCTTATTCTGTGTTTTTAGATCTTTTAAATTATGTTCTTATTTTTTACAATTTCTTCTTTCATTTAGCTTCTACAATTTTATCAACAATTGGTATCAGAGCCTGGTGGATAAGCTCGGTGCTAAAAATCGGTGAAGATTTTTTGGAGCCATGAACGATGCATACAAATGGAAGATTGAAAAGTTTGCAGGTCAGAACTTCGATTTGTGGAAGGTGCAGATGGAGTCGTTGTTGATCAAGCAAGATCTCTCAAATGCATTGGTTGGAAAAGCCAAAGGGAAAGGTTTTTTATCAGACGAAGATTGGGAGAAACTGGACAAGAAAGCAAGAGCAACCATTTTTCTTTCGCTGTCCAACAATGTTTTATTTAATGTTTCAATTGAGAAGACAACACATGAGTTATGGGATAAAATATCTTCAATGTACGAGATGACATTGACTTCGAATAAGGTATTCATTGTGAAAAAGTTATATAATTTGAAAATGCGAGGAGGTGGGATTATGTCGAATCATTTAAATGAATTCAATACCTTATTCACTTAGTTGATTTCAATGGGTATTAACTTAGATGATGAAATCGAGGCAATTTTATTATTGTGTTCTTTACCGAACAGTTGAGAAGGTGTGGTGATGGTAGTTAGCAATTCGGTGGCTGCCAAAAGTAAATTAAAATTTGATGATGTTGTAGCCACTCTTCTCAGTGAAGACATGCAGAGAAAAAATTAAGAACCCTCATCCGGTGATGCCTTGACTGTTGCAAGTACTGACAATAGAGGAAGGGGTCAAGATAAAGACAAAAATAGCAATACAAAAAGATCGAAGTCCAAGGGCAGAAATGGTGATTGTTGGTTTTGTGGCAAACTGGGTCACATAAAAAAAACTGTTTGAACTATAAAAAGGCATAAGAAAAGGTGATCAATAACGAAGCCAACATAACATACCAAGAAGATGTAGGTGTTCTTATTTTAACCAAAGAAGAAATTCCAACTAATGTTTGGGTGCTTGATTTAGGTTCATTGTTTCATGTCACTCTGTGCAAAGAGTATTTAAAAAATCTACAAATTAGCGACTTCAGTAAGGTTTTTCTTGGTAACAATGAATCTTGTGATGTTGTTGGAAAAAGGGGATATTTCATTAAAATTGAAAAATGGATATACTTGGTTGTTACGTGATGTTAGATATGTTCCCCAGCTCAAACAAAATGTAATCTTGGTTGGACAATTGGGTTTTCAAGGTTGTGAGAGTAGTTTTGAATCAAATAGATGCAAGGTTAAAAAGGGGACCTTGGTAATTGCAAGGGGCAACAAATTAGACACTTTGTATGTAATAGAGAGTCATGCTCAAGTGGGAGTTGTTCATCCTACTTCAGATTCGTCATTGTGTGAAATATGGACTGCCTAATAAAGTTTTTTGGATCAATTAGATGTTGAAATTGATTCTGTTATTAATAATTTTCTTAATATGTTTGATAGTGACAGTTTTGGGGATCGGTTAGATGATAGTGAGTAGGTTGATGCCATAGAAACTGGGGCAAATGAAATTAATGGCGATGAAAGTGAAAATTTGAAGGTGATTGAAGATGAGATTGTTTGTAATGGTGATTAAAGTGAAAGTTTGAAATTAGTTTGTAATGGTGCTGGTAACGAAACTTGTGCATCTAGAAATATGTTGACCACCATGGAAGATGAAGCAGCTGAATCTAAGAAGACTGCTGTCAAAGTTGGTGGTGAATTTGGTGGAATTGCTCGAATTGTTGTGTTCTTGTTTTTGAATTTGTGTTTTTTGAATTTTTATTTACCTTTTAGCAACAAAGAGCTATGATATTCAAGCATTAGATGTTGGAAAAAAGACTAGTGGTCTAGTTGATATGTTGATGAATGTAGTTCCTAGGGAGAAGTTTGAATTCTGTAGAGCTTCTCTCAGAATTGTCCAGCTGTAACAATGGAGCAGTGGGGTATATCTTTGAGCAACCATCTCAAGCAATATTTGGTCTTCAAGTGGGAGATTGTTGGGTTCAGTGAAACCTAAATATTCCTTCTAATTATAATGACAGTATCTCTCACACTCGAAACAAATGCCTTTTGTAACTGACTTCTTTTTGGCATGTATTCACTAATTTAGAAGTTGACTGTTTTGGTAGATTTTTCCATTTTGAAGATGAGACTGATTTATAAAAGTTGTTGCTGTTTGAATATGTTATTTTATTGAGAATTAATAAAAAGAAATAATCCGTGTTGAAAGTAGACATAACTATTTTATTGTGTTCTTATTATGTATTTTTAGATCTTTTAAATACTGTTCTTATTTTCTGCAATTTCTTCTTTCATTTAACTTCTGCAATTTTATCAACACAATTGCAGGGGATGGAGTTGATAACCAATGCCAGTGATAGGGACGACGGCTTAGCCCTTAAGATTGCGTCTGAGGCGGGTCTTCCATGCAATGAGGGGGTGTGTCAATAAGACCGAACGGCTAGTAGTAGAGGATGATTGGCAGAATCTAAGGATCCCAGAGATGATCAACTGGCAAAGTTGGGAGATGTGCCGATTAGATATTGCAAGCTTACATTTTGCCATGCAGCAGGAAGGAGATACAAAACCACTAAGTCACAGATCACAGGAATACAAGTGCAGAATTATGGAGATAACAATTGTTGGGAATGGCAGTGCATTGGATCCGGGAATGCTTCGAAAGTTGCACATTCAATCCCGATTTCAACAAGGGCTATGTGGAGGATTATCACGTGTTGTGGAGATGAAAGACTCCACCGAGTATAAATGGAAGGGCCTTCAGCTATGGAGAGACAATTGGAGCAATGGCAGATGGGAGAATCCTGGGAGTGAAGTGCTGATGTCTTGCAGAGAGGAAGAAGCTGTTGATAGGGAGGTTTTTTGTGCTTCGAGAGGAACCTACCAGAGATGCCACCCCGAAGGTGATTGGGGGGGAATTCTGGTTTGCAGGCCATGCTAATGACAGGACGGCGTATGAAGCCTTCTTTTCGAATGTGGTACAAATCATTGGGGAAGTCCAGTGGGAAATTTCATTCGGAGGACGACTGTTGCCACAAGAGGTCAAGGGAGACGTCATGAGAGCTATACTGTTGCTATTTCGTGAAGGACATGTCGGTTGAAGTGACAATAGCAGGGATCTTTGAGGCTGAACTAGTTGCTAAGGGACAAAAAATTGCCAAAGTACTATTACTATTTCGTGAAGGCATCGAGGGCAGAAACTTGGAGGCCTTCGAGGAATTTGTTGACACCAACGAAGACCTATTTTCTCCCTCAGATTGAGAGGATTTCGGAATGTGCTGATGTATATCATGAACATGCTGATGTAATTCTCTGTTTGATAGGAAGTCACCCCCTTTGCTGACACACACAAAAAACAAAGAGATGAAATCCTTTCTGTCAATATCTTTTTCTATGACTTCAATAATTACACAAATTCAAATTAATATAAAATTTATTATTTTATTAAAATATAAATTGATTCAAAATGATATATTCATATACGAATACTTATGATTGAGATATTTGATAATCATTAAAGAAGCATTCAAAGCTCCCATTTAAAAAGACAACGATATTATATTCTTAATGCAATTCAACCCTATTTAATTAGCTAAGATATTTGGTTTGAAGACAATAGAATTGTTATGATCACATTACAATTACAATAACGTAACCTACTTGTGACTGTAAGCATTGTATCTGTAAGGAAATTAGAGTAGCGGAAACAATTTCCTACGCCAATCTTGAGAAGAGATTATGCAAAACTTTAAAAACTTGATCAAACAGTTACAGAAAATCAACAAATTCAAAACATAAAATAAACAGTGAAAACACAAAACACCAGATATACGTGGGGAAAACCCTTTCGGGAAAAAAACCCCACTCTCCAAAGCCTACTCAATGTATTCCAAATCCAAAACCAAGATTACATACACTTGCATAGCAAGTCTTTTACAGGAGTATCACCAGTTAACAACTCTGGAAGAATTTCGACAGCATTCTAGCAGCATAACAATACTTGCAAACTCAATCTCTAAAACTACTCTTCAAGCCTCAAATTTATAGACCTTCAGCAATACAAGAAACCACCAATGGTTTACAAAACCACGTGCTTGGCTTCTTCAGCAAGATTCCAGTCTAAAATAAACTCTCACGTCTAAAATGAAAACCCCTATTTTTGACCCTTACAGATGTCATAAAAACTATCATAGAATCTCTAAAAATAGTCCTCCCATGATAGACTATCACATGGGCATCTTATGACACCTAATAAACCAATTTTTAAAGCATCAACAATGTGTAACAGCTGTAGGAAAATATTAAATGAAAATAACTATTATGGAAAATATGCAGCAAGGTTGAGACACCTCATTTCCCAACAGTATCATAATTCTAAAAATGCATCATGACCATATTTAGTACCTTCATACCAACTTCCCAATTCACTTGGTTTATTCCCTTGTTTTCTCAAAATTCCTCATTACCCATGCAATTGCCTATGCCTTCAAACCCGTACATCCATGTACATAATATCAGAAACAGGAATATATCGATGCTTAGTTACATGTGTATTATGTTTGGATGCATGTAAATACATGTGCATACATTAATGGCACTAGCTATGCAGCCTACAAAAAGGCATGGAGAGCCATGTGCATGCCATCCGATGGCTGTACCGTTCTTGACTGCAGTAAATGGCTGTGTCATATAACTTTCTTTATCTATAATAAATGACTGTGGAAACTTTCAAGAAACTGACGCTCTTAGTCATTAATAAGGAATCAAACACTTGAAGGCATTATTCTCCACGTCATGGAAGATATCTAGCTTATATGAAATTTTTAAAATTAAACTATTTGATAATTTTTACTATTTACTAAAAGGAATCAAACATTTGAAGGCATTATTCTCCATGTCATGGAAGATATCCAGCTTATATGAAATTTTTAAAATTAAACTATTCGATAATTTTAAAAATTTCATTTAAGTTGGATATCTTCCATAATGTGGAGAATAATGCCTTCAAATGTTTGATTCCTTATTAATGACTAAGAGTGTCAGTTTCTTGAAAGTTTCCAGTCATTTATTATAGATAAAGAAAGTTATACGGCACAACCATTTACTGCAGTCAAGGACGGTACAGCCATCGGATGGCATGCACATGGCTCTCCATGCCTTTTTGTAGGCTCCATAGCCAGTTTATGCCATGCTTGTAAAGAATACAATCATGCACCTTTTTATAAAGTGTCCATACAAAAGGTACATAGCTCCATTTACTTTCTAATTTGGCAGTAGTCAGGTTTGATGTGACCTTTTGTAAATAGAAGCCATTCCCCCTATAACATAACCATAAAGTATTCATCTATTTCACAATCCCATTTGCACAATGCATCACTTAATTGACATCATCGAACAAGACCAATAATGGCTCTATGATAAGCATCCCATCCATAATTATGAGTCCATATATTCAATAGGAATCATGGCATAGTCCTATAAGGAATGGTGGAGCTGCAAATGGTCAGAATGACCAGAATGAGAGTGGTTCGATTCCCATTGGGAGCAGTCAACATAGAAATTCCTTCAAGCTAAATATGTACTTTTTATTCAAAGCTCCCACCAAAATCATTTAATAATCCAAAAAAAAGAGATTCAGGCTATGAAAGGAGACTACAGTCAACATATTATTATAGCAGAGTGCTGGAAAAAAACTTCCTCCATCATATCCTTCTTTGTTGGAATGTATAGAGCAGCAGTTACAGCCTTATGATTTGGAACCTCAGAGATCAATTTTTTGTGACTTCTGCAACATGCTCAGTGAATGGCTGACAATGGATCTAAAACATTAATTGAAAATTTTGAAAAATAAAAAGATGAAAAAAGGAAATTATCATCAAAATGCTCTCATAGAAAATTGTGTTCTTAATTAAATTAGGAATCTTAAAATAGAGATATCACCAAGTCCTGTTCAATTGGAGATCTCTATAAAAACTAGATATAACTGCACATCACAAGTCCCAAGTCCCCATCCAAAAATAATTCTAAAAAATGAATGAGATCAGATAGCTCCATTCCTCTGGCCAGGAGTAGTTGAGGTAAGTTCTCATTAGCTGCATTTTAAATAACAAATATCTAGTTTCACAGTCACTGCACAATCAATGATAGCTATCTAAACAAAGGAAATTTAATTTTAAAATAGAAAATCATTTATAGAAGCCCTCCAACTTGAAAGGAAAATATTGTTTGAGAAAAGAAAGACAAATATTTCTATAATAAAACTTAAAAGATTGATAAATTCAAAAAATTGTAAACAAAAATATTTTAGAACGATGATTGGTATGGTATGGAATCAGATATGTAGTTTAGTTACAGTTAGATAATTGTATTTTAATAAATTTAATATAATAAAATAAATAATTTTATTTTAGATGATGTTAATATAATGGATGATGTCATTATAACGACCCACAACCCTTTAAATACAAAATAATGTCATTTATGAATTCAGACAATCAATAGAATCAACCAAAAAAGTAAAAAAGTGATGAAAATAATTGATTGTACTATTAATTGTTTTACAGTCAAAGAAGTAGAGTTGAAAAGATTCCATCGACAATACAACTAATTATGGACCATACAACAAATTAATAAGAGTGTTCACAAAATTGTCCAATAGAATGATAGATAAAATAATTTTGAAATATATATTAGAAAATTTCATCATACTATTTTGTTTCTGCTCTCATTAATTAATTTAGTATCAACTTATAAAATCCACTAATGAGAAACTAATAACTATTTATTTATTGCATTTGAACAGATTTATAAATTTTACATTTAAACTATTGAAATAACAAAAAAATTCTCTTCATAATTATAAGTGATATTATATTGATTATATTATCTTTTATGACATTTTTATCTTATTAATTTTTTATGGATTTTGAAGATATGTTAAAAAGTTTAACTGTTTAAGTTTAAAATGTTTCATTTTGATAAATATATTTTCATCTTTAATATATAAAAATAATTAATAACAAATTTTAAAATAAAATTAATGATATATTATTACATGGTAAAACAATATTTTACTATAAATATATTTAGAGTGTTACTATTAATCTCATTCAAACAAGGGGTGGGGGGCCTAGCTTGATTGGCTAAAGCAACCTGTTGTAAGAAAGAGGTCACGAGGTCTAGTCTCCCCCCAAACCTGTGGTACCGGAGGATGTGTTGGTCATGTGAAAAAAGTTTCCTATTCTATTTTTCCTTGCTTAGATACTAAGTCTACCTCTGCAAAGTGGCATATCAGTGTTGTGTCCAGTTGAGACAGAATATAAAAATATATTTCATTATATATTGAAATTCACAAAAAAGACTTTACATATTTTATTTTATAGGCAGAAGACAGTTTAACTGTCCAATAACTATCTGCACTGAATTTAGTCTACAGCATTTACAAATAAATTAACTTGTTAACACATTAACATCACCACTTTAAGGGGTTATCATGAAACTATACAGTATTTTTAACTGCTCAAGCTTTTCTCGACCAAGCACTATAGTGAAGATTTGCTGGCTGATTCTGGGTTATCATGAAACTATGCAGTATTTTTAACTGCTCAAATTTTTCTCCACCAAGCATTATAGTGAAGATTTGCTTGCTGATTCTGCCTTACGACCAAGCACTATAGTGAATAGTGAAGATTTGCTGGCTGATTCTGGGTTATCATGAAACTATGCAGTATTTTTAACTGCTCAAATTTTTCTCCACCAAGCATTATAGTGAAGATTTGCTGGCTGATTCTGCCTTACGACCAAGCACTATAGTGAATAGTGAAGATTTGCTGGCTGATTCTGGGTTATCATGAAACTATGCAGTATTTTTAACTGCTCAAATTTTTCTCGACCAAGCATTATAGTGAAGATTTGCTGGCTGATTCTGCCTTATCTGGGCCTAACAATCAGTTCAAACTTCCATCAGAAACAACACTGCAAGTTGTTTTTCCTTGACATGTTGCAGTTTCATGTAATTGCAGGGCAAACTCCAAGTGCCACACCACATCTGCCATGGAAGGCCTCTCATCACCTATCTCTGCCAAACACTTCTCTCCCACATCTGCAAATATCTTAAGGGAATCTGAGGTTATGTCACCTACTAAATTGGGGTCTATCATGTTCTCCAGAGCACCATCTCTTAGATACTGTAGAACACAGTCAGATAGATTTATCTTCTCCCCTGATTGGGTAGACATAACAGCAGGTTTAGCACACAACATCTCAAACAACACCACCCCAAAGGAATAGACATCAGATTTCTTTGTAAGAACCAACCTGTAGAAGTACTCAGGATCCATATATCCAAAGCTACCTTTCACCGCAGTGGTTACATGACTCTGATCCAAATTGCCCACTATTTTGGAGAGCCCAAAATCAGAAACTTTGGCACTCAAGTTTTCATCTAGAAGAATATTGGTACTCTTCACATCACGGTGTATGACTGTCTGGAATGCCTCTGAGTGAAGATAGTCAAGGGCCTTAGCCGCACCAATGCATATCTCCAGCCTTTGCTTCCATGACAAAATAGTGCTTCCAAGGTCTTTGCCATGGAGATGCTTCTCCAGTGTGCCATTGGGAACATAATCATAAACAAGACACATTTCTGAGTTCTGATCACAGTAGCCTATAAGGGATACCAAATTCTTGTGCCTAAGCCTGGACAACAGCTCTATCTCGTTCCTGAACTCGTGAGAACCTTGGAGGGATTGAGGTTTTCCTCTCTTCACAGCAACTCTGATGCCACCACTGATTTCTCCTCTGTAAACTTTTCCAAACCCTCCTACCCCAAGCAGAAGTGAGTCGTCAAAGTTGTTGGTTGCATCTTGAATCTCTGACAAACTGAAGTACCTGCAACATATAAATCAGACAAAAGATATCAATGGATCAGTGAGACAAACATCATTTTTTGCTCCACGATCCAAACGAAAGGTTTTGTGCTGCTTTAAGCTACATCAGGATTTAGGATTGGTTTCAAGTCGAATAAAATGTGATTGTTAGTAAGGGAAAGTACCCCTTCTGTAGGAGGCGTCCCTTACTTTAGACTTGGATGGTCAAGGAGAATTCCAAACAGTGACAGAATAATGTTTGACGAGTAAAACAATGGTTATGCAAATCTAGATGTAAGGCAATGTTTAAAGAAGACCCCTCCTAACACAGAGTAGAGGATATGGAGACTTTCCCGGAAGAACTGACATTGCTTATAATAGAAAAATTCAATGGTATCAACATGAATGTTGAGTGGCGAGGTGAAGATGTTCAGGTGAGAATTGATATTGCCTGTAAATAGCAATCTCAAGATTAGTATCAAAGATGTTTCGAGTCAATTCCTCTTGGGTGAAAAGAACCTATGGTAACTGTCCTGGATATTTTAGGAAGAAAGATAACATGTAATTCTGTTGAGACCCCATTGCAAGATTGATATAATGTTTCTATTCCATGAAGTAATATAACATGCATCTCTCTCACAATATAAATTAGGCATAAATAACAAGACTGAATACCTGCAAAATATGTTAGCTACAGAATTCGATCCATTGCTGTATGATCCCGTGAATGTATTAGATTCAGCGTTCTTGGCTGAAGTAGTAGTAGTAGTAGTAGTAGTCCCTCCTACATGACTGGCAACAGCAGTAAAGGGCTTGTCATGGGAGCCCTTAATATTCTTACTTCTTCTTTTCAGAGCATAGCATAAAATCATCAAACACAGCAAACTGAATACACCAGCGGAACTTCCAGATACAATTCCTATCATATAACCCTTATGCTTGCTACTGCTAGTGCTGCTTACAGACCTATTTGCTGAGTTTTCTACAGTTTCCTCAGTTACCACAGGACTTAGTCCTGCAAGATTTCCAGAACTTTCATTCAACTTAAATATTTCTAGTCCATTCAGAATAGCATTATAGTACTGTGAGGGTGGCCATGTTTTGTCGTTGGGATGCAGCTCCACCCACAGGTCTGTAGTGCCAGATTCATCTGCAGGGACATTGATCCAATAATCTCTGTAAATTGGGCGGTTTGGCCCTGAAGCCGCTTCAATGACATCGAAGGCTTCCTCTACAGTTTGATTATTAATATAAATGTAAAACTTCCTCTGGTTGCCTTTTGTGAAATTAAGCTCAGCCTCACAGAAGTGAAGACGAACCAAGTAACTGAAATTGGCATCAATATTGCTGAAAAGCCAGGTTAAATTGGAGTTGAGGTTCATTCGGGAGTCTGGATCCATGGACCTATAGGTGGCATATACATCGTTAGGCGCAAAATCATATGCCTGTTGGATCTCTGAAGAATTTATTCCTGTAATACCTATAGCAGCCGAAAATATGAACTTGGAATCGTCAACCCAAGTCCTCCTATACTTATCATGAGCAGGAGATATGGTTTGCCCTCCCACGTTCAATCTGTACAGGTTCTGCAAGGCAGTTTGCAAGCTTATGTTAGTTCGAATTGTCTGAAAACCAGAGCTAGAGATAATGACGGGGTTCCCAAAAAGCCGATCTGGAATGGATATGATTTCCATTGCGTTGATGAATGCATAGGATTTGGGGTTGGTTGCTTCAGGGGTAAAGATGATATCAAGCTGTTTCCGTTTGTTGACAGGAATGCAAAATTCTATAAAATGTGGCTGTTTTAGAGTTGCCATGGTGAAATTGTGGAGGAGAACGTATGGCCCGCAGTTCACAGAGAAATCAGCGTCAGTGATATTATGGGTGTTGTAGGAGGAGGGGTAAAAGTGAAAGCGGAGGAAATGCCTCTGAGAAGTGTCTGAGATGGGGACTGTGTATGTGGATTTTGATGTGAATAGACGAGCTGTCTCGTAGAGAGATTCAGAGGACTGAAATGGTTCAGACGCTTTTGCCTCGGTGCTGGTCGAGGGAGTGATATGAAATGCATAATCTCCAACAAATTGACGTCCGTCCTGTGACAGAATTGTTTGTGAGGAGCCACAATTGAGAAGAATTTCGTCCTGATCTACTGCATGACTGCAAGTACAAATTGAGAAGGCAATGAATGCAGAGAAGAGGAGGGCGAGAATGGTGGGCATAGAGAGGGGTGGTGCAGACCTTTGGATCGAAGTGGAGTCCATACTTGTCAGTGTTCCTTTGAATTCTGATGAAGTTTTTCTACGCAAACTGAAGAGCAGTTTCTTAACAAGTGATTTACATGGAAATTTTAGTCTGATGGAGAAGATAAAGAATCTTTTCTAAAGGTGTCAGATATTCCAGATAAAATAAAATAAATATTAAACAATGTTGTTTTTTCTAATGTTAAAATTGATTGAATGGTAGATTTGAGTTGAAAGTAGGAAAATTGAGAAACTTTGTTATCATAGTTTTAATCTGGTATCTATAAAATGGTAAACGTTTGTATTTGTGTTAAAAAGTATTTTCTTATATGTGTGTTTAAATTTGTGTGAAAAAATAATTAAATGTATATTTATTAATTATTTGTTTTAAGTATATAATTGTATAGATGAGTAGTATGAGTTTAAATTATAATTATTGTATATTCTTATTAAAAGATATATATAATTTTTTTTTATATTTTTAATATTTATGTCATTTTATTATTTTAGTTATTTTTTTAGGTGGATGATAAATTAAGTAAATTTGTAATCTTTTATTTTTCTTTTGTGAATTAACTTTGTTTGAAAGGTGAAATCTTTATAATGTTATAAGTTTTTAATGTTTTTGTTTTAATTTATGTCATATTTAATTTAGACATTAATATAATAGTAGAAATCTCATATTTCAAAAGAACTTTTATTTTAAAGCATAGATTTAGTTGAATTTAGCAAGATTTGTACATTATAGGGTTTCATCATTTCTATTTTAGAAATCAACATTGATTTGAAAGTAAGGTCATTAAATCCCCATATATTTCATTCTCTCAATTTCATATTTTTTATAAAATTTAAAACTTTGTCAAAAGCTTCCAATTACAAAAAGACAAAGAGAATGGAAAAAATAAAATCAAAGCAAACAGATCACAAATAAAAGAAAAGTTAAGGGTTTTCATTGCACTTGTGATCAAACTTTATATAAAGAGGTTAATTCATAATCTTGAAGTCCTAAAACATTGCTCCCATGAAAAAATCCCTCACTTTATAATTTGATACCATATTTATCCCACATAAAATATTTTAATATTAATGAATTTGTTGAAGTTGTCAAATCCAACTTCTGAGTCCAAGAACACCTGCATGCAAGAATACCTATCACAGGGAAGAAAAAAATGGAGAAAGAGAGAAAGAGATATTTTGCTCTGTGAAATTGAAAAACTGTATTCTCAACAAATGAATTAGCATAATTACATAAAAGATCAATCCTTAAGAAAGGAGATCAACAAAACCCTAAAAGGATAATACATTTAATAATTAATATAATTATTAAATGTCAGATCAACAAAACCCTAAAAGGATAATACATTTAATAATTAAGATAATTATTAAATGTCTTATTATGCAAACTAAGGTGAAATGTTAAGAAGGAGATAAAGGTAATTTAATTAACATGATTAAATTTAAACCTTTACTCTAACACCCCCCCTTAAGATGAGCAAAAGTGTAGCTACAAACATATGCAAGAAAGCAAAGGTAACTACAATGCAAGAAAGTAAACTTGGGTCCCGACAACAAGGCCAGATAAGGTACCCAATTACAACCAAATCTCTGTAAAGTGGAGAAATAGAGAAAACCTCATGGGAAAAACTCTACTCCAAAAAGAGAAAAAAGCATGCTAAAAAAAACATGAAAGAAGGAAGGCCTCACTGAGACCCCCAAGGACAACTTCCTTCACCCCATAGCACTGTGAGAAGTACCGGCGATGCCAAAGGTTTAGTGAAGATGTTTGCAACTTGCTCCTCTGTAGGAATGTACTCCAAGATGAGAGAACCATCCTGAATCAACTGCCTGATGAAGTGCATGTGGATTTCAATGTGCTTAGTCCGCTGATGCTCCACTGGGTTGCGAGAAATATGAATGGCACTATGATTGTCACACCAAAGCATACTGGGACTATCAGGAGGAAACCCAAACTCTACCATCAACTGTCGAAGCCATAAAACCTCCTGACTAGCTAACACTGCTCCTCGATACTCAGCCTCTGTAGATGATAATGCAATAGCTGACTGCTTCTTGCAAGACCATGTAATAGGACCAGAACCAAGGCAAAAAACAAAGCCAAAAGTAGACTTCCGATCATCGACATCACCAGCCCAATCTGAGTCAGTAAAGCCAACAATGTGAGGGGATCCTGATGTGTAGTGAATGCCATAATGAGTGGTGCCCCGAATGTACCTCAAAATACGTTTGGCTACTTGCCAATGACTCTCATGTGGGTCATGTGAGAATCGAGAGACAAGGCCAACCGCAAAGGAAAGATCAGGACGAGAGTGTGTCAGGTACAACAAACTGCCAACCAATTGTCTATACAGAGTAGTATCCACGAAAGGAGTAGTACAAGTGGAAGACAAGACAACACCTGACTGAAAAGGTGTGGGGGCAGGCTTGCAATCAAGCATGCCAAAGTGCTGGAGCATATTAAGAGCATACTTCTGCTGAAATAAGGAAATCCCATCCGAAGACTGAATAACCTGCAGGCCCAAATAATAGTGCAAAAGTCCAAGATCTGTCATCTCAAACCGCTCCATCAAAGCTCGCTGAACATCCTGAATCATGGAAGATGAGCTACCTGTAATGATGAGATCATCGACATATAGCACAAGAATCAAAAGATCACCCTCCTGACGCTAAATGTACACTGTGTGATCGGAATGGCAACGTGTGAAGTGAGTGGAAAGAAAAAAAGAGTCCATCTACTCATACCAAGCCTGAGGGGCTTGTTTGAGACCATACAATGAACGCCAAAGTCTGCAAACCAAAGAAGTGTCCTGCACAAAACCCTGAGGTTGCTCCATATAGATTTCCTCATGTAGGTCACCATGCAAGAAGGCACTCTTCACATCCATCTGAAACACTGACCATCCCTGTGAAGCTGCAAGTGAAAGTACAAAGCGAATAGAATTCATCTTAGCAACAGGGGCAAAGGTCTCAGAGTAATCAATACCCTCCACTTGAGAAAAACCCTTCGCAACAAGACGAGCCTTATACTTATCAATAGAACCATCTGCAGCATACTTGGTATGGTACAACCACTTGCACCGAACCAACTTTCTTCCCTTAGGAAGAGGACAAAGATCCCAAGTATGATTCTTCATCAAAGAAGAATACTCCTCATCCATAGCCGTATCCCACTCAAGGTGACCTGTCACCTCTGAAAACTTTTGAGGATCATCCAAAATGGCATGACTCAAAAGACTAGAACCAGATGTCTGAGCACGAGTATGACGAGTATCTGAAGGATCACCTGCCAAACAACCAGCTGCATCAACATTGACATGGGCCCACCTAGGCAAAGATGGAGCAATTGGTGGTGGTGGAGATGGTGGATCATCATCTACATCATCCTCAAGAGATAAGTAATCCTCAAGTGATGAAGAGGGAGGAGTAGGCAATGAGGGAGAAGCTGGTGATGGAGAATCCATTTGAGGATAGCGCTCATCAAACTGGACATCTCACTGAAACAAGACCTCTCTGGAATTAGGATCAAACAACCTGTACGCCTTAACATCCTCATAGTAGCCAACAAATATGAGTGGTCGGCTCTTCCTCTCCATGGCTTTCCTCTGAGCATCAGGAATAAATGCCCAAGCCTCACTACCAAAAACTCAGAATGTAGAAACATCAGGCTTGACATGGGTCCAAGCCTCCTCGGGAGTCATATGTCATAATGCCTTATGAGGCATCTATTCTGAATATAATTGGCACAATTGATTGCCTCAGCCCATAATGAAGAACTCATAGCTCGAGACTGTATCATACAATTTTCCATCTCCTTAAGGTTTTGTTCTTCTCTCACGACACCATTCTACCGAGGGGTGTAAGGGACTCAAACTGATGCCGTAAACCATGCTCAGTGCAAAAATCTGTAAAAGCCTGGTTAACATATTCCCCCCCATTATTTGTACGTATCCTCCTGATAGAAAGTCCAGATTGCTTCTCCACATATGTCTTAAAAATCCTGAATGAGTCAAAGACATCAGACTTGTACTTAAGAAAGTACACCCATGTACATCTGGAGAAGTCATCAATAAAGGTGAGCACATAGCGGGCCCCTAAAAAAGGAGTTGGAAAGGACATAAGATCACTGTGTACCAACTCTAAGGGTGCCCTAGCATGAGTGGCTTGACCCTTCGGAAAAGGATCACGATGATGTTTGCCAAGAACACAACCTCGACATACACCATCAGTACAAGAAATCTGTGGGAGCCCAATCACAAGTGCCTGAGTACTCATATGCTGTAAATACTTGTAATTGACATGGCCAAAATGCTCATGCCAAAGCATGCTCACTGAATCTGCATGTGCGATAAGAGAAGAACCAACAGTGTCTAAACTCTCAAAGCCATCAAATCTGTATAAGCGAGATGTAGAATCCACACTCCCAGTAGCCACAACCAAGTCAGGATCGTGAAGGTCTCGAATAACCACATCATGTGGTGAGAACTCAACTGTCTTACCAGAGCCAGAGTGGAAAATTTGATAAACAAATAGAAGGTTTGTCAAAATTTCAGGAACCAGAAGCACATCCTGAAGACAACCACCATCCAATGAAACAATACCTGAACCCTGAACTGAAAGTTGTGCGGAGTCACCAACTGCAATCTGTGAAGTAGCACTATGAGCAAGTGCAGTGACTAAATCCTATGAGTGTGAGATATGGTGTGAAGCACCATAGTCAATAATCCATGTGGATCCTGAAGAAGAGGCTCGTGCAGAAAGAGCATGACCTTTCCCCGTGGATGGAGAAGGAGGCTGAGGTGAGGAAATATGATGTTGCTGCATGGCTTCCTCCAAAGCATCTAATCATTTCCAACACCTGGAAACTGGATGTCCTTCCTTGCCACAAAAACTACAAGGATAACCTGGATTCTTCTTTGTCTTGGAGGAAGACTCACCAGTCTTAGAAGATTTACCTTGTTTAGGATTGGATTGTGGTTTTGAATTTGTTTTAGGTGGTGGCTTGGAGGAACTCTCACCTCCAACTGAATCTGTCTTCGGCTTCTGTTTCTGCTTTTGTTTCCCTTGCGATGTCTGAGCAACCAATGCTTTATTCTTTGATCCAGGAAGAGTATCCAACTGTGTGAGCTTGGCCTGCTCTCGTGTCAATCGATCACAGAATACCTCAAGAGAAGGCATGGTAAAATGTGGACCCAAAGCATCCATGGTGGAATAGAAGGTAGAAGAGAAAATCTGGAAGGATCCTCGAAGCTTAGATAGAATCAGGTAAATACACTCAGTATCTGTTTTGTTTTTACCACAACCCTGTAACAAAGATCTGAGAGATTTGAATTTCATCAGGAAATCCTCAATAGAAGGAAAGGAATCAGGTACCAAAGTGGTCAATTCTGCCTCAATCTGAAGTGCTCAGAACTGATTAATGGTGCCAAAAAGTGTTTCAAACTTCAACCACATAGCTCGAGGAGTTGCACAACCCTCAAGATGAAAGAGAAGACTATCTGAAACATGCAAGGATAACAACCCCATGGCCTCATCCATTTTGTTCCTGTGCTGAAAGATCTCAAATTGACGTTGCAACTGAGGTTGAACATCATCCAAACATGACCATAAACCTTTGGACATGAGAATTCTTGTCATTTGTGCCTTCCAGGTATGATAATTATGTGGGGAAAGATGCTCAACTAAAGAAGAGTCTGCCATTAAACCCTGCACCTGTGACTGCTTGTTTATTTTTATTATTATGTGATCTTTCAGAATAGACAGAAGATGCAGAAGGGTTTGATTGTTTTGAGAGTTTTGGTGTTCTGGTTTTCTGATGGAAAATATAGAAAGCAAGAAAAAACACCCCCCCACAATACAAGAACCCAAACCCCAGTACAATTTTTAAAGCTGAAAAGCTTGAGAAAGCAAAAAATGCTTTATACAAAATTATGTGTACCTGGTAAATTTTTGATGAAAAAAAGTTACTGTTCTGGAAAGAGCATGAGAAGATCTTTCCGACGCCTACTCGTTTGTGAAAAATGGAGTCCATGTGCAAAAGATATGGCTCCGGGAGTGCAAAAACAAGTTCTGACTTTGACTGGCAAAAAAGACTGCAAAACGGCAAAATCAAAAAAAATATCCTTCGTCAATTAGATCGGGCTCAGAACCAGCTTTCCAACGCCTCTTTTTGTTCAAAAATCTGAGCTAAAATGAGCAAGATACGCCCGATTTCGTGAAGGTAGCTATAAAAAGGTTTTTAAAAAAATACATAGCCCTCAAGGGCTAAAGTCTTTGGCTCCTGGGCGCGGGCACCGGTCGCATGGAAGGCCCTCAGGGGCTGGAGGCCGGCGGTGGGCACTGGCGGTGACTGCTGGCGGTTACCGCTAGCGGTGATCTGATGGTACGGCTAGCCGGGTCGGCCGGTCCTAGGCGGTGATGCCAATTTAAACGGGCGGCAGAAAAAACTAAGCCAAAAATTTGTGTTTTTTGAATTTTTTGATTTTCACCTCATAAAACGTGCCCTGAGGCCGTACGGCCTTGGGGCCTAAAATTTTTTGCCTCCTAGTGCAACTGTGCTCAAATAGGGCATGCCATATATGAAAATATGGGTTTTTGGGTGCTCTGAATCCAACCGTGAGGTCTGTTTGAGCCCAAAATGCACCCAACAAAAGTAGTAACCTAGATCCACACAAAAATACCCTGTAAACCTGTGAAAGCCAGATCTAACCCTTTCAACCCAAAATTCTTCAAAATCAGGAACAAGCTACAGCAGGTCTGTGCTCTGATACCATGTTGAAATTGTCAAATCCAGCTTCTGAGTCCAAGAACACCTGCATGCAAGAATACCTATCACAGGGAAGAAAAAAATGGAGAAAGAGAGAAAGAGATATTTTGCTCTGCGAAATTGAAAAACTGTATTCTCAACAAATGAATTAGCATAATTACATAAAAGATCAATCCTTAAGAAAGGAGATCAACAAAACCCTAAAAGGATAATACATTTAATAATTAATATAATTATTAAATGTCTTATTATGCAAACTAAGGTGAAATGTTAAGAAGGAGATAAAGGTAATTTAATTAACATGATTAAATTTAAACCTTTACTCTAACAGAATTTAGTGTGTTTCAAGAGTTTTATTATTTTATTGTTTTTAGTTCCTGTTACATTTTATTTCTTCTCTTCATTCCAATGTTTTATTTTTTGCATTTATGTTTTAGAGCAAGAATTTAATTATGTTTTGTAAATGTTTGTAAACATATGAAATTTTGAATAAATGAATTACAAGTTTTGATTTCATTTGATTGTATAGAATTGTAAATTGGCACATTACATCTTAATTTGATGAAAATCATAGTCTTTCAATTACATGTCAACTACCCTCTCCAACTTCATTCTTGTGTTGCCTTATATGTCATCCTTTCCATTTTCATTATGGTTCATGTTAAAACCCTTATTTCTTGTATGCCATTTTACATTTTGAACATTTCCTATGCACATTTTCATTATGATCCAAATTAAACCCCATATTTCTTGGATGCCATTTTATATTTTGAATCATTCCTTATGTGTAAAAGTTGTTGAAGCTATTTTGACACCAAAATAAAGTAAAATTGTACAAACTACCAATATATTTTCCTTATACATAAATACACATATATTCATATAATTTGAAAAAAAAAAACATAATTATTATTTTAAAATGTTTTTACATAAAAAATAAATACCTTTAATCTTATAATATACATTATACTCTAACTCAAATATAATACTATTAAAATTAATTAATTAATTTAAAGAAATTCATTACTTCACAACTATTTAATTTCTATTAACTAAATTAAATATTATCTAAATTAAATAAAAATATAACTTAAATAACTATCCAATTGAACATCAAAATAATAAATAAATTAAATATATTGACATTATCATGTCCTTCGAAAATTTTAAATTAAAAACTAATTTGATATTTATATATTCTAACAATAATTAAGACAATCTATATTTGACTATGAAAAAAATACAACTGTCAACACAAACAAAAGACATTAAATTAATATTATTATAAATATTATGATTCATCCCTCTTTTCCTTCAAATGTCTTTTAACTATCTAATCCTGGATTAAATTATTAACTCCTCCAATTTCTAAGTTGGATTATTTTGTCCTTACATAAACTTCAAGTCATAAGAAAAACAAAAGTAGGAGGTTAAAATTGTCTCCTACCTTACAAATTTCTCTGTCCAATTGACTATAGTATAGAGATTCTTTTGAAAATATGATGAACTAGTGCATGCCTTGGAAAAAGCGTGGAAGAAATAATTATACAATTAGAAAGGAGATTGTGATAGGAGGATGCTTTATCTTTATCTTTATCTTTAATAAAATCAGCCATTGCAGTCTCTCCCTTATTCCGAGGGAATATTCAATTATATACAGTTTTAGGTGTCAAGTCAAACATAGACTTCTAGTCCAACTTGGCAATGTCTATTTAGAGTTAAACAGATACTTCTAATTCAAATTGACTGTAAATATTAATTTATTAAATTGAAAATCATGTCATATACTAATTGTAGTCAAACATTGGTGGTGTATCACAACCCATGTACAATAATTAAGTAATTAAGAAATTTGTGGTGTTTATTTAAAGAACGAAATTATTGTTTCTATTTCTATTGACATGTCTTGATATAGGGGAGAGGACCTAGTACCTAAGCATATTTCAATAGTTGTGATAGTATTTGTTTATATAATGTCCAATATTTTTATCAATATTTGTTTAAAGTTGTTAGTGTTGATGATGACTACCCATAATTAAACAAAATGTATTCCTTTGATCTAAAAAGCAACTAATCATGTGATTCCACATCAGCGCTCAATAAAACATGTTGTGAATGCACAAGTATTGGTCTCACTTTTTTTGGGGGCCATTCTGAACACCTTGACAAAAAGCATGCTTATGTGGCATCATATTTGGTGATGTGGCCTTGAAACTTTAGTTATAAATAGGGGACTTGCCAAGTAAGTTGTTGCAAAAAATTGGAAGTGATTTGAAATTTCCATGTAGGATAATTAGAAGAGCGAAATTAGGGTGCTCAACTACTGGGTTCTCTCCCCTATTAGAGATGGAATTGTTGAATTGCTTTTGATTTGGGTTTTTATTTTATGTCATATTTAATTTAGACATTATTATAATATTAGAGATCTCATACTTAAAAGAATTTGGATTTTAAAGCAAGAATTTAGTTGTATTTAGCAAGATTTGTACATTGTAGGTTTTCAACATTTCTATTTTAGAAATCAATATTGATTTGAAAGAAAGGTTATTAAATTCCCCAAGTTTTCATTCTCTCAATGTCATTTTTTGATAAAATTAAAAACTTTGCCAAAAGCTTGCAATTACAAAAAAAACAAAGAGAATGGAAACAAAAATCAAAACAAACAAATCACAAATAAAAAAGGAGTTAAGGGTTCTCATTCCACTTGTGATCAAACTTTATATAAAGAGGTTGATTGATATTCCCAGAGTTCTAACACATAAAATCCCATGAAAAAATCCCTCACTTTATAATTTGATATTAAGGGTATCCCACATAAAATAATTTTCCTAATAATTTTATGTATAATATTAATGAATTTAGTGTATTTCAAGAGTTTTATTGTTTTTCTTATAAGGATGTACATTGGTTGGTTGCGAGGTCTTTAAGTCTACCAAGTTTTTAGTTCCTCGCTACATTTTATTTCTTCTCTTCATTCCAATGTTCTATATTTTGCATTTATCTTTTAGAACAATAATTTAATTATGTTTTGTATGTTTTGCAAATGTTTGTAAACATATAAAACTTTGAATAAATGAATTACAAGTTTTGATTTTATTAGATTGCATAGAACTGTAAATTGACACATTGCATCATAATTTGATGAAAATCATAGTCTCTCAATTACATGTCAACTATCCTCTCCAACTTCATTCTTGTGTCAAGCATTGTATGTCATCCTTTCCATTTTCATTATGGTTCATGCTAAACCCCTTATTTCTTGTATGACATTATACATTTTGAATATTTCCTATGTACATTTTCATTATGGTCCAAATTAAACCACATATTTCTTGTATGACATTTTATATTTTGAATTATTCCTTATGTGTAAAAGTTGTTGAAGCTATTTTGAACACCAAAATAAAGTAAACTTGGACAAACTACAAGTATATTTTCCTTATACATAAATACACATATTCATATAATTTAAAACAAAAACAAAAAATAAAAAACATAAATTACTATTTTAAAATATTTTAAATAAAAAATAAATACCTTTAATCTTATAATATACATTATACTCTAGCTCAAATATAATACTATTAAAATTAATTAATTAATTCAAAGAAATTCATAACTTCACAACTATTTAATTTTTATTATCTAAATTAAATAAATTCAGGGTAATAAAATTCACTGTCATGACAAATTCACCACAAGTAAAATCCACCATCAGCAATAACCACTTTTAATATATATTTTCAAGACTTTGAAATTTTCTGTTATTAATGTTGCAAAAATTCTTGGAAATATATATTAAAAATGTTAAGTCCATGAATTTTCTCCATTAGTAAATTGCTGGTGGTGAATTTTCCTTGCAGTAAATGTCATGACAGTGAATTTTCAAACGATGAATTGCTGGCTGTGAATTTTCCTAAAACCATATATTCTAATTATAATTAAGATAATTTACATTTGAATACAGAAAAAATACAGTGATCAACACAAACAGAAGACAATAAATTAGTATTATCATAAATATTATGATTCATCCCTCTTTTCCTTCAACGTCTTTAACTATCTAATCCTCAATTAAATTATTAACTCCTCCAATTTCTAAGTTGGGTTTTCTTGTCCTTACATAAACTTCATGTCATAAAAAAAACAAAAGTATGAGGTTAAAATTGTCTGCTACCTTACAAATTTCTCTGTCCAATTGACTATAGGAAGAGTATAGAGATTCTTTTCAAAAGATAATGCATGCCTTGGAATAAGCGTGCCAGAAATAATTGATAATGCATGCCTTGGAAAAAGCGTGGAAGAAATAATTGTACAATTAGAAAGGCGACTGGGAAAGGTGGATGCTTTTACTTATTTTTTTTAATAAAATCACCTATTACAGTCTCTCCCTTATTTCGAGGGAATATTGAATTATATACACAGTTAAATATAGACTTCTAAGTCAAATTATTTTATTAAATTGAAAATCATGTTATATATTAATTGTGGGCGCCGGCTAACTCCTAGAGAAAACGCACCTATGTCCATACAAAAACGCATAAAAACGTGCATCGAAACATGCATACCATGATGGATGATGTAGCATGCATGGGGCCAGCGCAAATAGCAAGTGGAAATTACGGAGGCTGCCTCGGGAGTAAACGCCGTTATTTAACACCAAATTACCCCACGATCGTATACCCGCGGGACGCTGTCAAGATGGAGAACTGGATTTTCACAAACAACTCCTCCCCATCCTTATTCTTATTTTTTACCTTAGGTTTTATATAAAATTTAAATGAAATTTATTCCCCATCCTTAATTCTTATTTTTTACCTTAGGTTTTATATAAAATTTAAATGAAATTTATTTAGAAAATAAGATTATATTTTATATTTTATATTTTATTTTTTTAATTTTTACTTTATTAACTAGCAATTGCACCTTGGCGTGCAATGGGTACGCCGAAGAGGTGGGGAAGGTCAATTAGGTTTAAATTTTGATATTTTTATTATTATTTTTTTTTCATACATTTGTGTAGTAAATAAGGTCATTTAGTAAGCTATTTAGAAAATGATGTTTGTGTAACAAAGATCTTAATGGATAGGTGTGAGATTCAAATAAACTATGCATCTACTCCCAAGGATCCAAACATGACTACAAAACACATCTAAATTAGGAAGATAACTAGGCTTCATTACAAATAGGTTCATGTTACGTTTGCATTAAGGAGATAAGGAGAAAGAGGGAGAAAAATAGATAGAGATATAGAGATAGGTAGAGGGAGAGATAAAGATAGAGTTAGGGAGATAGAGATGAAGATATACATAGATACAAAGGAAGAGGGAGACAGAGAGATATGGATGGCGAGATAGAGTGATAGAGAGATAGAGATATAAGTCTCTATCTCCCTTATCTCCACAAACATGGATCATCGATCATTAAAGTTAATTGATTGCACTTAATTTTTGTAAAGGGTTACACGTATTTATGTCAAAAATTTGGGTGAATGTTTTACATGTATATATGTAAATCAATGTTTATATGTCTAAAAGAGAAAAATTAATGGCTTATAAGATTAATAAATAAATAATAATTAAATTAAATAATAAAGTTCTGTAAGTTAATGTTACAATAAATGAGTATTTAATTTTTTAAAATAATAGTATATTAAGTAACATACCACAACACCAATATCAGTAAACAAAATACATTCAACAATAAAATAAATTAATAAAATATTGTTTTATAAGTCTTATGCTATTAAATAAACTATAAATTGCAAATAATTGTGAGTATTGTGTTGGCTACTAACCTATGTATTATATAATATAAAAACTTGGCATTCTCTATATTATTGTGAAAAATATTTGAGTAAGTGTTACTAATTTAGCATTCAAGTTATAATATTTTATTGTTATTTTTTTGATACTTATAAATACAATTACAAACATATTTTAATTAACATATTAATATTGATAATGTATATAACAATCAAAACACAATCAACATATATTACAACACAATTTGTTTTCTTAAAAATATTTTTAAAATAAGTATTGTCATTAAATAACATTTATTAACCAAACAAAATTTGATTAAAGTATTAAGAAAAAAACCTACAATAAAAAATTCATAATCTATCACCTATCTTTTCATAATACTCTTAAGATAATCACTTTACTATAAATAAACTAAAATATCTAACTAAAAATTTAATTAAATGCTTTTTAAAAATATATTGATTGTAAGTTGGAATTTCACCAAAATATTATGTAACCATCAAATATTTGCCTGGAAAAGCTCTTCATGAAATTCATTCGTAAACCACGACACATGAAGGTGGGAATCAGAGGACTGGTGTGGTCGATTCAAGCCTTGTATTAAAACTAGTGCAAAAAACAAAGCTTGACCAATCGTATGGTTGTGTCTTTTTCAGTGTCTCACACAAACATCAAAAGTTACTATTTTACCATGTGATGCTTGACAGAAGAAAGAGCTAAATTTGACAAGTAGGTTAGAATTTTTGCAGCTAAATTCATATGATATGAATCAATGAATTATATTTATAAAATATCATAATGGAGATGAATTTAATCATCATACACACAAATTGGTTGTTTAAAGGCAACAATGGGAGCAACTATATATTTAATCTCCAAAAGCTACATTAAGAAGAATATTTTGTCTAAGTACATTAATTCAAAATTGAGAACATTGCCGTGGCTCTACTTTGGCGAGACTTAAAGTGCTTGATATAAGTGGATGTGTTGAACTACAAACACTTAATGTGGAAAGTTTGAGCTCAATAGAAGTAATTAAAGCTAACAAGTGTTGGAAAATACAGAGCATTCAAGGTGTGGGGCAATTGCAAAATTTGTTTTATTTTTAGATGCAGAGGCATTACCAATTATGATAAGTGCCAATTAATCCTCGCTCATATATGATACTAAGTGTGTTGTCTTTAGCATATGTTGGAACAACATTCATAACCCACACAGGGTCATTAGCTAAGGCAACAAAAAAAACCACCCATATTAGCATTCATGTCCATGATGTTGCGATATCTCCCATGGGCAAGTGGATCATTAAGTTTTTTGTAGCTTGCCACCCAATTTTTCCAAAGTTGGGTGTCTTGGCTAAAATTGTCAGTTGTGATCCCTGCCACACTTCCACTGCTTATTCGAGGTGGAATGGTTGTTGAATGTATTGTCCACTTTTCTAGAACCCCTCCAGTGATATCTTGAACATTATTGACCTGTGGAAGGGGACTTATGCAAGTTTCCATGTCCAAAGGACAAGATGAGATCTAATATATTTATCCCATTTCATAAAGCAGAAGATAATTTGAATGGGTACGCCGAAGAGGTGTGGAAGGTTAATTAGAGAAAATTTTGGTTTATTTTTTGCATACATTTGTGTAGTACATGAAGTCAATTGGCAAGCCATTTTTTGGTCTCAATGTAGAAGTGATAGCTTCAAATCAACTATTTTTTCAAGGAGAAAGATAATCACTATCTATACTAAAAAGTGAGCACTTCACTAAGTGAACATAATGTTACCTTCTTTGATTTTATCATAATATTAGAATCTACTGTATAAAAAATTGAGTTAAACAATAAACATAAATGTTACATCACAATTAAAACATGGTCCCATTTAGCCACTAAAACTATGTTACGTGGTTGCACAAAGTTCCACTCTCCCTTTATTGAGAAAGCTAAACTATTGGCGTTCCACCGTTGTATGTGAAGATTCAAATTCATCATTAACATCATTGTAATACTTGTGTATCTTTCAAAGATTCATTTTTTTATTATTGTAGAAATACTCTGTTTTGTTAACTATTACATGTCACAAAATCCTCCGTGTTCTTAATAAAATGGTTTA
Organism: Sequoia sempervirens; assembly: GCA_007258455.2. Taxonomy (NCBI): domain Eukaryota; kingdom Viridiplantae; phylum Streptophyta; class Pinopsida; order Cupressales; family Cupressaceae; genus Sequoia; species Sequoia sempervirens. The sequence goes on from VDFB02026320.1 coordinate 76,787,065, forward strand.
CAAAATCCAATTTTCTGCAATTGGTTTGTACTTCAAAACCAACACTAAGAATTTTTTGAGAGCCAGTCGTAATGTTGGGATCCCTTGTTTCCTTAACAATGTCGAGATTGGTTCATCTAATCCTGTCAGTACTAATGCCACAAGGAGTATTGAATCCATCCAAATATGAAAGCAATATGTATATGTTTCATCACAAAAGCACAAGGCACTCATACTTCCCTTGTACATCTTGCAAAATTCAATTTATATCATAGAAAGTTTTAGACCATGTCAAATAAAGCAATTGGAACTGACTTTATTTGAAGAAGGAAATGCATGTTTGAATATCTTGCCTAGAGAAAATATAACCAACTTTGACTATCATTGTAAAATAGAAAATCACATTTCTATTTAGGTTATAAGACAAATAGAAAAAAACATGGAATAGTTAATAGTTTAATATTTAAAACCTTGTAATTTTTAAAACATTAACATTGGCAATAATTGTATGAAAAGAAAATGTGTAGAAGGAGAAATATACAGTAACATGTATTCAAACACAAAATAGAGTTCAAAATTTTCCCGAATAACCTCATTCAACTTGATAATGTTCGGGTGACACAATTTCATGAGGCACTGTCAAAAGAACCTCATGCATATTAAATATATTATTATTGTAATTTGTTAAACAAAACTATCAATTATTGAATGGATAACAATATTGAACATCCTCATGGTGTCTACAGTTATATCGCTGCATACTTTCTTTAAGTTCTAAAGTTTTGGGTCTTACTACAATTTAAAGAATTTCCCTTATGTTGAATCCAGTAAGGAGACCCGAATAATGGAGAATGTAAATTGCAATCTTATCTAGAAATTTTTTGCAATAATATTTACTTTGCAGAAGTTCCCCATTTTGTCTCCTATAAACAATATCTCAAATTTCCAAAATGTGATAATCAATCATACAGAAAAATAAAAAGCATCAATAAAGGCACTACTTATATGATATCGACAGTGTGAAGAACGTTTCCCTTCCGCAGGAAACCTAAAGCTTGGAGAATAATAGATATAGTAAATGAAAAATACACCAAAAACAATCTCAATTTAGACAAGATATTGAGCTTAATGGATAAAAACATGGAGCAAATTAACCAGAGCAGTTTTAGCAAAAGGAAATCAAAATCCACTTATTGAAGCATAAATAACAATCGAACTACTTTTTAGGTATTTTGTCAAACAGTTTGCGTGCCTTGTTAATGACATCTAGATCTTGTCTAAAATATAAGGGCTATCATCTTTTATACATCAATTACCATAAAAATCCCAATATAAAATCTGATGAACTCAATAGATGAGTTTCTAGAATAGGGGGTAGGCTGGATTATCTTTGGGGCTTACAAGTTATATCTCCCAAAAACTCTCAATGCACCCAAGGTTGGTCAACTGAAAGAATAAAACTCGTGATTGCTTCTTCTTCTTTTTTTAAAATTATTCAAAGGAGTTGGTAAAATACTCCAATATTTTAAGTGTTTCATTGTCATGAGATCTTAGTATTCCTGTAATTGAATTATCTTTATTAAATAAGAGGAAAAAATAAAAAACATGGAATCTAGTAATCTAGGAAGTTGGATAGAAATAGATCAAGCTATTTAAAAGTGTTTGCCTTAGAGATAGAATATGCTAGTTCAGACAAAATAAAGCAAGTCTCTAGTCCTCAAATCATTCTTAATTGGCTATTCCTAAATTGGTAGTTCTTGCTAGGCCTGGAATTTGACTATCACCCCTACCTGTCATATGAAAATTTTATGATGGTTTGATCATTTAAATGCCTTTCATTTGTTATTTTAAGAAAAATATAAATTGTCAAAAAATTGTTTAATTTATGAATTTTTATATAAAATCTTTTATAAATGCAATATCTTCAAAAAAGAATTACTGTTATAATTAAGAATTAACAAAAGTTTCTAAGTTCATATTAAAAACAAATCTTGTTAAAAATATTCTAAAATTTAAAAACAATTATATTCTAAATTGAAAAGATTCTAAATTAATACATATTTTTATAATAAATATTATAAATCATATATATTAATATAAAACAATGATAGTAAAAATGTGAAAAGTTTCTAAATTCATATTGGAAAATATTAAAAAAATCATATTCTGATTCTAAATTAATTTGTTTTTTATTATGTTGATTATAAAATGATATATATTATAAATTAAAATACTATTATATTTTTTCTATAATAAATTTTTAGTTTTTACGGTTTAGTAGAAATATAGCAAGTCAAACTATACAGAGTAATAAATTTTAAAGTTGTAATATACAGTGTAAAATTGAAAAAAATGTCAAATAGACCATCAAATTCCAAGTCTAGTTCTTGCCATCAAATTCATAGTCACATGCAAAAAAGCAGAATAGAAACAGATCAAACTATTAACAGTGTTGCCTCAGATAGAATCTTCTAGTTCAGATGAAGGCAAGTAGGTCTCTAGTCCTCAAATTCATAGTCACACACAAAATAGCAAAATAGAAATAGATCAAGCTATTTAAAAGTGCTTTCCTCAGATAGAATCTACTAGTTCAGACAAAAGAAAGCGAGTCTCTAGCCCTCAAATCATTTTTAATTTGGCCATTACTGAATTGGTAGTTCTTACCATCAAATTCATACTCACACTCTCACACATAACACATAAGAAAGAAGAATAGAAACAGACCAAACTAATTAAAAGTGTTTTCCTCAGATAGAATCTGCTAGTTCAGACAAAAGTAAGCAAGTCTCTGGTCCTCAAAAATTTCTTAATTTGACCATTCTTAAATTGGAAGTTGTTACCATCAAATTCATAGTCAAAGTTTTTGTCATGACTCTAAATATCAAGCAAAAAATGCCAAAGAAGTTGGAAAACAATATGAATCAACCACACAGCTGTTTAGTAAACACTATTTAAACAGTAAGAACAATACTGCCAATCAAGGTTAAAGGTAAATTTCACAAATTTATTTCTGACAGAAAGAAATCACCAAAAACATACAACCAAAATGCAAATGCAATCACTATATAATCTAATGTAAGAGAAATGTGATGCTATTTGATGGGTTGGATGTAACTGATGCTATTAAAAGGAATCTTAGATCAGGAAGACTTATTTCATACAGAGAATTAAACAAGAACAGACAATACTCAGAATCAAGGAGAGGGATAGATTTCAACAATTTATTTATGGCAACAGATGGCTCCAGTGAACCAAATAAGAATGCAAAAATCAATCACTACAATTGATTCAAATTCTGTACTAACAGGAACTTGAGTTTGATAAATAGTATAATGAAAACTATAAGAAAGAAACTTAGATTACGGTGGGACTTAATCCATATTGGAGATGAATAATACATGTGAAAACAATACTCACATTCAAGGAGGAAAATAGATTTCAAAGATATATTTGAGCAAATTACAAATCCAAGAAACCAAGTACAAAAAATCAATGCACTGTAAATCTTGGTGGATTTTGAAAAGGGAAAAGCCACTGCTGTTACAGGTTTGACAGAAACTTAAAAAAGTATAAAAAGGACTTTTCGGACCAAAATCAAAATGGGTACAAAATTAAATCATTGAAAATGAAAAAAAATTAACTGGGTAGAGAAACCAAATCAACCAAATCTCTAGGAACCGTCGTTGCCTCCAAATCAACACTCCCATTGACTTCACCACGATATGCAGAGTCTTGGTGCTTAACTGAGCTAGGTTAAGGCCACATCCGGGTATGATCTAACCATGATGTATAACACATAGGCTGCATTAAATTTGCATTCACCTATCTAACAAAGTTCCTCTATCCTTTATGCTTCGATGGACGTCCATACTGTTCCAAAGCTCCCATTTTGGCATGGGCCGGGAGGATGCTAGCAAAGGTTGAGGAAATTGGCTTTAAACCTGACAAATGCATTTGCTTGGAAGTTTCTAAATCCTTCTCAACAAATCCCTCTTGTGGATATCCCACAATCATTTCAGTTCACGAAACCATATAACTTTTAGGCGCATTTTCAAACACTTCACGTGCCTTGTCTATGCTTCCACATTTTGCATACATGTCTACCAGCGCAGTTGCAACTACATCTTCTGACAAAATTCTGCTATACTTTATGCTTTGATGTAGTCCATACCTTGTTCCAAAGCTCCCATTCGGCATAGACTGCGAGGATGCTGGTAAAGGTTGTAGAGTTTGGCTTTACACCTGCCACTTGCAATTGCTTGAAAGTTTGTAAAGCCTTTTCAACTATCCATTTTGAATATCTTGCAATCAGGGGCATTTCATGAGAATACATTTCTTTGAGACATTTTGTCAAACAGTTTGCGTGTCTTGTATATGCTTCCACATTTTGCATACATGTCAAACAGGGCAGTTGCAACTGCAACATCTGACAAAATTCCTCTATCCTTATCCCGTTATGGGTGTGCATAGCCTGTTCCAAAGCTCGCATTTCAGCACAACCATGGAGGATGCTCGCAAAGGTTGAGGAGTCTGGCTGATCAGTAAGCTACAAAGCACCCATCCAGAATATCATCTTGATAGAAGCTAGGAACCTTGAAGATTTTGTGTGTTTTCACACAGTTCATGTGACTTGATGGCTTTTGCCATATTGCAAGGTCATTCTTTTCAACAATCTTTTTCCAACATAAAAGATTGGCAAAATCCTCAATTTCATCTTGTTCTTGCTTCAAGTCCTCAGCTGTCCGATTCTGGCCCTTAAAACTGCCAGACCACACTGGAAAATCAAGCTTTCTCTTTAAACCTTTAACCTCAAAATTTCAAAAAATCCAAATTCCTTGGATATCCATGCCCTGTTCCAAAGCTCCCATTTTGGCACAGGCAGGGAGGAAACTGGAAAAGGTTGTGGAATTTAGCTTTACACCTGCCAATTGCATATGCTTGAAAGTTTCTAAAACCTTTTCAACAAATCCATTTTGCACATATCCTGCAATCAATGAGATGACATCTACTTCAGGTATTCTGTCAAACAGTTCGCGTGCCTTGTTAATGCTTCCATTTTTTTCATGCACGTCTACTAGGGCAGTTGCTTCCTCTATCCTTTATGCTTCGATGGATGTCCATACCGTTCCAAAGGTCCCATTTTGGCATTGGGCAGGGAGGATGCTAGCAAAGGTTGCGAAATTTGGCTTTAAACCTGACAATTGCATTTGCTTTGAAATTTCTAAAGCCTTTTCAGCAAATCCATTTTGTGCATATCCGAGACCACATCTCTTTGAGGCACCTTGTCAAACACTTCACGTGCCTTGTCGATGCTTCCATCTTTTCTGTGGCACGGATGAAGGCATCTATGCCCGATAGTTCGTTGTTCATCATGATTTTGCTAAGAGGGGCTCTGAGATTACCCTGTGGCTGAGGATTACAAACGAAAGAAGCGGGAGAAGGGTAAAGGCGATGGCTCCGAGGAGTTTTGCAGACCGACATAATGTGGAGAACATAATGTGGAAGGGATGTGCAGGGGTGTTGATATAAAGTTTTTCAATGAGACGTCTACGCAGCACTCGAGATAACTGTATTTATTAAAAATAAAATAAAATCGACTTCCACACGGTTTGGAAAAAATGCGAGAAAAGGCAACATAGAATGAACCGGGAAAAAGTCAACATAAAAAATGAACGGTCACTATCGCTGCAATCGTATGACATCCCTTCTTGAATATGATGAACCGTAGATTTCATAATTTAGCTCGGCCTTTCTCAAATAGGATACGCCTTCGGCGTAAAATATATATTATATTTATTATTATTATTTTTGAATTTGAATATTTAATCATAATTTTAAAATTATAAAATACTTTAAATATTAATAAAATTAATAAAAAATTAAAATTTTATTTTAATGTAAAGTATATAAAATATTTAGTATAAAAAATATTTAAATTTTTAAAAGATGTTTCTATTAAATGAATTTAAATATTAAAAATTTCATATCTTTAATATATATTAATATTAATTTTTTTTAAGAAAATAAGTTCAAAATTTAATATTAAAATTTTTCATATCTTTAATATATATTAATACTAATTTTTTTTTTATAAAAATAAGTTTTAAATTTAATATTTAGTATTTAGTATAAAAAATATATAAATTGTTAGAAAGTTTAAATTTATAGATTTTTATTTTAAGGTAAAATATTTAGTATAAAAAATATTTAAATTTAAAATTTAAAGATTTACGTAAGTTTAAAATGAGTTAAGTAAATCTAAGTACTAAAAATTTACCTAACTCATTTTAACTTAGATAAATTTTTAAATTTTAATCTTTAAATGTAAACTTTTATCTAATTTTAAAATTTAAAGATTTACAAATTTAAAATGAGTTAGGTAAATCTTTAATACTTACATAAATCTTTAAATTTTAATATTTTTTATACTAAATATTTTACATTAAAATAAATCTTTAAAATGAGTTACGCAAATCTTTAAATTTAATTTTTTTTTAAAATTTAAATATTTTTTATACTAAACATTAAATATTAAATTTTAAACTTATTTTATCAAAAATAATTTAATATTAATATATATTAAAGATATGAAATTTTATATTTAAATTAATTTAATAGAAACATTTTTAAAAATTTTAAAAATTTATACTTAATATTTACATTAAAATAAAATTTTAAATTTTATTAATATTTGAATAATTTTAAAATTATGATTAAATATTGAAATTTTAAAAAAATAATAAATATAATATATATTTAATAAAAAATAAAATAAAATATAATCTTATTAGTTCCTGCCCGTGGCAGGAATACTTATGCTTTCACCTAGATCTATTTTGTTTGCAAATACCAACCAATAGAAGCGACGAATTAAACTATGGGTACAAATTTTTCTAAAGTTTATTTTTATGTCATATTTATTTAATATTTTTCACACACATTTTGTCAAATTCTATTGGACAATCGATGACTACAGTCATATTTTGGATGATGTAATCAATTTGAATATTGTATGGTTTGGCATCGAAATAATTGTTTTAGTGGAAGAGTGGTGTAGTGGGTAGTGCTTTTTACTGTGCCACTTGACTATGGAGACTATTGACTGCATAATGCATCTTTATGGTTTGGCATCGAAATAATTGTTTTAGTGGAAGAGTGGTGTAGTTGGTAGTGTGTTTTCCTGTGCCAATTGACTATGGAGACTATTGACTGCATTATTGCAGCTGACGGCCGACAAAATGATTGTATGGAGATTGTTTTTTGATTAAAAAACTCAATAATACGATTTTCTTCGAATCTTCATTTTTTGCCACACTATCAAAAAAAATCCAAGGTTTTATAAATACGTCTTATGAGTTTGCAAATTGCGAATGTGTGGGAAAAACACTGGGAGTTTCTAAAGTGTTGTGCAGTCTTCGACAACGAAAATAAGCTGAATCAAAATTTTAAACAGGTGCATTTTTTTCATCAGATTTGCTTTATTGTTTTGCGATTGAAAATAGTTTTAATATTTGCAGATTTATAAACAATGTTTTATTGAATGGGTGTTGTATTTCTTTCGATTTCTCAGAATGGAAAGATTTTCATTTTCAAAGATGGATATAGATTAGTGTTTAGTATTATAAAACAGCAGTTGTCGGCTGTACGTTTGTTTAGCATTTTTGTCTGAAATATCAGATTGATTGTACTGGTAAAATCCAGACTTCCCTTCATAAGACAAGCAGCCTCTTGGCTTGATCTTCGTCTTCTTCACCAATATCATTAAATCTAAATATAATGTAACCTTCCAGTGAACCTTCTGCTTCTGGCTAGTTGCTTTCAAAGCTCAAACCAACATCAGCCATTGTATCTATCACTACACTCCAATCCATTAGAAATCTCGGCTCTTGGGAACTCAATAATTGATTATATGAAGGTGAATGGATCGTGGTCGTGGTCGTCTATTTGTCATTTGTTTATTGGTTTTCGTTTTGTTCTGCCTCCTGAATGTGCACATTATTAGATGGAGGACTGCTTTATTTTAATTTTAAGGCATGTTCGTCTATCGCCTATGCTCTTTAATTCCATTGCCATTGTTTGACCCCGTAACTACACGTTAACAAGTCAACCGCGTAAACGAAATTTTCTGTGGTTTAACTTGGGAGATTAATACAAGGTTAAAAGGGTGATTAAGCGCTTGGGTTTCTATTTTTTGTTTATCATTTTTGGATTGTGTGTGATTGATTGTGGTCTGCAGTAATGTGCCGTATTAACTATCAATTAGCGTGTTTTCTAGTGCACGTGTGTTGGTGGAAAACAATTTCAACGATTGCATGTTTTTAATGTTTTCCTTGCGAGAAATTAGGCTAGCCTATATGGTTTCCTACAGGTCGGGCAGAAGAACGCTTACTATAATTATTTCTGCTTACCCTCCTAACTTCTAGAAATCGCCCCCGATTACCCAAACACAAATTTATTTCGTACGTACAAACTCTTTTCCACACAAATGAACACAAACTTTCAGAAGATGAAAGTGCGAATAAAAGTCTTGCCCAAAAAATGCTCCACAAAGGAGCTTTCGAAATCTGCCTCTTCCCGATTGCTGTCTTTCAGCTTCTGCCTTTCTCCAACTACTGTAAACTTCGACACACAATTTTTCCAAAAGCTTTACAACTTAATATCATGCACTGACAAAATCTGATGTTTATTATAATCAATCTCGACCAAATTTCCCAACAAAGGGCTTATGCCGATCAAATTCTGAAACACCTCGCACTTTTTGCATAGCAGGACACAAAGTGGAAACATGTAAACCAGATTCTAAATAAATCGATTATCGGCCCACCTTCACCAAATTCTTCAAAATGCCCGCCAAAATTGGCCGAGAGAAGATAAATCGCGGCCGATTTTATCATGAAAAAGATTTATCTCCGCCGAATTTGTCAGGGGTAGCTGAATGAGCACCAAATTGTGAATATCTGGGCTTAATCACGATCAAATCTGTGCGAAAACTGTCTCAAATCTGGGGCAAAAGGCGAGGCGTCAACAGGGTTTCTCCTAAAACCAGCTTTATGATTATTATTAGTATTATGATTATAACATTTTATTTGTTTGATGAAATTTTGAATACACTCTCCCCACCCACCAAGCAACTCCACAACGCAACACCCCTCCACTTATCAGCGGAATCGTAGAAATCATTTTTTAAATCTAATTAATTTAAGACCACAATTATTAGCAAATGATGTTTTGATGAGGTTTTTGCCTGTCTAAGACGTGGTTCAAAAGCAAAATTTATTAGTGTCCTCAGGTGAAGGCGAGATTACAGTTAAAGCAAAATTTATTAGTAGACTCGAACTAGTTAAAACATTTTTCACTGCCTGCGCGTAACGCTCTTGACCGTGACACGTGTCAGGGCTCCAGCGAGTGCAGCCTTGTTTGAAGCAACCGCATTCTGGACATGAAAAGTTTTCCACATTACCCGTGTGTCAGTGGGCGCTACATTTTTATAGAAATATTTATGCCATGTCTTTTATTGCTTGCATTGAAGAATGGTCTATAAACTTAGCATTTATTTTAAATGATAAGGTTATATTTAATTGTAATTTTTTATTTAATATATAGTATTTTTATTTTATTTTTAATATTAAAATTTAAATATTTAATTATATTTTTTTAAAATTTTAAAATATTTAGAATATTATTAAAATGAAATAAAAATTGTTTTTTTATTATAATGTAAAACATATGAATATATAATATAAAAAATATATTGAAATCATGAAAAAAATTGTTTATATGAAATTAATTTAAATATGAAAATTTGATAGTTTTAAGAAAAATTAATGTTTAAATTTTGATAAAAATATAATTTTGTTCATGAATTTTCTATTTGATTATTAATAAACAATGTTCAATTTTAAAATAAAACTTTGAATCTTATGTATAAGACTTTTTTAAATATTTAAATTTTAAAAAAATATGAAAGTATAATTTTGTGCAATAAAATATAATTTTTTTTAATAAACTTTTATATTGTAATATTTTTCAAACATTTTTTACTATATGCATATTTGTACTAATTCAATTTTCTTATAGAATACAACTACAATCACAAATGTAATTTTTCCAATATGAATAAGTATTTTAGAGTATATAAAGGTTTTGCAATGTGACTATGTGTTAATGATTTTAATTAGGGTTCATCATGGATATATTATGTTGCACCATACTCTACATTTGAAATTTCAAACTATAAATTGATTGTTCTAGATTTGTCATTATCTTATCAACTTGCACATAACACACTTTTTGTTGAATGAATAGACGAGTCATTTGCTATCACCAAATGAATCATACTAGTGCATATCAAACGTACCTACACTAGACAATTCAATCGATATTACATCAACTGTAGAACAACATTGACAGCCTAGGAATTATATTCTTATCATGGAACCAGATGAAGCATATATAATTTACATCATTCATTTTTTGACTATGTAGAATTGGAGACATTTGGTTTTGGCAAAAGCATTTTTGTGTTAAATTTTGTTTCATTATACTATTGAAGTTGATAGTATATGCAACATGGTTTAATACTAAAAATGCTTTGGCTGAAATAAAAGTTGTCCAATGCAAGTATCTATATCGTAAACATGATGTTACATATTTGAAGAATGCAAACCATAGTTTATTAAATATTGAGGAAATGGTATTTGAGTACCAACATCTATCCATGTATTTGCGAAAATTGTCCTCGAGAAAATAGAAGATGACAATTAGTGTGAATGAAAAAATATAACAAAGAATGCAATATATGTGTGTCAAGCACCTTTATGATGGCTACACAAGCTCATATTGATGACTATGGCATAAAGGGTATCGTTTCATGAAGTTTCAAACTACAACAGACTTAAAATAATTGGTTTGCCTTACAAGTGTAATGGCCATGATCATAGGTAGAGAAGCTCACATTGACCAGTATGTTGTAAAGAGTATGTGTCATGAAATATAATACATATGCTTCTCAGAAAATGAATAAAGCACATCCAATAGGACTTGAACATATGTTTAACATCTGGAATGTTTACAACGCACTTGACTTAGGTCCTGAATCCGTCTGCTGTGCGGTTTATATATATCACGGTGTGATTTTTTTCATAGCAATGGAATTTGTGTTGTTTCGAGAATTTTTAGGTCTGTGGAGTTAATACTAGTATTTGTTCCAGTGTATTTAATCATCATCAAAGGCATTTTCACATCAGATTTCAAAGTGGGCCATAGTTGAAATTTTTTAATTTCCAAAGATTTCTTTGTTTTGACAAAAACAATCTAGGAGTTATGTCATTGGAATTGTGAAAATTTCTCATTTTTGAGAAAGCAATTTGTCATTAGAATGCATATTTAAAACCATCATCTTTTGCAGTTGAAGGACATCAAGGCAACAGAATGAGAAAGTTATGCAAAAGGAATACAAATGTTGACAATGGCTATGACAAGATGATGTTAATGGGATTTGCAATTTTGATAACAGAAATGTTGATCCTCTTTGCATTGCTCATCTTAGTAAAAAAAACATCTCATTTTATAATATTAGCTGTAGCAAGTGTATTACTCATATTTTATATATTTGGCATTTGACTATTTGTTAGAAATAAAATACAGTTACTCTATGAATATGGTAAAGACTTTTAGATAAATAAATAAGTTGTGAATTTATTCTATTCTAATCTATGTTGTGTTTCCTATACATAATTGTTTGTTATCAAATTTGCATTAAGAAATTTCAATTTGCACTTGATAAAACATTAGAAATGCATATATGTTAGATAGGGAAATGTTTTGACAAAGTGTCAATTGTGCTTTAGAAAATTAAACGAAGCAATGGAGAAAAGATACAAATGTGTAAGAAAAAGATCGAGTAGTTATGGTGCAGAAATCTATAACCCCAACTTAAAGAAGCAACAATGGCTTGGAACTTTTGACAGTGCAGAAGAAGCAGCCCATGCTTATGATAAAGCTGCAATTGCAATTGCAGGAAAGAATGCAATCACCAATTTCCTCTATATCGATTCTAAACAATCTAGTGACTTGTCAAAGGAACCTACTACTGAATTATGTGAACCTGAATCGAGAATAAAAAAAAAGAAGTCAGAGAATATATTTGGAAAACAGTGTGCATCTGATCGATGCAAAGAGAAAGTAGAAGAAAACAAAGAGCTATGTTTGAATTATGTTGAGTCTAAACAATTTGTAAAAATTAGGTCATATAGAGGTGTTAGGCAACGTCCCTGGGGTAGCTACATTGCAGAAATTTGGAATAATAAATTGAAAAAATGACAATGGCTGGGAAGTTTTGTAACTGCTAAACAAGCTGCCTATGCTTATGATATGGCTGCAATATCCATTAAAGGAAATAAGGCAAAGACAAATTTCAACTATACCAATTCAGACACAGGAGACTTATCACAATCCAGTAAATTTGTGAAACAAACTTTGCTTCAGAAGAGCTCAAGTAGTTTAAGAATAGAAGAAGTAGGATCATATCCCATGACTGATAACAATATTTCTCAAGAGAACATTGTTAATGATATACAATGTTTTCCAAATATGATGGATGACAATCAATCCCTTCTTGACCCTCATTACAACAAATTAGGTCTTCCTATTTCTGATCCAAAAGATATTAGTCTCATCTGTAGTACCAATATTGATACTAGAATACCATTGCAAGACTATATCTTTGATAATTCTATTACAAACTTTGGCATGCATTTTCCAAGTACATTTGAATCTGTCAATTTTGATATCTTTTGTCAAAATCCCAAGTTTGCAAGCCCATCTTCATTGCCATGCTTCGAGCCCAATATTAGCTCTACTGATAGCCCTATTCTAGTTAGTTGTTCCAAAAATGATATGACTTCAACAATGAATACTGAGAAATTGAATTTTCTGAAAGAAATTGAAAGTCAAGATACATTCCCATTCTTGATAGATTCTCGATTTGCAATTGACAGTCTTGAGAGAAAGGAGCAAAACAATATCAATTATGATATTAGCAATTTGTATGAAGTTGGTACTGCTTGTACATCGATTTACATGAAGAAACATGTTCCTCCTCCAGCTCCTGCCACATCTCCAGTATCAGCATTCACTTTAGATACAATTTCTTCTGAGGAATTTGTTAATGTTTCTTCTCCATAGGGAAGCTCTATCTAGTTCGCACAATTCCATATATGTTTTGTTTTTCGTATTGAACAATACAATTTGAAGCATATTATTCTTATGATAAACTTTACCAATAGTTTTCTTATGTTATTGGAATCTTCTAAATGTGCATATCTAATCATCTAAATAGGGTGACAATGTGAGAACAATAATTTAGAGTCTCAAATGTTTTGTAGTATGAATGCATTTTGCAATATATCATTTATCATCTTTATAAAATAACAAACGTCTTGTTCTATATAAATTTCCACTACAATACAAATCCAATTTATATAAATAGATGTAGTTAGAATTATCATATTTAGTATGTCATTTATACAATCTATGAAAGCTAAAGTAGAAAATTGTGAATACTTGATATCCAAATAAGAATGCACCTAAATAGTTTTGTATATGGATTCTCCATGATATCTAAGAGATTAAATATCATATCATTTTTGATAATCATGTATGTTAAATATGGATTACAAACTTCATACAAGGTTTACAAAATATATAAATTTAATGAGAATTACTTTAACAAAATACATATGTGAACAATTCAATGTATAGATTTCAATTTTGTTGTTTACATACCATAGTTAAAACAAAGACATTTAAACAAAGATATTTGATTTACTCATTTTATCATCTTGCAAAAGTAAATTAGTCATGTGACAATTTCTACGTACTGTGAAGAATAATAGATATGAATGTGAGCAAAATATATTTTTTATATAATCATATGTTAAATTTGAAATAGACATGAGTAGATTTACAGAGTTTTTGCATAGTAAAATATATATATAATTTCAATACACTTAATATATTACAACTTCAACTCCATAAAATTAATAACAATCACATCTTCGTATTGCAGACGCTGAAGCAAGAAGAGAAGATCCTCAAACTATTATTTTACACATTAAATACAAGCACAACTACTAATTGTTCTTTTCATAAACTTATCAGGTACATCAAACCTCTATTCTTTCTTGTCGACAAATCTTTTTTTCCTCACAAAAATGAAGAGAAAAATAGAAAATATAAAAGGAAAAGCAAAAGAAATCATAGATGTAGAAAATTATACATTACTAAATCGTTGTCAAGTATATAATATTGATGATGCGCTTAGAATTGAGGGCCTCTTTAGAACTAATACATTTAAGTACAATGTAGGAGATTGTATTTTTGATTCATTAGCATTTCTACTTAATTATCGCTATACCTCATCTGAATTACGCAACGGAACAATTGATTACTTTATAAAATGCTATTCAGAACATGATGAAGAAGCAACTTGGTCATATAACAATGAATTACATCCAAATACATTAGATGTACTGCATAAAATAGACAACATTGAAACTTATTTTCGCAGAATGCGAAAATCAGCTATGCCAACCACAAATAATGAAGAAATTGGATTATGGGGAGACACATTTTGTATTAAGTGGCTATCCAAATGGCTAGGCATACAAATAAAGGTTTGGTCAGTAAGAACGGCACGTAAATATTTGCATTTTAATGAATCATCTAATGCAGAATCACACTGTATCCTTTTCCATGATACAAATCCTCTTCATGGACACTTTGAGCCACTTCTGTCATATCAACTGCATTCGACTAATATCAATTCAACTGCATCACTTCGTCAAATTAAAAAACTAATTAGAAACACAAACAAAAACAACAAGATCGAAATTAATCAAATTCAAAACATTCAACAATATACCCTCAACTCACAACGAAAAATCAAAAAACAAATATGTTCAAAAAAGATTGCAACATGTAGAAAGTTGAAAAAAGGAATTTCAAAATCAGCCATTGAATTGTTCAAAAAACAAATTGAAGATACACCTAGATATGTATGTTCAATTTGTCAAATGTTGCATTTTAAAAAAGACATTACAACTATCAAAGACAAAGAAATAAAAATGTATTATAGCTTGTCCACAAATAAACAAATCACAACAACAAACTATATTTGTTCCAAATGCAAAGCATCGTTGAATGAATGTAAATTACCAACATATGCAACTCCAAATTACATCCGAACAAATAATCCATTAGGATATGTGGCAATGTTGACACAACTAGAAGAACAACTAGTGTCCCTTAGAATTGCATTTGCCCAAATTTGGCAATTAGGATACAAAAATTCACAATTAGGTTTGACCGGGTCTATTATAAATGTACCAGTTAACTCTGATATCATACAACGAGCATTACCACGTTCAACGAACAAAACATCAACAATAGTTGTTGCTCTTAAAAGACGCTTGCAGTATAAAAATGCATACCAAACAGGAATGGTACGTGCAAATATGATAATGAAAGCGTTGGATCAATTATCAAACCAAAAATTATACAAGATGGAGAATGTTGAGATAAACAAAGACTGGATTGAAATTCTACAACTAGATAGTACAAAGGATAGAACAAGTGATAACAATACAAGCGACAACGATGTTGAAAGCGATATTGAAAAAGAACTACCTAGTGAAACATTGATACATGGTTTCACCGAATCTAAGTGCATACATGAAATGCAAGACAAGATCATAGAAATTGCACCAGCAGAAGGAAATAATCCAATTGGAATATTTAAAGATAAATACGCTGAAGAGATGAATTTCCCTACACTGTTCTTTGGCAATCCACGTGATGAAGACATTGTCAAAAGATATTCGTATCAAAAAATTGTAAAGTGGGAATTACAACTTTCAAATAGGAAATTTGCTTACCACACTACAAATCTATTCTTCAAAACCATTAAAATTCTAATACAACAAGTGCTATCCACAATATGGGTGAGATTACGTAAGGGGCAATTAAAAGGGAGAAGGCTACTAGCAAAAGATGTGAAACATAAACCTAATTTAGAAAATATTTTGAAATCCGACATTGGTTATGTCGATTTCAAAAAAATAAGAATATCTCCAGATTATTTGCATCAACTAAAAAAAAATCTATTTGCGATGATAAGACAACTTGGACCACCAACTTTTTTTGTTACATTTACAAGTGCTGAACAATATTGGGAACCATTAACCAAAACACTTGAAGAACTACATCGTACATATCAAAAAGAAACCAACCATGAAGAATCAAATAGTACAATCGAAGATAGAAGAATTCATTTGATTCGAAGAGATCCGATTACATGTGCACGCTATTATAAACATAGAATTAATGCAATGAAGAAATTAATATTAACAGACAATTCCTTTTTTGGAACCATTTCAGATTATTTCTCCATAACCGAATTTCAAAATCGTGGAAATGAGCATGATCATTTCCTCTTGTGGATTAGACAAGCACCAATTTACGGAAGAGATAGTAACATAACTATTGAACATTTTGTAGACAACTACATTACTTGTAACACTGAACATCTACATCCAGATATAGCTACAATACACAAACATCACCACACCAAACAATGTCAAAAGTCGAAGAAACAAAGTTGTAGATATAATTTTCCACTCCCACCAATGAAGAAAACTACAATTTTGGAACCAACTAAAACCAATGACGAAAATGTGATTTCAACAGCATCAAAAATACTTACCACTTTACAACAAGCAAACTATGACAAATCAATCTCATTTCAAATGTTCATAGATGAAATGAATATTACTGAAGATGAATACATAATTGCCATCAAGTCTACAATCCATAGGCCGACAATATTTTTGAAAAGGAAACCATCAGACATATGGAATAATAGTTTTGCTAGAACAATGCCTGAAATATGGAAAGCAAATACAAATGCACAATTTGTATTGAATGCATATGCAGCAGCTATGTATTGTAGCTCGTATATGACAAAAGTAGACAAGTCAATGACAAATGCATTCAAAAGAATTCGTAAAGATCATGAACAAAATAGTATCGATGCAATAAATATGATTAGTAAACTAGGAAACGCATTACTCAATTTACAACAAATGTCTTCGCAACAAGCAACACACATTGCTTTATCGCTTCCATTAAACTATAGTTCAAGAAAATGTGTATTCATTGATACAAGAAATGAGGACGAGAGAACATTTGTCTTAAAATCAACTAAACAATTGAGCAAAGAACCAGATGATTCAGAAAACGTAACATCAAAATCATTGATAGATTACTATCTAGCACGACCAACAACACTATCACACATTTGTCTTGCAGATTTCATTTCTAATTATAGAAAACATGGCAAAAAATTACAAAGTAAAGCTAAAGCAAATATAATACGTTTTGTAAACTTCAACAAACATATTGACTTAGAAAACCATTGTAGAGAACAATTACTACTATATGTGCCATTTACACAAAGTGAAAAATCACTTAAAAATGGATTCCAAACATGGCACAGTGCTTATTTGTATCATGAAAATATTATTACATCAAATCATATAAAATACAACTACAAAGTCAACCCTATCTGGGGCGACATTGAAAAAGCAATAGACGAAATCAACACAAACAATGATCTTGATCAAAATGAAAGCCTTACTGAAAATCGTATGTAGATGAAAGAACAATATAATATACAATTAGATATTGAGACAGAAAAAATCAACAAAACAAATACAATATTTCAAAACAAATTTGAAATTGCAAAACATCCTCAAATAATAGACAATTCTGAGTACTACAAATTAAGACGAATGTTAAACAAAGAACAACAAGCAATTGTAAAAGACATCACATTGAAAAAAATAAACAACATCAAAGCACCATTACACTTGTTCTTAACAGGAGGTGCTGGAACGGGGAAAACATTTACCGCAAAAGCCATATATCAAACACTTATTCGCATATACAACTCATCTATTGAGAACGATCCAAATAAACCAAAAGGACTGATACTTGCTTATACAGGAAAAGCAGCATATAACATAGGTGGATTGACAATTCATTCAGCATTACACATGCCATTTAACAAGTCAGAATTCATTCCATTGAGTTCTGAAACATTGGATGCTATGTCAAAGCATTATCAACAACTCCGTGTGGTATTGATAGACGAAATTTCTCTAGTGGGTTCAAGATTTCTACGTTACATTGACAAACGTTTACGAGACATAATGCAAACCCCCACTAGCTATTTCAGAAATCTAGATACAATTTTTTGTGGTGATCTTTACCAAGTACAACCTGTACAAGATGCACTAGTATTTGAGAATCCTCAAACATTAAATGAATTAATGCCTTATAGCTTTTGGAAACAAAATATAAAATGCTATGCACTGCAATCGACAATGCGACAAAAAGATGAGAAATTTGTTTCAATACTCAATAGAATCCGAGTTGGATCCTAGACAATTCAAGACTTGGAGTATTTAAATAAAAAATGTTTGCGCTCACCGCCAATGGACCCAACATTCCCTTTCCTCTTCTATAGAAGGAAAGATGTGGAAAAAAACAATGAAAACATGTTATCCATCACACAAGGAGAGGTAATTATATTGAATGCAATTGATGAACATGATGACAACTCTAATACAATTATGTTGTATGACCACTCAATTAATCTACCATCTCAGATACTCTTAAAACCTAATATGCTAGTTGAAATATATGCTGGAAATTATGACACGGAAGATGGGCTTGTCAATGGATCAGATGGAACATTCCAAGCATACACAAAATACACTAATTTTGATATAGTTTGGATCAAGTTCACTGACTCAAAAGTTGGACATCGACAAGCAAAAAGACTAGTGCAATGTTATAGTGAGTGCATAGACAAAAGTTGGACACCCATACTTCACATTGCAAAGCCTACTAAAAACCTATACAACCAAAAAAAATTGACAATCAGAAAACAATTTCCAATACAACTAGCATGTGCTCGTACTATTCATAGATCACAAGGCCTTACAATGCAAGCATTAGCATTTGATCCATCAGGCATAAACAAACATGGTTTGGCATATACATCACTATCATGTACACGAACAATTGACACATTGTTCTTGATAAGACCTCTAACACAAAACCATTTCAAAGTGAAAAAAAAAGTAATTAATGAAATGTCACGCCTACAATCAACATCAATTTGGGAGTTTGAAAATCACCATCTCCAAAGCAATAGTGACAAACAATTACTACTAACCACATTCAATACTCGTAACCTGCTTGTACATATCGAAGACATTCTTAGTGACCATGAAATGATGTCAACATATATTATTTGTCTACAAGAAACACATATGCAACTATCAAAACATAATAATGAATTCCAAAATTTTAATCATTTCTCAACAAATCACATACATGGTGTAACAACATTTACTAGAAATAATCTATCAATTTCAAAAACAGTGCAACATAAAACAACAAATGTAGAAGCTATAACAATAACAATAAATTTGCCAAGTGATGAGATCAACATATGTAATCTATATGCAAGACCCACCACACCAGTAACAGAAATTATAACAATCACAAATCAAGTATTTTCCTCTATCAATTTAACATCAACTTTATATATTGTAGGCGACTTCAACATTGATATGTCAGTCGATAATGCACGAAAGAATTGGCTATCAAATCACATGCACAATTCTAAAATGAATTTTATGTTATATAAATTAAACCATGTCAACAAGCCACTAATTGATCATATTTGGTGTAACATAAATGCAAAACCATGTTGTATTTACAAATCAGAAGCATATTGGAGTGATCATGATCCTATTTATATAAACATTGAAACAAATGACAAATTCAAATACACTTAGTATCTTTTTAAAAATATTAACATTATCAGTATTTCTTGTAGCTAACAATGGAGTCCAGCAAGAGAGCCGAAACAAGCCAGAAAACCATTCAACAAATATCAAAAAGGTGAAAGGCATTGTCTATGTTCAATTATACTATCCAAATTACCCTTGAAAACAATAAATTCAACTGATGTAAACATTGCAGATCCAAAAGCAAGAAGAAAAATACAGTATCAATTGAAGAACTTCACTCGCACAAGGGAGGAAATATATTTGAAGGAGAAGTAATTGTGGTCTACAAAACAACTCTTGACAAACAAAACAATACAAAAGAAGTTCTTCGTGCAGATTTAACTGATGAAAAAGGTGAAATGACAATTACTATCAATGTAATTGGTGTCCTTGTAAAACATCATGAATCAAAAATAGTTCCTGGAACAGCTATATGCATTACAAATTTCCAAATTGCACCAAAGACAGACTATGACAGAGGTGATTGTGACTGCATCTTGATTTTCACAAACACAACAACAGTTGAAGTCATACCGTGCATGCATGATGAATACAAATTCATACCAACTAGCACAATTAGACAACTTCTTACAAGTGAAGAAAACTATGCAATTGGATCTGTAGCGGCACTTGTGGTGGGAACAAAAAGAACTTCTTTCCAATTTTTTGTTGAAATAAAAGATGGCCATTCAGAAATGGACAAAGCACAGGTATTTAAATATTCCTCTAATGCTTGATTTCATTGCAATTTACATCAATTACTGTTACCATATTTTTAACTAAAGATAAATGTTGAAATAAAAAAATGCATCCACAATATAGGTACAAATACACGAGAGTTTGGAACATCATTTCTCTTCAATGGAAGAACAAATACGCCTCGAACAATATCCAATCATGTTGTTGAGGAACATTGTAAAGAGGCGAGAATCAAGATACAACACTCTACAAACAACTCAATCAACATACATCAGCAAATTGAATAACAAGAGGGCCCTCGAGTATCTCAACAATTTGTTGCATTCAACAACTGAGGTAACTAAGGCATTTGATTATGTTAGCAATTTGTTGTATTCAACATTTAACAAAATCACATTTGCACCTATGCAATTATATACTATTAGAAAATGATTAAAAAATACATAATATACATCTTTGTTATATTTTGCAGATTTATGGAACAATAAGAATAGCCAATGCATTTGCAAATCCATTTCAAGCTTTTTGTCCAAATTGTAACTACAAATTTGATACATATGGAGAACTACAAGAACAAACTGCCTTTTGTATTAAATGCAAACAACAAGTTGCATATATCTACTCTCACTACTTGAAAGTGATTTTGACAAGTGATAGAAAGAAAACAATGGAATGTACAATGGATAGATCTATTATGCAACTCTTGCTTCCCGAATTACTAAACATTTCCTATGAAGAATACATTGATGACAAATCATCAATTGTCTTCATCCTAAGAGACTTCTGCAAAAAAGGACATTTCAAATTGAATCCAAACAACCTCATAACCAATGCACAATCTATTGAAGAATGATATATACATCTTATATCCAGGTACGCTTGTATTTCACAAACATTTAGCTTCATTTAAAAATTCAATTTCTATACTACATTATCTATTGAAAGATTATCACATAAAATAAAAACAATGTGCTCATAACCATCTTCAAACATTTTTCTGCAGAAGGGAATGTCCAAAAACATGTGGATTGTCATCTGCAGCAAGGAGAATAACTGCCATAGCTTGAACAAGAAGAATAAATATGCAATAGTTCTATATGTTATAGGATTTTCATTTCACAATTAATCACTACAACAAACAATAATATAATTATCTACTACCATTTGTAATGTATTGACCATGGTGGTCTATAGACAGAAAAATGCATATTCATGACTTTTCTATGCATTTACACTCATACTTATTTCGACTTTTCTATGAACATTGCTATGCAACTACATTGATATATATTTCTACTTTTATATCTAAATTCTTCACTTTGCTATGCATTTATATTCATATATATTTAAATACCTGTGCTTTGTCCATTTCTGAATGGCCATCTTTTATTTCAACAAAAAATTGGAAAGAAGTTATTTTTGTTCCCACCACAAGTGTCGCTACAGATCCAATTGCATAGTTTTCTTCACTTGTAAGAAGTTGTCTAATTGTGCTAGTTGGTATGACTATGTATTCATCATGCATGCATGGTGTGACTTCAACTGTTGTTGTGTTTGTGAAAATCAAGATGCAATCACAATCACCTCTGTCATAGTCTGTCTTTGGTGCAATTTGGAAATTTGTAATGCATATAGCTGTTCCAAGAACTATTGTTAATTCATGTTGTTTTACAAGGACACCAATTACATTGATAGTAATTGTCATTTCACCTTTTTCATCAGTTAAATCCGCACAAAGAACTTATTTTGTATTGTTTTGTTTGTCAAGACTTGTTTTCTAGACCACAATTACATCTCCTTCAAATATATTTCCTCCCTTGTGCGAGTGAAGTTCTTCAATTGATACTGTATTTTTCTTCTTGCTTTTGGATCTGCAATGTTTACATCAGTTGAATTTATTGTTTTCAAGAGTAATTTGGATAGTATAATTGAACATAGACAATGCTTTTCACCTTTTTGATATTTGTTGAATAGTTTATATAAATAGGATCATGATCACTCCAATATGCTTCTGATTTGTAAATACAACATGGTTTTGCATTTATGTTACACCAAATATGATCAATTAGTGGCTCGTTGACATGGTTTAATTTATATAACATAAAATTCATTTTAGAATTGTTCATGTGACTTGATAGCCAATTCTTTCGTGCACTGACATATCAATGTTGAAGTCGCCTAGAATATATAAAGTTGATGTTAAATTGATAGAGGATAATACTTGATTTGTGATTGTTATAATTTATATTACTGGTGTGGTGGGTCTTGCATATAGATTACATATGTTGATCTCATCACTTGGAAAATTTATTGTTATTGTTATAGCTTCTACATTTGTTGTTTTATATTGCACTGTGTTTGAAATGGATACATTATTTCTAGTAAATGTTAGTTGCTCTTAAAAGACGCTTGCAGTATAAAAATGCATACCAAACAGGAATGGTACGTGCAAATATGATAATGAAAGCGTTCAATCAATGACCAAACAAAAAACAAACAACAACAACAACAACTATTACCACTATGTTAAGCAACTCTCAAACAAACAACAACTCACAAATCCTACCGGCAGGAATCGGACGCAATGCGTCTCTTGTTTTTAAAATAAATTTCATTGAAATTTTATACAAAACCCAAGCCAAAATATAAGAGTAAGGACGGAGTCGTTTGCACTTTGCAAGGAGTTTAAAGAGAGAAAATCCAGGAAATCCTCCCTAACGTACGAACGTCGTGCGGTGCATTCTGTTGCCTCTATATCCATTGCCAATTTGTATGGCATTCAGTGAATGTCCGTGAAAGTTCCGATTTGGGGGAGACATGTTTTATGTGCAAATGTGCAAATCAGCAAATACAATAACTTAGATATTTTACATGTTAACTAGTGTTAGTATGTAGTTTTTAGTGCTTCTTGTGATTTGAATGGTCTGGGTTTTTTTCATACTATTATCTTTTATAACATTCAATGTATTCTAACCTACAATTTTATTTATAACATCCAATGTATTCTAACCTATAATTTTACAAAACAGTTGGATGTAATTACAATATTTTTTATTTAGACAATAAGAACGTAATGTAAGGCGCCTTCAAAATTTATAACGATTGTTAGATACACTAAAAAAAATAAATGCACAAAATAATTGCATGTCGGAAAACATAATATGGGTTTTATGTTACTTCATTTTGGATGTTCAAAGCTAAATGGTGGAGAGCACGTGAAGGAGTTGCATTTTGGGGATACATAAAACTAACCAAATTGAGGTAAGGGGTAACTAACCAATTGGGTTGTGTGTTTACAATTTTAAAACAGTATGTGGGTTGCAAGTTTCATAACACCCAGTGTTTTCCAACTGTCATTTTACATAACATTATGAATGTAATAAAAAAGTTTTGTTATTTATACAGTAATAATGTAATGAAATTTACCACAACTATTAGTTACATTGAAAATTGTATTTCATTTTTTTTATATGATTGAAAAATAAAGGAAAAAAAATTGTATTTCATTTTTTTTTATATGATTGAAAAATAAAGGAAAAATATAATTAGAGGTTGGAAAACACAATGTTAGTTATCGGTTAGTTCATTGTGGTTGTTCAAAGCTCAAGGGCAAAGAGGTCATGGAGGATTTATAGGTAGGGAATACACAAAACTAACGAAATTGAGCTGAGGGCTAACTCAATAGGGAATTTACATGTAGAGGGTTTTACAAAAGTATGTGGGTTGCATGTTTCATAACACACAATGTTTTCCAACCTGCAATTTTACAAAAGAGTAAGAATGTAATTATTTACATAGTAGGAATGTAGTGAAATTCACCTTCAAAATTTATAACAAGTCTTATTTAGAATAAAAATTGTGTTTCAATTTCTTCATATGTTCAAAAAATAAATACAAGATATAATTACATGTTGGAAAACATAGTGGGTTAAATGAGTAATTCTTTGTTTTATAGGGAGTCACCCCCTTGGGTGGAGTCCATACTTGTTAGAGTTCCTTTGAATTTTGATGAAATTTTTCTACGAAAATTGGAGAGCAGTTTTTTAACAGGTGATTTACATGGAAATTATAGGTCTGGTGGAGAAGACAAAGAAAATTAATTAAATATTAAACAATTGTTTTTTCTAAAGGTGTCACAAGATAAAATAAAATAAATATTAAACAATGTTGTTTTTTCTAATGTTATTATTATTATTATTTTTAAGAAAATTAAAATTGGATATAAGGGAGACATGGTAAATTTGATTTGAAAGGAGGGAAAATGAGAAACCTTGTAATCATAGGTTTTATATGGTAGTGCATAAAATGTTATATGTTTGTATTTGTGTTAGAAAGTATTTTCTTATGTTTGTTTGTGTTTAAATTTGTGTGAAAAAGGTAATTAAATGTGTATTTATTAATTATGTGTTTCAAGTATATAATTGTATAGTGGAGTAGTATGTGTTTAAATTATAATTATTTTATTCTCTATATATAATATTTTTAAAATATTTTTATTATTTTATATGTTATTTTATTATTATTATTATTTTTAGGTGGAAGATAAATTAAGTAAATTTTTAATGTTTTATTTTTTCTTTTGTAAATCAATTTTGTTTGAAAGGTCAAATCTTTACAATGCTATAAGTTTTTAATATTTTTGTTTTATTTTATGTCATACTTAATTTAGACATTATTATACTATTAGAGATCTTTAATATTTTTGTTTTTAAGATATTAGTATTTTACAAGATCTGTATATTGTAAGGTTTCATCATTTATATATTTTAGAAATCAACATTGATTTGAAGGCAAGGTCATTAAATCTCCCAAGTTTTCACTCTCACAATGTCATTTGTTGATAAAATTAAAAACTTTTTCAAAAGCTTGCAATTACAAAAAGGTAAGGAGAATGAAAACAAAAATCAAAGCAAACAATCACAAATAAAAGAGAAGTTAAGGGTTCTCATTGGACTTGTGATCAAACTTTATATAAACACGTTGATTCATAATCCTAGAGTCCTGGAACATTGCTCCCATGAAAAATTCCCACTTTATATTTTGATACCATATTTATCCCACATAAAATATTTTTCCTAATAATTTTATGCATAATATTAATGAATTTAGTGTGTTTCAAGAGTTTTATTGTTTCCCTTATAGGAATGGATATTGGTTGGATGTGAGGTCTTTAAGCCTACCAAATTTTTAGTTTCTTGCTATATTTTATTTCCTTTTAAAATTCCAATGTTCTATTGTTTGCATTTAGTTTGTAGAGCATGAATTTAATTATGATTTGCATGCCTTTGATATTAAAAAGTAGCAAAACTAGGGTGCATGAATTTAGTTATGTTTTGTATTTTTTCTAAATGTTTGTAAACATATAAAATTTTGAATAAATGAATTACAAGCTTTGATTTTATTCGATTGCATAGAACTAAATTACTGTGTAAATTGATACATTGCATCTTAATTTGATGCAACTCATAGTCTCTCAATTACATGTAAGCTATTCTCTCCAACTTCATTCGTGTATTGCATTATATGTCATCCTTTCCATTTTCAATATGGTTCACATTAAACCTATTATTTCTTGTATGACATTTTATATTTTGAATAGTTTGTATGTGCATTTTCATTATGATCCACATCATCATATTTCTTGTATGTCATTTTATATTTTGAATCATTCCTTATGTGTAAAAGTTGTTGAAGCTATCTTGAACACCACAATAAAGTAGACTTGGACAAACTACCAGTATATTTTCCTTATAAATAAATACACATACATTCATATAATTTCAAATAATTTGGAACAAGAACAAAAAATAAAAAACATAATTATTATTTTAAAATATGTTTACATAAAAAATAATATCTTTAATCTTATAATATACATTATACTCTTATTCAAATATAATAGTATTAAAATTAATTAATTAAAAAAATCATAATTTCACAATTATGTAATTTTTATTATCAAAATTAAATAGATTAAATAAAAATATAACTTAAATAACTATAAAATTGAACATTAAAATTATAAATTAAAATTATGAATAAATAAAATAAAATTACATTATCATATTCTACAAAATTTTAAATTAAAAATAATTTGATATTTATGTATTTAGTTACATTTAATTAAGACAATCTACTTTTAAATCAACACAAAGAAAAGACAATAAGTTAATATTATCATAGAGTCTTTTAATTATCTCATCCTCGATTAAATTATACATTCCTCCCTTTTCTAAGTTTGATTTTTTACATAAACTTTAAGTCACAAATGAAAAAGTATGAGGTTAATAGAGATTCTTTTCAAAAGGTGATGAAATAGTGCATGCCTTGGAAAAAGCGTGGAAGAAATGGGTCTACAAATAGAAAGGAGATTGTGATAGGTGGATGCTTTAATAAAATCAGCCATTACTTTTTCCCTTATTCCAAGGGAATATTCAAATATACACAGTTTTAGAAGTCCAGTCAAACATAAACTTCTAATCCAAGTTGGCAATCTCTATTTAGAGTCAAACACAGACTTCCAATTCAAATTGACTATTACTATTAATTAAATAAATTGAAAATCATGTTATATATTAATTGTAGTCAAACATTTATGGTGTATAGAACCTTGGGCTTAAATTTGATGGTCGTATTACTGTATTTAGATATTTTTGTCATAAAATACATTCAAAATTTTAAGAAGATTGTATCAGATGAAAGGAGAGATTTTGGATAGACTGTCAAAATTTATATAGAATTATAATGATATATATATTTGATTTATATATAATTTTACTTACACTAAGGTATATCATAATGTTTTAAGGGCAACTTTGAATAGATAACCATCATTAAAAAATTTGTTGACAGGCAAGGTCAACCATCAAATTTAAGACCTGAATTAGAACCCATGTACAACAATTAAGTAATTAAGAAGTTTGTGGTGGTTACTAAAAGAAATAAAAGAGATTCTACATATCACATGATAATGATAAGATAAAATTATCGTTTCTTTTTCTATTGACATGTCTTGATCTATTAGAGATAGAATTTGTTGAATTGCTTTCTAAGTTTTGTATCTAAGTGGTCTTTAAAAATAAAAATAAAACAATCAACAAAAGTTAGAAATATGTTGCAAAGGTTAATTAAAGAGAGACAATGTCAAATGATAATTAAAGTTCCAAATATAATTGCAATTTTATCATTACATTTGAGCATGAATATAAATGGAGGAGCATTTGAAATTTGTTGTGCACATGTCTGCGGACACACTAGTGTGCTTCAATGTAGACACTCAAATTCTCTTGGATTGCAAGGTTCAGAAGAATACCTTTCGCGAGGTCTTAGATCAACATCTTAAGTGCATCATGCTCAACATCGACCCTTTGACTATGGTGGCTGTGAAAATGGTGCTTAGTAAGGGGCACTTGGAAAACCATGAGACCTTCAGGGCAAACACACAAATTGTTTCGAGTTTCTTGGCGTCTCTACTTGACATTCACATGGCTAAGGCGGAAGCGAAGGCTCTAGTTTGCAAGTTGTTCAAGAAGGAATTGTTGGGTGGTTTGGATGAGGCTCTTTACGTGGTGATACCTGGCTCATGTGCCCCACGTCCATGCGACCTGGCTTTGATGAAAATCGTGAGAAAATTCATTAAATACTACCCTCCTATTAGATTTAAAGGTTATGGCCTTGGTTAGGAATAAGATGATTACGACAGTTGGTGCAAATTTTCTTAAGAAGGTGATGCAGTTGGAGGTTGTGAGTGACTTTGAATGGGTTCCTGAGTTCAACACCTTCGCCAAAGCTAATGGCTTCCTATAAGTGTTGGGTGGTCTTCCAGTTTGTGTTGGTTATCATCCAATGGTAACATGTTTGGCTTAGGTCTTTTTTTGTTAATTGTTATGGTTTGGGTGGTGGTTGATATGTCTCGACATAATGTCAGATTTGCAAATGTTTGAAGGTAGTGGTTATGTCTAGTAGGGTTTCATCTTTAGGGGTCTGGTTTTGCGTTATGGTTTGGTGTGTCGGAGTTGGTTGGTCTTTGATGGGTGGTAGTTTTTGGTGACCACTATGGTCGGATCCTGTTGAGAAAATGCTTGTAATCCTTTTTGCAAATTAATATAATACTCTATTATGAACCAAAAAAAAAGTGACTATAATATAATAAAAAAAATGAATTCAATAATGTTGACCCACAATCCTTTACATACAAAATAATGTCATTTATGAAATGAGAAAAGAAATAGAATCAAAAGGCGTATGAAAGTAATTTTTTTATATTAAGTATAGAGTAAACAAAAGATACAAACAAAAAGAGTATCAGATCCAACTATATATCAGTCACCATCCCCCTCGTACAATTGCAAAAAGTGATTCCCCCATTTACAAAAATACCCAGCCCAGATAATAACATCACATAAGCCCCACCTATACAATTCTTTACAAAATAAAAAAATGGATCGCCATCAAAGTAATAGAGTAGAAAACTTCCAAGGTAAACCTGTAGTAGAGTATCACTAATACAACAAAATATAGTGTCAAACCATATACAAGCTAGCATTATACAACACTTATGATTATTACAAAAATAGAAAGGATATGAAGGAGCCTGAAGCAGGTAGTCATTGATTCCTTGGAACATCATTTCCATTGCGTAACGCCAACAGGGCTTCAAATGCATTCTACTCATCAGTGGAAGGATGTACAAGCTGGTACCTGTTATCCTCTCTCCTAATCTGGCCACCTCCTAGGTCATACCTGAAAGCACTAAGGGCTCTCATAAAAATATCTACCCCTGGATGGCCCTCTGACCACAATAGTAATCTGTCCATTTTCAAGGTAGTGCCAAAATTTGTCCTTGGAAAGCTCCCTAGTGATATAAACCTGCATGACAACATTGTGGAAGATGAGTCTTCTGTAAGACTTAGTAAGAACCCTCCTTTTCTCTTGAAATCTGTCCTCATTTCTAGCCTTCTACATGGACCAAATAAGAATGGAAGAAAAACATAACCAAAATAATGCAACAGTTTTTCCCATTTTTGAATTTTGAAAAAGAACCTTTTTAGGAAGAGGCTATTTATTAGTGTCCCAAATATCTTGATTATCACATAACATTTCCCAAATTTCTTTAGCAAAAATGCAATAAAAAAAAATGTTTTTAATTGTTTCAGGAGTTCTACAGAGATTGCATATATCAATATCATTAGAATTAGTTATGTATGGCATTCTTTACAGGATAAGCAACCATCTAAAACAAGCAATTTTCGCTTCTAGCTATTTGCACTAGTTAAACTGAAAAATTGATTTCCAATAGTTTTTATTCTAGTTAACCTTCCACATCTAATTTAGATGATCTGTCAAATCAATATGTTATGTGAGCATAGAATACATCTCTTTAACCTTTGTTTTTTGTATATTATTACCATTTTTCCACTAAAAGTCCAAGTATTGAGGTTTATCATCTTTATATATGACAAGAAATTGCAATTTATTACAGGCTTCCCTGAGAACTGAGTAAGAACTCCAATTAGTAGGAAGGATGTTATACTCTGTGCATAAATCATTCCAGTCTTTGAGTCTACCATCTTTCAAAATATGTTTAAAACACTGGATACCTTTGTAGGCCTAGCTCTTAGCAGAGCAACCTTGAATTAAGGCCAAGGGTTTCGCCTTATGCTCAAGATTCCACCAAATAGATCTATTGATCTAAATGGTCCCATTGCCCCTTGAGATAAAGTGACAGTTCGTGAGTCGATACTTCATTATTTCCCATGCCTTCCAAATAGTCTTAAAGACATTAGAACCAATAGGTAAGATGGGTTCCTCCTACTAAGGATATCACTAAAAGGTAAGGACTTCTAGGCTTTAGCATGTTTAGGAGTAGTAACACTGATATTTTGTCTTACTAGCACCTTCCAGGGCTCCTCACCCTCAAGGGCACCAAGAACCCATTTTGCAGCCAATGCAATGCCATGTAATCTAAGATCTTTTAAACCTAGACATCTTTTACCTTTTTCTAGTATACACCATTCCCACTTCACCGAGTGTTGTTTCCTTTTATCTTTACCATTAGACCAAAGAAAAGCCCTTATCTTTTTCTGAATTTCAGTAATCTGATAAGAATTAAAAAATCACATTGAAGCAAACTATAAGAAGATAGTGTCTTTTGACAGATTTGAATTCTCCCAACCAGTGATAAAAACAGTCTATTCCATTTGGAAATCTTTCTTTCAATCTTGTCTCTAACCCAATGCCGCATTTCCTTAATATTAGGTTCAACAACAAATGGAATGCCAAGATATCTCATAATCTTTTGTGGCCCTCCCCATTGGAGACCAAACTTACTAATCCAATTAGAAGCAACCTCTATCCACCCGAAGAGATGAGATTTACAGGGAGAAATTTTGTCTCTTGAAGCAAGACAAAAAAAATCCAACTTACCCAACAAATTTGATAAGTTGGTCTCTTCCAAGCACAGTAGAATTGATGTCATCTACAAATTGGAGGTTAAGGAGATCATTACGATCAGGTAGTCTAAGATCTCTGATTCTTGGAATGGTTGAGTTTTCCCTTAACACATAATGCAGGGAATCTTAAGCAATTACAAAGAGAGCTGGGGAAAGAGGACACCCTTGTTGTATAGATCTTCCAAGAACAATTTCTTGAAATGGGACTCCATTAACCTCAACTTGGGCATTGCATCACAAAAAAGAGTTCTGACCATATGACAAAAAGAATCAGGAAATCCAAAGGCTTTTAACATTAGTAAAACAAAACCCCACTCAACTCTGTCATATGCTTTTTCAAAGTCCAACAAGAGCATTGCAACATTCTGGCTAGTAAGTTTTGCCCAGTTCAAGGCCTCCCAACAAGTGATTAGATTTTCAAGAATGTATCTCTCTTCAATAAATCCTATCTAGGTGGAGTTAATGATTGAAGGGAGAACAAGGGCCACTTTGTCAGCCAGAATCTTAGCAATAATTTTGTATGAGACATTAAGTAATGTTATAGGTCTCCAATTTTTAACCAGGGTTTTGTCTCCTTCCTTAGGGATCAACTTGATCAACCCCCTGTTGATTTGGTTGCCAAGAATCCCCTTCTCAAAAGCTTTCTTGTATACAAGAAGAAGGTCGTCACTAACCCAGTCCATAAAAGATTTATAGAATTTTGCAGGGAGGCCATCGGCTCTTGGAGATTTATTATTTTTAAGGGAGATCAAGATAGCCCTTTGGATTTCTTGCACAGTGATATTCTTTCCAAGCTCATCAGCCATCTCTAAATTCACCTTTTTAGGTATAATCTTTTCAATATGTTGTCTTGCCTGGAGAGAGGCATCAGTCTCACCATCAGAGGAGAAGAGACTTTTATAAAAAAGGAAAAATTGAGTTCTTATTTCCTCTTGACTATGTAAAGTTGCATCATTGACAGTAAGGCAATTAATTTGCTCCCTGGCCTATTTCTCTTTTATATATCTAAAAAGGAATTTAGTGCCCTTATATCTATTTTCAAGCCAATTCATTTTTTCTCTGACCCTTAGACCTTTGATTCTGGTACTTTGAAATTTCCTAAGGGAGTTGATTGGAAAATCACCTTGTTTGTGAGCTCTTCATCTCTAGGGTTTAGTTGCAGATCAATCTTAGCTTGAAGGAGTTTATCTTGAAGGAGGGACTCCTCCTTTCTACAGTCCTTGGATTTCTTTTTCCCAATGGTCTGGAACAATGCTTTCCAACATTCAGTATTTAGGTTCCATCTATCCCTATGAGAGAGATTTTTGTACAGCCATTTGTTAATCTGTCTTAAACACAAGATGGCATTTCTGCAATCAATGTCGTTGAGGAGAGTAGTATTAAGACAAAATCCACCATTACCTTTGGAAACCTTAGGAGCACCCTGTTTAAAATAAAATTTGGCTCTTTATCAGGTGATGATTAGAGAGGGAAAAGGGGGAAACTTCAACCTTGCATCTAGGATTCACTAAAGAGGCTAAAAAAAAGGAACTATTGAAGTAGAACCTATCAAGTCTATAGTAAATTCTTCAGCCACCTTGCTAGGAATTACACCATGTAAAACATATGAACTTAGAGTCATTTTTTTGTCCTTCAATGGGGTCTTCTAACTTGAGTTTGGCTATCATTCTTTATCAATAAAACCTTTCATTCATCTTCTAATCGAAGCCAGTGCCTCCCCATTTATCTTCTTCTCTCTCAAAAATGTTGAAATCACCCCCAACAATCCATGGAATGTCTTGCAAAGTACCCATCCAATTCCAAAGTTGGATCCTTTCATCGTAGTCATTAGGAGCATAAACAACACAAACACTGAAACAAATATCCTCTTTCTTGATTATTACCCAAACAACCCTATTACAAGGGGAGACCCCAAAACCATCAACAAACTGGGCCCATTTGTTAGCCAATAAGTTCACTACACCTCTTTTTCCCCTCTCATGTTTTGTTGCAAATTGAGATGCTTCTTTCCAAATGACTCTTAGACTGGTATCTAAGGTAAAACTAGTGGCCTTATCCTCCTGCAATAGCACAAAATCAATATCCTTTTTTTGCATAAGAAACCTCCTTACAATATGTTTTCTGTTAAGGGATTCCAAGCCCCTAACATTCCAAGAAATGCAGTTTAACTCCATCATGACCGTTCACTTGGGGTAGACCCTTTATCACATTTAAAATTATCAAAACACTTAGGTAATCTAAGTTCAGATTCCATCCTCTTAGCATTGGGGGGAGAACTCCACTTAGTGTTTTCCTCTTATCTTTTTGGTGCTGATCTAGATCTTTATCTTGGGAGGTTTTACTAGTCTCCATTCCCTTCTTCTTTCTAAACCTTCAGATTTTTTTAACAACAACCTCCATGTGATGATCATCACCTTCATAGGTATCCTTAGTAGAGAGAAAGCGATGCTCATTTGTGGATTCCATACCTGATGGTGAAGCAAATCCATCTGAACTAACCACTCCACATAGGAGGTTAATAGGATCCATTCCTACTTTAGGAATCAAAATTTCATCCACATTCTCATTTCCAAGAACAAAAGAAATAGTGTGAAAAAAATTGGACTTCTCCAAATCGCCTTGAACTCAATCTAGACTAATATTTCCTAGATCAAAGTTAAGGTGCACAATGGGCATATCATCTTGAGTCATTTTCTCATCTTCCAGGGATTGAAGGGGCAATTCCTATCTAGGTTTGATGGCACCAGACCTTGTCTAGGATTCCTCTGAATTATTTTCCTTAAAATATTTGGAGTTAAATGTGTAAATTTCCTCAATCAGGATGGGATTAATATCTTGAGTTCTTTTTAATTGTCTTATCTTCATAAATGCCAATTGTTGAGCATTTAGCTTAGGAGTGTTTTGCATCTAATTAGAAACATTTATGTGTTCAATTCCAAGATCTTTTGTTCCACGCTTACGAGTGTGTTCTTGCTCCTTTATTATGTTATTATCAAGATCATTTAAGAGAGGAAAATATTTCTTCCACTCTCGAAAACTTATTATTAACCTTATTTGTCTCAGTATTCTCTATTCGCGGAGAGTTACCCTTCTTATTAGTGTTGCTTTTAGAATTAGCATGGGAATACTTTTTTTCAATCTCCTGTGGGGTAGGGAAAAACCCTCTATACCTACCCCATTAATTCTATCTCTATCATTCCGCTCTTCAAAACTAGAGGGATTCATTTTATCTCGTTTGCCTCCACCCAGGGTTGCATTCTTATTAATTTTGTGTTTTATTAAAGGGAAGTTCCTTCGGATATGGCCCTCACACTGGCAAAGATAACAAGCATTCAACCCACCCAACATTTCAATTTCACATTTAATATTCCTAGTTTTTAATTTAATCTCTAACACCTCTGGTAAATCCAATTCGGGTAATAATGACACCAAAACTTGAGCATCAGAATGAGGAAGCTTCAAGGATTTGGTATCATCAATCTTCATAATAGTCCCATAGGGTTCAAGCATAAGCGGGGCAAATTTCCAGAGGTGAGGTGGCACTCACTTTATAGTTACCCATCGAGGGCTTGAGAGGGCCAACACTTCATCTTCCATAGCCTCTGGATTCCAAGCCAAAGCATGAAAGACCACATTACCAACATTCCAAAATTGTTTAGAGATTGCTTCCATCTGAGATTTTTGATTATTGAAAAAAACAACAAATAATCCATTTTGAATCATTTGATAATAATAAAATTGTAGACCAATTTTCTTTCCCAAATATTATTGAACCATTCCTCCATAAATTTTTTTGGTCGGAACCCTACTAGGGTCGACAACTGCAAAGAAAATTGTTGTTTTAACCAATTTAGCATCTTCCATTTCAATAGCCTCATCTAGGGTTTTATTAGGAACAAGAACAACCTTCCATGGAAAAGATGAGGATTGCCTACCTTGTTTTTGCTCCCCATTATTCTGCACGCTAGCAACCTCTCTAATGTCAAACTTGGTCCCTTACAGAAGTTGTTTCCTTTCTCTTGCAACCACATCCTGAAAAGATTTAGTAATGTCCACTTTCTCATTAGCATTGGATGGGATATTAGTACCTCCATTTGGGGGCTCTGTATCCCTTGATATCATCAAGCAAAAAAACCTTTAGATCACCAACATGTGAAAGGGCCAAGACACCACAATTGGCATGGGGTCGAGGACACTCCACACAAACCCAAATACGGTCGAGGAAAACTAGGGCGCCACAACCAACTACTACTGTACGCCCAAGAATGATGAGAGATCATGGTGTGTTGGTGTGGTGAAAGCTGAAATAGCTTGGTAATGGTTGTTAGCAATTTTGTTTCTAGTTTGAATACATTGAAATTTGATGATGTTGTTGGTGTTATTTTGAGCGAGGAAATTTGTAGGAAAATCTCAGGTGGAACATCCACATCAGGCAGTTTTTTGAATGCAGAAAGTAGGGGCAGAACAAAGGAGAGAGGAAACAATTCTAGAAATCATGGGAAGTCACGAGGAAAATCAAAGGACAAAACATCTCAATCTAGAGACAAGAGGGATTGCTAGTATTGTGGTAAGCCGGGTCATTTAAAGAAAGATTGTTGGTGTCGAAAAAATAAAGAAGGAGACAAAAAGGAAGTAAAGAGGAAAATGTGGTAAGTAATAAATCTGATGAGGATGCTTTGATTCTTTCCCTTGATAATGTTGACGATTCTTAGGTGTTAGATTTAGGGGCTTCATTTCATGCTACCCCCTATAGAAGTTATTTTCTTGATTATGTCCAAGGGGATTTTGGGCTGGTTTATTTAGGAGATAACAAACCTTGTCAGATTGTTGGAAAGGGAAGAATCAAGATTAAGTTGCAAAATGGGAATCATTGGCTACTATATGAGGTAAGGAATGTTCCAAAGTTAAGCAGAAATTTAATTTCAGCAAGGCAACTAGATGATGAAGGTTGTGTTGTTACATTTGAAAAATTGAAGGTCACAAAGGGTGCCTTAGTGGTAGAAAAAGGTGTGAAAGTAGGCACCTTATATATTTGTATAGGTCATACTGTTCCTTCTACTTTAATTGTTATGGAAAAAGGTCAATGTTCAGGAACAGTTGCTACAATTTAGTAGGTAGAAGATCATACAGTTGCTGTGAACTTTGAATCAACACTATGGCATAATAGAGTTGGGCATATGAGTGCAAAAGGTATGAAAGTACTTCATTCAAATAATATTTTACCAGGTCTAAAATGTGTTAATATGGATTTCTATGAAAGTTGTGTGTATGGAAAACAAAAGAGAGTAAGTTTTCTCAAGGATGAGAAACAAAAGAAAGATGAGAAATTGGAGCTTGTACATATGGATGTATGGGAACCAACTCAGGTATCTTCTCTTGGTGGCTCTTTGTATTATGTTACATTCATTGATGATGCAACTAGGAAGGTATAGATTTATTTCCTTAGAAAGAAATTTGATGTATTTGAAATTTTTAAAAAATGGAGAAGCTTGGTTGAGAATGAGATGGGTAAAAAGATAAAATGTCTCAAATCTGATAATGGTGGTGAGTATTGCAGCAAAGAGTTTGAAGATTATTATTTCTCTAATGGTATTCGTAGGTAGAAAATAGTTCCAAGGACTCCACAGGAAAATGGAGTGGCTGAGCACATGAATAGAACAATAATGGAGCGTGCACAAACTATGAGATTGCATGCTAGGCTGCCTTTAAAAATGGGGGAAAAAACTATAAAAACTGTTGTTTATTTAATTAATAGAGGTCCCTCTAATCCTTTGGGTTGTGGTATTCCAGAGGAAGCATGGAAAGGTAAGAAGGTGAGTTATTCTTTTCTCACAACCTTTGGTTGTGAAGCATTTGCACATGTAGATTCTAAAAATAGAACCAAGCTTGATGCAAAATCAAAGAAATATATATTTATTGGATATGGCATTGATGAATTTGGTTATAGGCTTTGGGATTTTGAAAATCAAAAAATTGTGAGAAGTAGGGATGTCATATTCAATGAGAAATTTTTGTACAAAGATCTGTTGTTGCAGCATGAGAAGAAAGAAAATGATTAAATGTAGTGTTGGATGATATTCCAAACAATGATGTTTCAGTGGTTCCTCATGCTGGGCAACAACATCAACAATAAATACCACAAACTCCTGTGAATGTTAGATGATATTCAAGGATAAGTAGACCTCCAAAAAGATTCTCTCCCTCTTTGTATACTATTTTGTTAATTGATGCTAGTGAATTGGAATATTATGATGAAGCTATGCAGGTGGATACCAAGGTTCAGTGGGAGCATGGGATGGAAGAAGAAATGAACTCCTTGCTGAAAAATTAGACTTGAGAATTATGCAAGTTGCCTATAGGTAAAAAGGATTTACCAAACAAATGGGTTTATAGGCTGAAAGAGGAGGATGGAGGTAAGAAGAGATTTAAAGCTAGATTAGTTGTAAAGGGATTTGCACAGAAAAAGGGTATTGATTTTGATGAGATTTTTTCTCCAATTGTTAAAATGACTTCTATTCATATTGTTTTAAGTATTGTGGTTGCTGAAGATTTGCATTTAGAACAACTTGATGTTAAAACAACCTTTCTCCATGGTGATTTGGAAGAGGAAATATATATGGAACAATCACAAGGATTTGAGGTCAAAGGTAAGGAGAAACTAGTGTGCAGATTGAAGAAAAGTTTATATGGCTTGAAGCAAGCACCTTAGCAATGGTACTTGAAATTTGA
The DNA here is from genome assembly GCA_007258455.2 of Sequoia sempervirens. Lineage (NCBI taxonomy): Eukaryota > Viridiplantae > Streptophyta > Pinopsida > Cupressales > Cupressaceae > Sequoia > Sequoia sempervirens. The sequence continues at coordinate 76,824,845 of VDFB02026320.1, forward strand.
TAGTTTTATAGCTGACCAAGGCTGTAAGGTGTAATTCTGACCATTGTGTTTATTTTAAGAGGTTGGATAATGACAGCTACATTATTTTATGTTTATATGTTGATGACATGCTTGTAGCTGGGTCTAACATGGATCACATAAGTGAGCTAAAACAACAGTTAGCAAAATATTTTGCTATGAAGGATTTGGGAGCAATAAAACAAATCCTTGGTATAAAAATTTGTAGAGATAGGAATTTTTTTTTTTTATCTTAGGCTAATTATGTTGAAAAGGTGTTGCAGAGATTTCATATGGAGAATGCAAAAGCTATCAGTACACCTTTGCCTAGTCATGTTAAATTGACTAAGGATATGTGTCCAAAGACACAAGAGGAGGAAGAAAAATGTCCAAGGTACTATATGCTTCAGTTGTAGGCAGTTTAATGTATGCCATGGTATGCACGAGACCAGATATTGCACATGCTATAGGAGTTGTTAGCAGGTATTTGAGTCATCCTGGAGTTGAGCATTGGAATGTAGTAAAATGGATTCTCAGGTACTTGAGAGGTACATCCAATAAATATTTATGTTTTGGGGGCTCTAATAGTGATTTAAAAGGCTATGTTGACTCAGATTTGGAAGGGGATATAGATACCAGGCGAAGTACCACATGTTATGTATTTACAGTTGGTGGGAAAATAGTGAGTTGGATTTCTTGATTGCAAAAGGTGGTTGCTTTATCCACCACAGAGGCAGAATATGTTGTTGCAACAGAGGTGGCAAGGGAGATGATATGGCTAACACTTTTCATGGATGAGTTGGGCAAACAACAAGCTGGAAATTACTTGTTTACAAATAGCCAGAGTGCTATACATTTTGCAAATAATTTTTCCTTTCATTTTAAAACAAAACACATATAGTTGAGATATCATTTCATTTGGTTAGTGTTGGAGGATGGATATGTTAAGCTAGACGAGATACATACAGATGCCAATCCAGTGGATATGCTTATGAAGGCGGTGACAAGGGAGAAGCTGAGCTCCTCTTTAGCTTCAGTTGGCCTTCAAGGTTGAATTCAAATATAACAGAGCAGCAGGGTCCAAGGTACTTATTTCCAGTGGGAGCTATAAGTGCAACAGTGTTGTCCAAGATCAGTTCCAAGTCGGAGATTGTTGGTATGTGGTGACTAATCATGCTATACTTTTTTGCGTCATCATCGAAAAAAGAAAAATCAACAAAAAAAGGAAAAAACCGACTTTGTAGAACCCTAATCTAGAAACTTCTAAGCTTGTTAAAAAGGGGTTCAGATGGGGGTTACAATATGATGAAAAACGTGATTATTCACAAGATTGTAGTAGGTTTTTGCACTGGATAATAAAATCATTGGATGGCTGCGGTTTGGTGGATGTAGCCTGGATTGGGTGAACCACGTTAAATTCTCTGTGTTATAATTTATTCTATGTTTGTTTTAGTTTCTCTGTTTATTAATTAAATCTGCATTTAATTGTTAGATATCTACCTTTCTAATCCTAACAAGTGGAGGAGGTTGGATCCTCCTCCACGAGATGTAGAAGGACACACTATCAGAACCACACACGAGGGAACCCTAGTTGCAGAGCGAAAAAATGTTTCCCCATGGGATCATTCTAAATCTTCCATATGAAAGTAATTGGCTACACTATTAATTGTTTTATATTCAAAATAAATAGAGCTAAAAAAATTCCATCAATAATACAATTAATTATAGGTCTAATAGCTTATTTCAAATTAATAATACAATTCAGAACTATTGTCCAATAGAATGATAAAATAATTTTGATATTTAAAAAAAAATTAAAAAAATCTACATTATAAAATTTGATCAAACTATTTTAATTCTGTTTTACATTAATTAATTTGTTACTAAGTAATAAAATTTGTCAAAATTGATTATATTATTCTCTTTAAAAAATTATGACAAATTTTTGATCTTATTATTTTTTAGCATTTTGAAAATATGTTCAGAAAAAATTAATTGTTTAAGTTTATAATAATATTTTTTACTAAATAAGTTTGCCACATTGAATATATAAAACTAATTAATGATAATTTAAAATAAAACTAATGATACATTAATACATGATAAAACAATATTTTACTATAAATATATTTATAGTGTTACCATTAATCTTATTCAAACAAAATTTCCTATTTCTTAACAATATCATTACTTGCATACATATGATTTTTGTGCAAATATTTTGGATTTGATTGTGTAAGTGTTTTCCCTTCCATCTTTTTATCTTTTTATCCTACCTAGTGTGCTAACAATAATTCATTTCTCTTCTTTTGTCTTGCTCTCTTGATGTTGAATTATAGAGTTTTATCCTAATATTGAAAAAAAAAACTTACATAGTGAAATCCAAAAAATTTGTACAATAGTATAATTACTTAATAGATGGTTTATAAATTAGGAACATAATTAAAAACTAAAAACAAATTGCACCAAAGTTTGATGCACTGAATATTGTTAAATCTCAAAATCTTGAAGTGTCAAATTCCATTTTTATTTCTTAGAAACTGAATCTACCTCTACAAAGTGGCATTATCAATTCAAACTTACATCAAAATTAACTACACGAGTTGTTCCTCCTGGACATGTTGCAGTTTCATGTAATTGCAGGGAAAACTCCAAGTGCCACACCACATCTGCCATGGAAGGCCTCTCGTCACCTTTCCCTTCCAAACACTTCTCTCCCACCTCTGCAAATATCTGAAGGGAATATGAGGTTATGTCACCCATTAAATTGGGGCTATCATGTACTGCTCCAGAGCACCATCTCTTAGGTACTCTAGAGAACAGTCATATAGAGCTATCTTCTCCCCTGACTGGGTAGACATAACAGTAGGTTTAGCACACAACACCTCAAACAACAACACCCCAAAGGAATAGACATCAGATTTCTTTGTAAGAGCCAACCTGTAGAAGTACTCAGGATCCATATACCCAAAGCTACCTTTCACCACAGTGGTTACATGACTCTAATCGAATGTGGCTGTTATTTTGGAGAGCCCAAATCAAAAACTTTGGCACTCAAGTTTTCATCTAGAAGAATATTGCTACTCTTCACATTACGATGTATGACTGTCTGGAATGCCCCAGATTGAAGATAGTCAAGGGCCTTTGCTGCACCGATGCATATCTCAAGCCTCTGCTTCCATGGCAAAATAGTGCTTCCAGGGTCCTGGCCATGGAGATGCTTCTCCAGTGTGCCATTGGGAACATAATCATAAACAAGACACATTTCTGAGTTCTGATCACAGTAGCCTATAAGGGATACCAAATTCTTGTGCCTAAGCCTAGACAACAGCTCTATCTCGTTCCTGAACTCATGAGAACCTTGGAGGGATTGAGGTTTTTCTCTCTTCACTGCAACTCCCATGCCACAATTGATGTCTCCCCTGTAAACTTTTCCAAACCCTCCTACCCCAAGAAGAAGTGAGTCATCAAAGTTGTTGGTTGCATATTGAATCTTTGAAAAACTAAAGAACTTGTAACATATAAATTAGACAAAAGATATCAATGAATCAGTGAGACACACATCATTGTTTGCTTCATGATCCAAATGTAAGGTTTTGTGTTGGTTTAAGCTGCATCAGGATAATAGTATTCAATGCAAGGATTTAGGATTGGTTTCAAGCCAAATAAAATCTAATGGTTAGTAAGTATCCATTCTATAGTACTTGAGACACTTGGATGGACAAGGATAATTCCAAACAGTGACAACATAATGTTTGACAAAGTAAAAGAATGTTTATGCAAATCTAGATGTAAGGAAATCTTTAGAAGACCCCACCTAACACAGAGTAGAGGATATTAGGAAGAACTAACACTGTTTATTGTTGAAATATAAATCATAAAGTGTTATCTTTCATATAAGAGATATACCTGTTCATGTATAATATCTATTTAAGGGTTTTGAGATCCATATATTTTATAATAGAGAACAAAGAATATCAATTCAAACTCTTCAATTTTAAGATATTAGAGCTTATGGTAAGTCCTACTACGAAAGACAAAAATTTGATGTTTATTTGATCAAGGTGTTTATATAATCATGTGATCTCAATGAGAAGGATTTGTGAATGATGTAGCATTCAAGTTATAACTATAGTTGTAGAAGTCTGAGAAGGAAGCCATCATCTGGAGGAAGCCACAACCATAGTCAAAGTAGGTCGCCAACTAAAAGTGTAATCACCCAAAGTCTAGCTATCATAAGGAGGACCGTAGATCTATGAAGATAGATCACAGGTTGTCCAAAGAGATTATGGATTTGGTGAAATATGAGAATCTTCCATTGTCAATTTGAAGTCTAGTTTGCTCAGGTATTTGTTGATTAATGAACAAATAGGTTTTGAGGAGACCTGAAACCCTTTACCAACATGTTTTGAAAGGATCTAGAACCCTCAACCAGAAGGTTGTCTAAAAAATAAATACAAGAAAGCATAGATAACCAAGGATCAAAAGGCAACCAAGGCCAAAGAACCACAATCGACTACAAAGCCACAAGAGCCAGAAGCCAGCCAAGAACCAACCCCCAAACAAAAACCATCAAGATTTACATTTAGAGTTACTCTTGTGGGAGCAAAGAGTCATGTCAAAAGGAGGCTTAGAGGACTTCTCTTTCTTGCCCTTTACATTGATCCAACCCTCTTCCAGTTGCGCTGCCTTGTCAAACCAAGCCAGCACACCATTATCCTGAAGAAGAAAGTCTGCAGCCGCTATCTTAGAGATTTGAACTGTGTTCCTCCCTGCAGGCATGTCCATATTAGGAGAGCCACCCGAAATGATGGTCGAAGCACCATTACCAGAAGCGGAAGCCAGAGGCCCAGTTTCATTCTCTTTAGGGGTTTCAACATTGTAGTCTTGTATAGCAACAACCCCTCCAATAGAGACATCCTGAGAGGATGCCATAAGGCCCTGTGAATCCAAAGCAGCAACCTCAGAAAAACTCCTAGGTTTCTCAACTTTCTCCTCAGATATTAATAAAGAGGACTTGTATTTTGAAGAACAACCACCTATTTGAGGAGGAAATTCACAACCTTTAGGATAACTGTGAAGAAGGCCTATAGAGAAACATTAAGTCGTCTAGGGACATGTGAAGTCGACCCAAAGATAGAAAGAAAGATCACAGATTGAAAAAAGATTGATACGCATGGAGATCGCAGTTATATTACTCTCATTTGGTCCAAAGGAGGAGATAGTTCATCACAGAGGTGAACATACATCACTGAGAAGATAGAATCACCATCAGCCTATAAAAATTATTGTCGGTGTAAAGACACAACAGTCATGATCAAAAATAGGAAACAACCCAATTCAACAAAGGAAGCTGCCAAAGTTAAGAGTACAGAGATCAACACCCCATTTTGAAAAAGTCACTAAAGGGAATGATAAAGGCTAAGAGGTCACCATAGTTTAAAGTTCATGTGAGGAAGTTTGATCTTAGCCTTAGAAAATGTAGTAGGAAAGCATAGGTGAAAAGATAATTGAAGCCACCCTCAAATAAAAAGATACAATTACAGTTCTTCAAGGGTCAGTTACAGTAGTGACAACATAAATTGTAGAAGAGTATTTAGTGTGTGAAGTCACTGAAATATCATCATTAGGTATTATTTAAGTGATTTTTTTTAGTTAAAATTTAATTATATAAGGAAACTATTTGTTCCAATGGAAAGATTGGTAAAAAAAAATTAAAAAAAAAATACATTTTTAATGTACGAAAATAATATTTTGGAAGAAGAGCCCAACAAAATCAAAAAGAAAAATGAAGAATTAGAAGAGGAAAATAGATCACAAAAGAAGATATATTGAAATTGAGAGAATAAAATAATGTGTCATGTGATACAAATGATTCGTATTATTTAGGAAGACAACAATATTTTTTAATCTACAACTTTTGCTATTTGTAAGGATAATGACAAATAATGTTTTCCATAGAAGGTTGGATTTAAGATAATGAAAATAATAGGATATGAAAGAAAAGGTTTAGGAAAATATAGAAAAAAAATTATAGAGTCCATTGAACCAATAGTGAGGCTAAAGAATAAAAGTCTTTGGATATGCTTGTAAAAATAAAAATGATGTCACAGGTGTTATAAGTTCAAACAAATTATTTTAAGGTATACACTGCATACTATGTGCTCATTGTTATAGGCATGGACATATAAAAGAATTGTGTTGGGATCTTTATCCTTGTGGTATCTATGGATTGAGGAATCATTTTGAGAAATTATGGTGAAACAAAAATAGAAGAAACATCCTCTACAAGATAGTATATATATAGATAGATTGTGGATGGATTGGTGTATTTAATTGGGAAAAGGTCACAAGTATGCTCAAAATATTGTACAAGCATAAATATTCTCATGTCAAACAAAATAGAAATCATGCAAGGTCAAATATCATCCTAGAAACCATGTAATTTAATCTTTGAATTTTTTACTACTATAAAGACTACTTGAATTTTATCCATGTAGTGGTGTGAGCTTTGAAGTTGGAGGACTCATATATGCAAAATAAGTACCATTGATCACAAAAATAATTACTAAATGGTTGTAATATTGATCTCAAAGATCATTGTTGAACCTAAAAAGTAGTATTATTGATCGCAAAGATCATTGTTGAATGGTTGTAACATTGATTGCAAAGATCATTGTTGAACCTAAAAGTTGTACTATTGATCACAAAGGTCACTGATGAATAGTTATAACATTGATTGCAAATATCATTGGTGAACCTAAAAAGTTGTTGTAGTGATCACAAAGATCATTTTTGAATAGTTGTTGCGTTGATCACAAAGATCGTTGTTAAATTTGTGAAGGTTTTGATCACAAAAATCATTGTTAAAATTGATTGCAAAGATCATTGTTGAAATTGATTGTAGAGATCATTGCTAAATCTGTGAAGATTTTGATCATAAAGATCATTGGGAATGCTTCACTTACTTTATTGATATAACTATGAAAAACATCTTACTATGTATAATGATGGACAAAAGTAATCTAGACTATTCAAAACAAAGATAAGTTTTTGTACTTCTGAGAAAGTTTTGATGTTAAATATTTTTAAATGTACACGAGTAGCTAATAAACCTATTTATAGGTGGCCCCCATCATCTAATTAAGATGGACGTGGTTTAAAATATAAACTATATTTAATCACATAAAGTCACGTCTCATGTAAGAAACACACCTGCCCACATATAATATCTATTTAAAGATATTTAGATCCATATTTTTATAATGAAAAACAGAGAATATCAATTCAAACTCTCTAATTTTAACACTTATAATAAAAAAAATTAATGGTGAATGGCGAGGTGAAGACATTATCATGAGAGATGGGTTCCTGTGAACCACTATTCATGAGACATGGGTGAATGAGTTTGATCCCTAAAACTACATAGTTGAATCTTGAAAGCAATATCACAATTTGACTCTTGTGAAAAATACCTTCTAATCACATAAAATTTATTTATTTATTTATTTTTGTCTTAGTATAAATTTGATTGAATGTTTCTTTTAAACTTTGGATATAAGGGAGACATAGTAAATCTGAGTTGAAAGGAGAAAACATGAGTACCCTTGTAAATCTGTGTTGAAAGATGAAAAATGATAAAAGTTTTTATTTGTGTTAAAAAATTCTTATGTGAAAAATTTCTAAATTGTGCTTAAGCTTGTGTGAAAAATTAATTAAATGTATATTTATTAAATATTTGTTTTATGTTTGGGTGGATGGGTGGGTCCCTCCCCAGCCTCTCCTTTGACACCTAAAACTGAGGGTGTGAGATGGCTATGCGACGGAGGGAGAGGATGCTGAGGCGACACATCCATGTCATTCTTGGATATTCTGAGTTCGCAGAAGGAATGTTGGCCACCTTAATGAGGACGGCTCGTTCGAAGCAGAGCTTTAATGATTGTCAGAAGGTAAGTTGGGCTTTGTTTCAAGTCTGTCATTTGGTGACACGTCGAATACGGCAACCCTTGACATGACTTCAGTGTAGACGGGTGGCGACTCACTTCACTTGAAGTGATTATAGTTAATGGTGCTCGGATTGCGTCCGTAGCCCTCCTTCATAGCGAGGATGTGAAGATCGTCCTTTCATAATTTCAGCATTTGTGCGATGGCCAAGCGGATTCTCACTGGCTTAATTTTGGATCCGTTATATTCATTCTGGTGCTTGGTTTTTGCATTCTGGTTTTATTTTTCTTTGGTGTAGGGTGTAGCTGTTATCATGGAGGGGTCAAAAAAATTGAAGTTCACCATTCATATTTCCTTGGATGGTTTGGAATGCTTCGGTGTGGACACGCCAGTTTCTCTGGTCGCCACGGAGCGATAAATAGCTTTTAGGGAGATCTCAGATCAAAGGCTGAAACTAATTCTGCTCGAGGATGACCCTGTGTTACTGGTTGCGGTTAAGATGGTTCTGGGAAATGAACACTTGCATCGAAAGGAATATGCTAGAGACAATGCTCACATTTCCTCGCGTTTTATCGCAGTTTTATTGGACCTGGAAATTCTGAAGAAGGTGGCGCGGGAACTAATGGAGCGTTTGTTCCGTGCGGACTTACTCGGTGGCTTGGAAGATACGTTGAAGGCGGCCCTTCTGGGTAAAGGTATCCCGCGCCCGGCTGATTTGCCTCTCTTATGGCATACAGAGGAAGTTGTCAAGGTGTATCCCTTCCTCCTTGATCTCAAAGGGCCAGCTTTGTCTCGCCACCGGAAGCTTGCAGACGTGGCTGTGGAGTTCCTGAAGCGCAAATTAATGATGGTGCCGACGGAGGGTATGGACTGGTTGGAGGGCTTTATTTGTTTTGCGGAGGTCAATGGTTTCTTGTAAGGTGGTTCTGTGTCATAAATCTCTAACAGCCGTTTTTTGTAGTCTTTGCATTTTTTGGCTGCCTTGTTCATATGGGGGGTGGATCGGTCTATTAATCCTCGGCTCTGTTTCAAGTTTAATCGGGTTGTTGCATGCTCGGGTTCGGGGTTCTTGGTTTTGAGTTTGTGGTTGGGCTGTCATTTTTCCCACTGGTGATGGTGGTCGGTTTTCCTGCGTAGCAGACGCTTGTAAACTTTTTCCTTTTCAATATAATATTTCTATCGTGCGTATCAAAAAAAAAATATTTGTTTTATGTTTGTGTTTAAGATTATGTGAAAAATATGATTAAATGTACTTTTATTAATTATTTGTTTTAAGTAGATAATTTTATAGATTACTAGTATGTTTTAATTATAATTATTTCATTGTATATTTTTTTAATTTTATTTATATTAAAAGATATCATTTTTATTTTTATTTTTTGTCATTTTATTATTTTAGTTATTTTTTCAAAGTAGAAGATAATTGTTGAATATTTTGCCAATAATTTAATTAAGTATATTTGTAATGCTTTATCCTTTTTCTTTTTTGAAACAATTTTGTTTGAAATATGAGATCTTTACCATTAATCAACTATGCAGTCTCTTTGTTTTGTTTTTGTCATACCTAACTTAGACATTATTATAATGGTAACATTAATGATCTAATACAAATTTTAATTTGTTGGCCAAGAATTTGGATTTTAAAGCATAGACTTAGTTTTATTTTGCAAGATTTTTACATTGTAGGGTTTTATCATTTATGGTTTAGAAATCGACATTGATTTGAAGGAAAGGTTGTTAAAGGCTACTGAGTTTTCAATCTCTCAATTTCATTTTTTGGATAAAATTTAAAACTTTGGCAAAAGCTCGCAATTACAAGAAAGCAAGAAGACCGTTGATGGTGGTTTTATCACAACCAACTCTAAGTAAATGATATTACCTACTTCTCTTGAAAAGTAATGGTTACTTATTTTTTTTATCTTGTTTGTTATATTTCTTGCTTTCTAGGAATGACCCATATGAATTTATGCTTTATGAGCTCTGCCCATGTGACTCTCAGGGTGTGCCTTTTTACCACCCATTTTTTTTGTGAATATGTGTAATTTTATCTTTTTTTTTAATATAGATACACCTACCATAAAAAAGCAAAAAATTATGCTCCAAGTTTCCTTTTAAGCTAGATATTGACCATTGTGGACAACTAAGTGGTTTATGTGATTAGTTTCAACAAGGGGCACTTGATGGTTTTGTCTAGATCAAACTGGAATTAATGATTTTTAATCAAAGATATAGATATATTTTTACATGTATCATTCAAAATTTCAAGACATAGATCTATAAAGAAATTGTCATGTATTCAAAATTAAACAATCTCAATTTCTTTAGAGATCTAGATTGTAACAAATAATTTTCTATATTTAAATAAAAAATAAAAAGAGTAATAGGGATGAGAAATAAAAACTTAAATGGACAACAATATATTTTATCATGTTCACCAAATCTAAACAGATAGATGAGATTAGATAAAACCAATTCTATATAGATTAGTATTACATACAATCTTCTACAACATCAATGCAATCACCTGAGGAAACTATAACACCAAAATTTTCAAGTTGTATCAAATCAGGACACCATATTAATGCACAGATCTGAGACACAACCCTGTGTAAAATTGAATGACAATAGATATCACTAGATTGTTTAATATTAGGTAAATGAAATAAAATGTGCAATCACCAAGATCAAGAAATCATTCATAAAATAATAGGCATGATCCTTTGATTTCATCTAACCATCAAAAATACAAAATACAAGAGATTTCCATGCTAAAATATGTGTTTGTTGTAATTGAAATGATTTATAATGCTTACAAAAGTCTCAAAAAGAGATATAAATAGGAACTGGGCATCCCAAAAGTTATGGATCTAAAAGAGTTCAACTGAAACTTAAGCCTCAACGACTTGCTTTAATTGAAAACTAACTAAAAATTACAAGCTTAAAAATAACTAAGAAATACAAGTGGGGTAGAAAATCCCACACCACTTCAACATTTATCAACTTGGACATTGATTTATTACATTTATTGAAAGAATAAATCAATCAACAAATAACTAAATGCCTATATTAAAAATCTATGCCAAGTCTAGATAGTGCTCCAAGAATGTGTTGATTGCCTTTGTAAAGTCATTCATATTTAGTCCTATGTGATACTTGATCTTTATTCTTTGTAAAAGGGTAGACTGCTCCAATTTCTCATGTAGCTCACCAAATCTAGTCAAATATTCCTATTTTTAATAAATAATGACTTTAAAATTCATTATTTGATTAATGGAATCTTTAGTCATTAGTTGATGTAGAGATTTTGTAAACTCCTAGAGGATTTTGGAGACTAGTCGCACTAATGAGGAGGTATCCTAGAATGTGCATGGAAAATCCTCAATGAATTTATCAAATTTCACCATAGAAGATTCTACTAAATTTTTTCTTTTATTTAATTTGGTCTAACACTTCTCAAGTATTTTTAACCTCAATTGACTAGCCTTCAACCATTCCTTGGGAAACTTAGGATCTTCTCCATCCAAGATGACATTTATTTTCTACAAAATTGATGTACGTAATCTTCCTGTAAAAGGAGGTCTTCATCTACCTCTGACTCCAAATCTTGAGCCAAACTTTCCTCATCATTGACATGTTGTGATAAAATCTTATTTATTTCTTATTTACCCTGCTTGCTAATGTTTGTAGAGTTTCTTTCCATTCTTTTATGGCATGCATGATCCCCTTAGGGTTTGGATATTGGACTTTTTCACTTAGTGCAACTATGAGAGTGGGGGTTGGGGTAGTTGAATCTACTGGACCTACTAAGTGATTAATATAGTATGTCAATTGTCCAATTTGTGCTTGAGTTCTTCTTTAGTTTTCTCATCCTTTTTCATATGCTCTAGTATGCTTTAGACAACTTGTGAGAATTTATTTTCCTCCTCCATGGTCTACTTGCCTAGATTCACTTGTTGTATATATTGTACTCCATAGGAATCATTTGCGCTTCTAGATTGCCCACTATGGTAGTAGCAACTTGAGATATTATTTCACCCTTCTCATGTTGATCCTTATGGAGGATAGCTTCCTATCTCTTTTCCTAGTTATTTGAGCTTTGAATACCTTTGCCAAAAAATTGAAGTCTTCCTCATCTTGGACATAACCCCTTTTCCTTTTTTTTTATAGTATGTTTAAGCCATGTTGGAAGACTTGAAGCTTCTAGATGAGGTGGGGAATGAGGAGGAGAGGAAGTGGGAATTATCATTGTTTCTTCCCTATGAATAAATGACTATTGAGGTTGGTTTTCTCCTTGAGAATTTTCTTCTTGCACCTCCCCCTGAGTATATTCTTCTTACATATGGGCATCTCTACTTTCTTCTATTTGAATCTCATCCATTTGAGTGTCCTCTCCTTCAAGTTGAACATCTTGTTGCTGATTAAGAGATGAAGGATTTGGCTCTTGAGGTGGAGAAGAATGATGAGGTGGAGAATGGAGAGGTGAGTGAGGTGGAATATGATTTAAAATTACAGAGATGGAGGAAGTGGAGGCAACAGTAGATCATCCTCAATTTCAGGAGGAGGTTTCTTAGGAGGTGATGGAGGTGGAGTTGAAGGTCTATGAGGTGATTCCTTAACAAGAGAAGAGGAATTAGAGAGGGATGAGAAAGAAGATGGAGATGAAGAAGGAGGTGAAGGTGTTTGTTGGACTCTAATTCTTCTTCTTATGAGAATAACATGATCTTCATCAGATTCAACCACTACTATGTTTTCAATCTATTTTCTCTTGGTAGTGGTGGTTGTGGTATCCCTTCTATCTTTTGTTTGCTTAATTGTGTTAGTTAGGAGGATTCTCCCATTTTTTTGGTTGTGGTAGTACTAGAAGATTCTCCCATTTGTTTGGTTGTGGTAGCACTAGAAGATTCTCCCACTTTTCTTCTTTGCTCTCGAGCCTTAGGGAATGACTCCAACATGGGATATGGTGCTTGTAGAGATATTTTGGATCTAACAATCACATTTATTGCTATGTTCTCTATAAAATAATTCTCTAGAATTGTCCAATCAACTATCTTCAATTTGTTTTATTGAAGATTCCTCCTTCATTATACACTAGATGCAATACTTTCCCATCTCTTCTAAGTCACTAGGAAATTTACAAAAGTCCTTTGTACTCATTATTTCTAAGGATAAAAGTCTATGGTTTAATATTTTATCCTTACTTCATATTCATCCAAGAAAAGGCCCAATACATTCCTTTAAAGTAATTCCATGCTTGAAATGTGCCTCTTATGACTAGGCCAAATTTTCCAATGGGCTTAAACTTGGCTCTCATATCTCCATATAGGTCCATGGTTAGGGGAGCCATCTATACTTAATTTTTCATAGTTGTCTACATCTTTGAATAAGAATATACCCCAACCTTGATGGGGAAAACATATCCTGATTTATGATTGTTTAAAATCAATTTGTGAACTTTTGCAACTTTCCTATAGAGTTCCAACAAGACTATTTGTGTCACTTGCATATATGGGAAATTTGTAGGGATATTTATGGAAGCTCGCTACCCTAATATAAGTGAATATATTTCCCAATTATTTATCTCTTTGTATGCTTCCATTAACAATCTCTTGGTAAAGTCATTCTCCAAGCCCCTAATGATAGCAAAGATGAAAGCATCATTGACTATATAGTAGTTTTTCTCTCTCCTTTAATACTAATTGTGGTAATAGTGATACAATTTAGCTTCTTCCATTTGCAAAGAACCTAATATTTTGAGTCCAAGAAAAGAGGCCTAAGAAGATAATAGATATACCAAGTAACAAGACATGTAAACTTTTCTAGTCTTCACCATCATACTTAATTACCCGTGTAGGTTATTGCTTATCATTGTGCCCCACTTGATTCTCTTCCCACTTGAAATATTCAAGATGTAGCATCACATCCAAGGATGGAACTCCTTGAAATATGGGCACCCTTGTACTCTTCTCAACAATGTGATATAATCATTTGCATCTTCCTTGAATTCACTTCTATGTTGCACTTTGGTCATCTTTTGTGCCAATTTTCTAGGAATAAGGATATTGGTATTGATGAAGTTGCTTTCCTATTTATTTTGTCATAGTATTTCATGGCTTTATCCATTGTGACTTCATCATAACTGGCATAAGTGTTAGAGTAATCATGCATTAGGTAATAACTAATTAATAGTTTAATTTATTCTCATGTACTTAAGCTAAACTTAGGAGCGATTTTCTATGTTAACTAGAGAGCTATTATTAGATAATAATGCTCATTTCATGAGATGTTGACACTTTCCATGATCTAATCCCTTTATAATTCAGGGTTGCTCCTAGATAGCACTCAATCCTGAGCATTATAGTATCATACCTTTGATAACTCTTAACTTTTGAACTCTCAACCTTTGAAGATTCTTGTTTTCCTTAAAGATTCTTGAGGTTCATTCTGTAGCTTTTTCTTGTTGAGGATATTGCATTATTGTTTGCAACTCTCTTGCATGTAAGGTGTCTTTGTTGTTTAATCTTGTGGCTCATGTTTTTCACAATTCTAACATGGTATCAAAGCTTGGGAGTAAAAACAACACCTCTAAATTCAATAGGTTGTAGAATGCACCAACAACAAAAACTGGTGATGATACCCATACCACTCGAAAGTTGATGGATCCAGCTTTTCGGTGATATCTTATTCGCCAATTTTTGATATTGTATGCCCAATTTATGGCCAAAAGAAAAAAGCACCTCCTTGAGTGCCAAAGAGGGATTGAAGGGGCCCCTACCCTATGGTTGTATTGATGACATCAACAGAATATTCTCTATCACCCAGAAAAGAATTTATCCCCAGTAAAAAATGGTATGCTGGCATTCTTAGAATATGCTATTGGAGATTCACGGGAACCGAGAAATGTTGTAGTCCTTGATAAAAATTATAGGTTTCAGAAAAAGTGGCGAGAAAAACTTAGAAAGCCATCGGGCAAGTAGGCTTGCCAGATAGCTAGCAAAGGCTATCGCTATCAGCCCAAAGTGGTTGGCCATAGAGTCCTTTTTCATCAAAAGGCAAAAAAGGAGTCATCAGTGATGAAAGGAGAGACCTGCGAAAGGTATGGGGTCTGCAGGGCTTGCTAATGTAGGTACCCTATAGGTACCAACCATTAAATTTTCCACCCAAACCAAAATAAACGGATTTTTTTTCATTTCTAAAAATAGAAATTAAAAAAAAGAAAACCTTTTTTCTTTTTTTTGAACTACGTGCATAGGCTATAAAGGGGTCGTACAACCCTTATGCAAAAAAAATTCCTCAGAAGCTCCTGACGCCAACTATAGAAAAATATTTACAATCGAAATTCATCAAATCAACTTCCTGAATACAACGGCAAGATTTTTTTTCGTGTCAAAATACACCTAAAATTTTCCCACATCCAAAAAATTACAAATGACGTCATATTTCTAGTAAACTCCATAGCTCACCAGAAAAGATGATATCATTTTTAGGCCCCACCCACTAGCCATTAGCTAAGGTTTCTTGCCCCTTTTGACCTATTTTCATAAATCAACCATAACTTTTGCACATGATGTTAAAATTGGGTAAACAAGATATCCTTGGAAAGTTGGTTTCAAGCACTATTCAATGGTGCTATTTCTTTCTCAGATTTTTATACTAGTACATTCTATAGCCTGTCAAAGTTAGATGTGTTGTTTTCATTCATGATCTCTTAACTTTTGACTTTTTTCTTTATTTTTTGTGATTCCAACAACATTGGGAAGGTCTTCTAGAGCTCAAAACAACCATCCATGCCATTTTTCTATAATTTTCTCCAGGTACATTTTATTTAGTTTTTTGTGTTTTCACACTTTAGTGAATTACTTGGACATTTTAGCTCCTGGAAACTTTTTGTCTGTGTGGTATGACTCATTTTTGGCTATTCTACATATATTTCTAGTATTATGTCCTATTTGGGTATTGTAGACATGTTTTGTATGTATTCTCTTCTATAGATGCACTGAGATAAAATGCCATTTTGGTGTATCTTTTTGGGGTTTTACAAATCCTTTTGTGCCTTTTGTACTCACACTACTTTATAAAGTGCCATAGGGGGGTTGGTTTTTTCCTTTTATTTTTCCATCATACCTTTGTCAAGTGAGTGTCCCTTCCACGACAATAGTGAATCCTAGAGATTCTTGCCTCAATGTGTGCCTTAGTTTACACACCCTTTTATTTGCAAGTACTCTTTAGTTGCACATTAAGATATTCTCCTACATGTACTACTTGCTTTCACATTGGTTTAGTGGATCTGTCTTGGCTCTCACTTGTTAGCATTATGGAGGGGTTTCTACTATTCGTGCTAATGCTTCCTTAGCTTCAATTGTTGGAGTGATCTATGTATCTAGATCTTGTTCCTATGTACTAGGCAGATGTAGCGTGCATCAACGACTGGTTACCCATGTATTTTGGTGAGATGGAGAATTTACCATATGGATACTCTTGCATTCCTATTTCTAGAGGTTATTCATTTAAGCACTATATCAGTCATCATTTGATAGTTGTCTATAACTTCTTCATGCTTCAATGATATTCTACATGTTCCTCTTTTTTGGGACATTATTTTGGTTAGAGGCTTCTTAGTCCTTCACCTTCATTTGGAGGTTATTTTGTCCTTCATTTTCCTTTCTCTCTTTTGGAGAGGATTTTTTTCCCATGTGGTTTTTTCCTTTTCTCCAGATGTGAGAGATTATATTGTTTGTACTTGGGTACCTCACTAGGCCTTGTTTGTGAGACCCATCATGCATTCTATTTTTAGGGTTTTTAGCTACTCCCTAAGTTCATCTTAAGGGCGGGTGTTAGAGTAATCATGCATTAGCTAATAATTAATTAATTATTAGTCTAATTTATTCTCATACACTTAAGCTAAAATTAGGAGTGATTTTCTATGTTAACTAGAGAGATATTATTAGGTGATTTTGTCTCATTCCATGAGATATTAACACTTGTCATGATCTAATCCCTTTATCATTTAAGGTTGCTCCTATATAGCACTCAACCCTCATTATATCATCATTCCTTTGGTAACTATAAACTCTTGAACTCTCAACCTTTGAGGACTCTTATTTTCCTTGAAGATTCTTGAGGTTCATTCTGTAGCTTTTTCTTGTTGAGGATATTACATATTAGTGTTTGCAACTCTCTTGCATGGAAGGTGTCTTTGTTTGTTTTTTATCTCTTGGCTTGTGTTTTGCAAAAGTCTAATAATAAGTTGGAAGGCCAAACACCATTTCAATCATTTCAACATTGATATCCAAAACCACTTCTCCTGATAGATCCAATATATTTATTTATTTCTTGTATAACATGTTGGGAATATGCCAATACCAACTTTGGTGATTGGAACAATATTGGGAAAGAAACAACTTGTGTCAGGCTTGATAGTGTTATGAATCAGGTCAAAACTATCTTATCTCCTCCTCTATTCAACCTTTGTAGGAATTCCTATATATTCACATGAACAAGGTCTGGATCCCTAATCTAATTGCATGGAGATAACATCTTGAAGGAAGGTGGTGACCTTTGAACTTGTACTTTGTCTTTTCTTGGTAACCTTGCATATCTTCTGCACAATTCAAACAAACACCATCACTAGACATAATAAAATTTTACAAATAAAACCAGTCTTAAGTCTATCCTTAGCAATTACCTAAATAGTCTTCATTATTGGGCTTAAGGGATTACAAACAACTCGTGTTAATTAGAGTTATAGGATTTATATTTATACAAGTAGTGAAATGTGTATATTTTCGAGAGTTGGGCTTTGGGAGTACCTCCTATCTCATGCCTTAGATTTATTAAAATGTGTTTCATTGGCTTACTCTAAAATCCTTGATGGATTTTTAGTTTATATCAGGTTTCAAAGGTTGGGGATAACCTTTACCATTTGCTTCAAAATATCAGTGAATATTATGGGGAAAATCTTATCACCAATGGTCGAAAGTCTTGTTATAATATTTGTCAAAGCTATCTTTTGGAGATTAGAGACATTAATTATCTCTTGTCTATAAATATTGTTAAACACTAAGAGGAAGGCCCATAAGACTACTCACTAGGTTACTAAGGTAGAGATTGTCAAGATTCGGGGTTTGGAAGAAACCCTTACCATTTATGAAATACTTTTTCCTATTGTTAGAGTGAAAACCTGATCACTGAAGGCCAAATTTTTTTGTCAAAAATTCATTAAGGTAGAACTATTGAGGAACGAGGTTCGAGGATAACTCTTATCCTATAATGTCTAGGATAAGTAGAATTTAAGGAGAATTCTAAATTATCAATGGTTGAAAAGGTTCATAAAAATGCTAAGTCAAGGTCCATCAGGGATTAGGGTTCAAGCATATAAAAAAACTCCAATTCTTATGAAATACATTAAATAGTTTGGAGACCCAAAAAGCAATGAGGTGTAATGACATAATCAAAATAGCTTTTGTCACAATAGATTGCGCCCTGAATGCTAAAATTTGAAGCTTGACAATCCTATGCGACATGGGGACATCCTCAGGCTTGTGGGTTGCCTAAATCGAGGATGGACCTCTAGATTATGTGTTGGTTCCCCTTGAAAACCTCCTACTTACTTGTTGGCTTGTTTGGAAAAGGGATAGAAAACTAAAAAATTAATGTTTGAACCTAAACTAGAGGTGAAACACCAATGATAAAGGACTTTGTACCCACTTTTCTCACTCACAATTCTCTCAAAACAAATCTATTCTATGCACAACTCAAGATTTTCACCAACTTATGCAAAATTGTTTCAACGAGAGGTTTTGTTTCAAGTTTTATTTGAAGGAAAACATGTGCTTTCACAACTTTAAGCACTAAAAACAACTAACATAGCCTATGACCTGCATAAATTATTTATATCCTTGCATACAATTCATTATAAATGAGACCTAACTCAATGATTTAATGTTTAAATCACAAAATTCACCTCATATCATTCACAATATCATTCATAAATGAAAATTTGAGAAGGAAAACTTGTTGATTTTGTTGATAAAAGGAGCTTTCTTGAACAATATTTGAAGAATAGATAAAAATACTAAATTGTTGCTGCTCTACTGATCTCAAAAGAGTTAAAATCTTTTCTTTTTGCATAAGGCAAAAGAAAGCCAAGAAAGAACTAACTTAGAAAAGAAGAAAAGTTATGGAAGAGAAACTTGATTTTTGGCTCAAAGAAGGACTGATGATGAACTAATTGTCCTCTTTTCTTGAAATCTCCTCCAATTTGCATGATGAATCTCCTTTGGTTCGTGTACAAGAGAAGAGCCTACAAAAAAGGCCTTAAAACTACTCCTAACTAATTGCTTACATGGTGAAAAGTTGTCTCAACTGATACTACACCCATGTGAGGTCTTGAACTCAACTAGAACTATTGTATCTACCCCAAAATCCCCTCTTTTTAGGCCTCTAACTACTCTTAACTCCAACTACACCCAGGTAGGCTTCTAAAATACGCCAAAACTGCTTGTAAGTGCATGAAAACTGACCTTAAAGGACAACTAACTTGTTGATCATTTTGTTAAACACTTTGCATGACAGTAGGTACATGAATAAATGGTAGATAACTTAGGTCTTAACCATTTGCATTCCTTTCACATGTTTATCTTTTGATTGAAGTGTCACTACTATAGTCTTTTAAGGCTTAAATCACTATATTGCTACTCATTGTCTCTTTTGAGTTAGGACTGTCCTATAACTTTACCCTTTCCTAAGCATGTGACTGCTCTTTATTCATGATACTTCACAAACACTGTTTTAGGGATGGGTTTAATACTATCCTTTAGAGCATTATCACTTTCCTTGGAAAGTATTTACTACCTTATTATCCTCTGACATGTCTCAAGCTATGCATTAATGATTGTGGCCTTCTTCATTTATGCTTCATGGCTGTCCTTGTTGAATAACTATGCATTTTTCCTACCTCAAAACTTGACTGTCACACATTTACAACTTCTCATAAATTGTGATTTTGGTGTATCCCCTTTAGTAGCACCTATACTCCTCCATGCATGAATCTTTGTCACTATACTCCGCCCTTTCATTATATTGACCTTCCCATTTGAAATTTGAAACTTCATAAACTTATTGAAAATGATGTCATGCTTGTTGGAGTGGTCATTATGCATTCCCTATGCTTTGAAATATTGATTTGTGTATGTATAACCCTGCTCTTCACCTTTCACTCTTTCCAAAATTCAAAGCAACACCTAGTGCCTGAGCTAGCATTGATCATTTATTTCTCCTTCCATTATGACTGTCATGCTTTATCTATGACTGTCCTTTAGAGTACAAACTATACTCTTCATATTTGTAAGACTGTCCCTTATTCACATGGTCAATGGGTATCAATGGAAAGTTTTCTCTTGTATTAGCTACCCCTAAATTCTTCACTACTTTAACAATAAAACTTATCATTATCTTCTCTGTTATGATCATAGGCTTCTATTTCTTGGAAAAAGAACTTGACTGGTGCTATTTGTCATCTTTTTCATTGATGCTTGAAGACTCATGACTACCTAGGGTTTGAAATTGTAACATCACATTTGATTACCCTTTCAAACCTGGGTTCTGGCTATCATCTATGCCCTCAAGGAGGTTTCCTTTCATAGTTTTCTCTTCATGTTGACTTTTTCTTTCAATTCCACCAATTGAACCTCCATTAGCTAGGGTTTTGATCCATTAGAAGCTTGCATAACCTTTATATTACTGTCATGTTTAAAGAGGACTGCCACTATTCTTTTAGCATTTGTCCTCATTTATTTAACTTGTGCAATACACTCCATGTTCAAATATTCTTTGAGTTCTTCCCTTTGTGATGATTGTTTGTTACCCTCTTGTCTGCATTTAAATGCATTTATAACCACCATTTCCATGAATTCTACCATGTTATGATGGGAATCCTTCTTAATATTTTTACCATGCTTCTTTTCTTGAGTACTTTGCATTCAAAGTTGAAGTGAAAATAATTTTATGGTTTGAAACTTTGTCATCTCAAGTTATCCTCTTGGGTTCATTTTGCATGGCTACTGATGCTTTTGTTCTTTTATCACTATTATTTGAACCTTGTCTACCTTGATTATCACCTAAGGGTGACCCTCTTGACAGTATTTACCTTTCATGATGCATTACTATTACTGTCACTATTATGACATGTACATGCATGAAGTCATAATAGAAAACTATCCTTTATTATCTTGAATGGTGAATGATGACCATTGACTTGACATGTCCTTCCAATCTACCACTGGAATATTGCTTTTCTTGCATCTAGGACTAAAAGAAAATTATGCTCATCCTTTGTTCCCTTGCATATTTAGCCTTTAAGACAACCCTTGTATAAGATTTGTGATTTTCTCCTTCGGTAGCTACCTTTTGAAGAGAACATTGTCATTCAATATTTAATTCACTATTCCTTTTTAAAAAAATTGCACTCTTCTACTTACACATTGACTGCCCTTTTCACAACTATTATGCTTGTTCTTGAGTGATTGCCCTTTCTTCATTGTGGTGGCTATTCACTTAAGGACTGCCCCTCCGTGCTCTCTATATTAGAGTCAAACGAAATCTTTAATGATTCAGAAGCTCCAAAAGAAGCAGGTTCAATACTTATCATGTAAATGATCACATTGATCTCCAGGGGAAGAGAAAAATCCATTAGACTAATGAACTGTCATTGGACCTAGTACAGAAGGTTCTCCCAAATGAGAATATGGATAAGAGTGTCATTCTTTGCCATTTGCAGGTGCACCAAGAGGTCTAGGCAGTGACACTAGTCTAGATCTAGGAATATTACATGGAGAAAGAGATGGAAAAGAAATTGGCCTTGTGATATAACTTCCTTGGCCACTGCTTGATATATATATATATATATATATATATATGGTAAATTGAATGGCTCCAAGGTGCTCTCTGAATGAATTCCTACATGATGTGTGAAACCTTTTATTTCTACAGTTAATACCCTTGTACATTTTTTATTTCATGGCCGATGGGATCGGTTTGAATGCTTTGTCATGAGGCTAGGTTTGTTTTGTTTCATTTGCAATAAAAGTTGCAAAAGTGGGGGGATTTTGAGGCTCATTTTTTTTTGATAAAATTATTTTTGTATATGCAATGTACTCCATGAACATTCAACAAGTATTGTGCTCTTTAAACTATTCATTCATTAGCACTTTCTCTCATTTCCAATAGAAATTCGGATATAAACTATTCATTCTTTGGCACTTGTTTCTTTCTTTTTTCAATAGAAATTGGGATATTTTCATTTGTAAAAAATGAACTGGTTAGTTGGACAATTGAGGTGAGGGTGGTTGATTTACTGGGCCAGAGAGAACTAGATACAAATCTTGACTGAATTTGAGTGTGTTTACAAATTTTTTCCATAGAACACATTTTTTTGGCTGATGGGATTGTTACATCCCAAGCAAGTTTGAGGCTAGTTTTTTTAATGTTTTTGTTTCTACAAATTAGAAATGAGGGCCTTTGAGGCTTATGCTAATTTCTTGTGCAACTTATTTCTCCTATGTCGTGTATACCAACAACCTATCTTTTCATTTACCTTGCAAACCATTCATTCCTAGAGATTTGCTTTTTTCATTCTCAATACAAATTGGGAATTGGTTTGTTAGTTTCTCGTTTGTAAAAAGTGAATCAAGGGAATTTGAGCAAATAATATAATGGTGATTGCATTTGGGATTTTTTGGTCGAAAGGAGCTGTATGGCTTTTAGCTTTTTTATTTAATGCATACAATTTACAACATTTATAAGATCTCTTTATAACATGTTTTTTTGTTTCATGGACAATGGGCTTGGTTCTTGCCCTAGCAATTTAAGGACTAGTCTTTCTTTTTTTAAATTTCATTTACAAATTGGAGATTGGGGCTTTGGGGGCTTAATTTAGTTTCTTATGCAATCAATTTTTCTATGTAACCCGTCTTTCCTTTTCATAATCTTTCATTTAAATTGGAAATTTCATTTTTTGAGCCTTGTCAACCATTCATTCCTTGACATTTTTTTTCTTTCACACAAATGGATATTGAAGCTTTTGGGGTTCATGTTAGTTTCTTATGTAATTGGTTTTTCCTATATAATATATTTCAGCAACTTTTGTTGTCATTTGCAAAACCTTCAACAACCATTCTTCCTCTTAAACTATTCATTGCAGAGATACCCAACTACACACAAAAGATGGATCATAAATATTGACCAGATGTTTTCATACATCTTTTTGCACCAAGTCTTGCAATTTTTATATATTTGGTGTTTTTGATAAAGGGTAAAAGTGAAGTTTTGAAAGAACCTCAAAACCTTTTCAACTAGAACAACAAAGATGTCAAATTGGGAACAACCACACCACAACAATAAATAAACAACACTTAGGCTATAAATCAACAACAAAATAGAAGCAACATATAGACATATCAAAAAACATAAAAGCACGGATAAAATCCCAAGAAGGGACAAAGATCAACCTGTTCAAGATACTTTAAAGCCAAAGTGCATAAGGGAGCTCAGTACCCTAACCTCAACCCTGTCCACCTACTCAACAATGCATAATTTCTTTATGGTTTTGGTGTTTAAGTAATGTGTCATAAAGAATGAGTCTTCATAACCCATCTTTTATGAGTAGTTTGTCATAAGAATCCATCTCTTGTTTTTATCAATATAAATATATGCTTGGGTCTTTTAAGGAGTTTTTTCAATATGAAGTGGCAATCAGGGTTGCTAGGATTATTTTCGTTATGAAGTAGCAGTTGCATTTTCTCAATAAGTCTCTTAATATGAAGTGGTAATTGGGTGTTCTTCTAGGAAGCATGGAGTGTGATTGTCATGCAAACTTTATCTGAATTTTCTTTCCTGATTTAACAAAGTACATGACATGGGAATTGTAGGCTTACAGGTATTTGCACTCTTCCTTTGATTTCTTTTGCACTTTTAGTGGTTAGGGGTATCAATGTTGTATTCCTTGAAAAAAATTATAAATGTTGTATTTTAGGTCTCCTCTCTTCTTCTATTAGGATGTAAGAAAAATCATTTGAGATGTCTTTTTGGATCTTATCCATTCTACTTCAAGGAGATCCTTTCTCTGAAAAGGTTTCTAAAGACTTGGATATTCCACTCTTTCAGTCTGAGTTTTATGAATTTTAAATTTTTCCTAAACGTGCACATCTTAGTGTGATGATCAACTATTTGGGTGAGCCAGAAGTTAGTGACAACCCTTTTGAAGTTTGGGTTTTCCATCTATATTTTTTCAAACTTGAAAGACACTCTTCTAGGGAATTTGTCCTTGTCTATGAGCCAGTAATTCGAACCAACTTCAAATAGGGTTACAATTAGGGTTCAAATAGCTTTATGGTTAGGGTTAAGGTACAATTTTGGTTAAGGTTCAATTGATTAAAAATAGGTGCCTTGAGAAGGATATCTCTCGCATACTTTAGATATATTTTTAAAATATAGGTATGCTAGTTTTAATTTTTTAGGTGAAAGATAAATTATGTAATTTTTTAATATATATATATTTTTTTAAATCAATTTTGTTTGAAAGGTGAAATATTTGCAATGTTATAAGTTTTTAATATCTTTTATTTTATTTATGTCATATTTAAATTAGACATTATTATAATATTAGAGATCTCATACTTAAAAAGAAATTGGATTTTAAAGCATGGATTTAATTGTATTTAGCAAGATTTGTCCAATGTAGGGTTTCATCATTTCTATTTTAGAAATCAACATTGATTTGAAAGCAAGGTGATTAAATCCCCAAGTTTTCAATCTCTCAATATCATTTTCTGATAAAATTAAAAACTTTGTCAAAAGCTTGCAATTACAAAAAAAGCAAAGAGAATGGAAACACAAATCTAAGCAAACAAATCACGAATAAAAGAGTCCAGTTAAGGGTTCTCATTGGACTTGTAATCAAATTTTATATAATTATGTTGATTCATAATCCTAGAGTCCCAGGACATTGCTCCCATGAGAAAATTCCTCACTTTATAATTTGATATCATATTTATCCCACATGAAATATTTTTCCTAATAATTTTATGCATAATATTAATGAATTTAGTTTGTTTCAAGAGCTTTATTGTTTCCTTTATAGGGATGGACATTGGTTGGATGTGAGGTCTTTAAGCCTATCGAGTTTTTAGTTCCTCGCTACATTTTATTTATTCTCTTCATTCCAATGTTTTATTTTTTGCATTTATCTTTTAGAGCAATAATTTAATTATGTTTTGTATGTTTTCTAAATGTTTGTAAACATATAAAATTTTGAATATATGAATTACAAGTTTTGATTTCATTTGATTGCATAGAACTAAATTAGTATGTAAATTGGCACATTGCATATTAATTTGATGCAACTCATAATCTCTCAATTAAATGTCAACTATCCTCTCCAACTTCATTCTTGCATTACATTATATGTCATCCTTTCCATTTTCATTATGGTTCACGTTAAACCTCTTATTTCTTGTATGATATTTTACATTTTGAACATTTTGTATGCACATTTTCATTATGATCCACATTAAACCCCATATTTCTTGGATGTCATTTCATATTTTGAATCATTTCCTATGTGTAAAAGTTGTTGAAGCTATTTTGAACACCACAATAAAGTAGACTTGGACAAACTACTAGTATATTTTCCTTATACATAAATACACATATATTCATATAATTTTAAATAATTTGAAACAAGAACAAAAATTAAAAACAAATAATTATTATTTTAAAATATTTTTATCTAAAAAATAGTATCTTTAATCTTATAATATACCTTATACTCTATTTCAAATATAATAATATTAAAATTTAATTAATTAAAAAAAAATCATAACTTCACAACTATTTAATTTTTATTATCAAAATTAGATAAATTAAATAAAAATATAACTTAAATAACTATAAAATTGAACATTAAAATTATGAATAAATTAAATAAACTTGCATTATCATATCCTTCAAAATTTTAAATTAAAAATAATTTGATATTTATGTATTCTAGTTACATTTAATTATAATTAAGACAATCTACTTTTGAATCAACACAAACAAAAGACAATAAGTTAATATTATCATAGTCTTTTAACTATCTCATCCTCAATTAAATTACACACTCCTTCCTTTTGTATGTTGGATTTTTTTACATAAACTTTAAGTCACAATTGAAAAAGTATTAGGTTAATAGAGATTCTTTTCAAAAGATGATGAAATAGTGAAGAAGAAGAAGTTGTACAATTAGAAAGGAGATTGTGATAGGTGGATGCTTTTATCTTATCTTTTTCACGATCAACCAAATGCAAATCATAGAGATACTAGTTTAATTTTTTAAAAATCAGCTATTACAGTCAAACATGTTCTAGTCCAAGTTGGCAATGTCTATTTAGAGTCAAACACAGACTTGTAATTCAAATTGACTATAACTAATAATTTTTTAAATTAAAAATCAAACATTTGTGGTGTATCAAAACCCATGTACAATAATTAAGTAATTAAGAAGTTTGTGGAGGTTACTAACTTATAAAATCTATGAAACTTAGACTATGTTATCCCCTTCTTGTAATTGCAGTTTCATGTAATTGCATGGAAAACTCCAAGTGCCACACCACATCTGCCATGGAAGGCCTCTCATCACTTTTCCTTGCCAAACACTTCTCTCCCACCTCTACAAATATCTGAAGGGAATTTGAGGTTATGTCACCCATTAAATTGGGGTCTATCATGTGCTCTAGAGCACAGTTAGATAGAGGTATCTTCTCCCCTGATTGGGTAGACATAATAGCAGGTTGAGCACACAACACCTCAAACAACAACACCCCAAAGGAATAGACATCATATTTCTTTGTAAGAGCCAACCTGTAGAAGTACTCAGGATCCATATACCCAAAGCTACCTTTCACCACAGTGGTTACATGACTCTAATTGAATGTGGCTGTTATTTTGGAGAGCCCAAATAAAAAACTTTGGCACTCAAGTTTTCATCTAGAAGAATATTGCTACTCTTCACATTACGATGTATGACTGTCTGGAATGCCCCAGAGTGAAGATAGTCAAGGGCCTTTGCTGCACCGATGCATATCTCAAGCCTCTGCTTCCATGGCAAAATAGTGCTTCCAGGGTCCTGGCCATGGAGATGCTTCTCTAGTGTGCCATTGGGAACATAATCATAAACAAGACACATTTCTGAGTTCTGATCACAGTAGCCTATAAGGGATACCAAATTCTTGTGCCTAAGCCTAGACAACAGCTCTATCTCGTTCCTGAACTCGTGAGAACCTTGGAGGGATTGAGGTTTTTCTCTCTTCACTGCAACTCCCATGCCACAATTGATTTCTCCCCTGTAAACTTTTCCAAACCCTCCTACCCCAAGAAGAAGTGAGTCATCAAAGTTGTTGGTTGCATCTTGAATCTTTGACAAACTGAAGTACCTGCAACATATAAATCAAACAAAAGATAGCAATGGATCAGTGAGACACATATCATGTTTCACTCCATGATCCAAACATAAGGTTTTGTGTTGGTTTAAGCTAGATCAGGATTTAGGATTGGTTTCAAGTCGAATAAAATGTGATTGTTAATAAGGGAAAGTACCCCTTCTGTAGGAGGCGTCCCTTACTTTAGACACTTGGATGGTCAAGGAGAATTCCATATAGTGAAAGAATATTGTTTGACAAGTAAAATAATGGTTATGCAAATCTAGATGTAAGGAAATGTTTAAAGAAGACCCCTCCTAACACAGAGTAGAGGATATGGAGACTTTCCCAGAAGAACTGACATTACTTATAATAGAAAAATTCAATGGTATCAACATGAATGTTGAGTGGCGAGGTGAAGATGTTCAGGTGAGAATTGATATTGCCTGTAAATAGCAATCTCAAGATTATTATCAAAGATGTTTCAAGTCAATTCCTCTTGGGTTAAAAGAACCTATGGTAATTGTCCTAAATATTTTAGGAAGATAGATTCCATGTGTAGACACCCAAATTTGATCACTCCCATATGATCAAATTTCCCCCTTTATTCATCAATTCTGTCAATATTAATTTATATTGCGCTTCTCACATAAGACTTTTAAAGTGTTTAATTTAATAATTAAATACTTTATTTGGTGCTTTTATCTTCTCTAAATTAAATAAATACACTAATTTATTTAATTTAGTCATCTTAATCTATTGAATTAAAATCAATTTAAAATTCCTCTTTTCTCACTCCTTGTCACATCCTCCATAATCCATCTCTAATATGAATTAATTTAATTAATTCATATTTAGGGTGTGCATCCTCTTAATCAAAGATTAATGTCACATCCTCGTACATTTGCCACTTGTTTCTAATCTTCCATTAATTATCATAATCAAGTATTTGCACAACATTAATCAAAGTCATTAGCCATTTTTAGCACCACTTTTTGGTCAATTCTTCCATTTTTCCTTTTTGGACATTGACCCTCCTTCCCATGAGAATTTTTAATTCTCATTTATTCATCCTATGTCTCTCTCCTCTCCATGTGAATTTTTAATTCACATTTTGTCTTTCCAAGGCTTCTAGAATATTTGACATGTCACCTCATGCACATGTGACCAATTCCCACCTTTTTGGAGACCCTCTCTTATCCTTTAGACTCTCCTAAGAATGTGAATTTTTAATTCACATTTATTTCTCCAACCACCTCTCCTTTACCCATGGAGATTTTTGAGGAATTCCAAAATTCCTCAAATGTCCCTTTCACTCTCACTTGGAGACAAAAAAATCCTTTTTGAGGAGATCTTCTCACTCCCCAAGGTACTTGGAAGGTACTTGTCCTTCCTCCACCTCATGTACCTTTTGGCCACCTCATTTACACCTCACTTCCTCTTAGCCACTTCACCATCCACATGTCAAGATGTGAGGGCTTGTGAGTTCTAAAACCACCATAGCCTTTAATCTTGACCTTGTTGGATGAATCTCAACCGTTGAATTCTCTAGAGAATTTAAATTCTTCTATAAATACCCCCTTCTCAAGGGAATTTGGAGGACTTGGCCATTTTGCAACTAAATGTTGCCATTTTGTGCACTCATCTAGCCTTCAATTACATTCACTTACATTTACATCCAAGCACATAGTCAAATCCTCCATTTAGCCACATCAAGAGCCATCAAGGAGCATACATATCAATCCAAATTACGGGCCAGCCAAGGAGTTTCAGCTGCAAGGAGGAAGGTATAATCATTTATCTTCATTTAACATTTTCCTCTTTGTATTTTTAAATTCCTTAGGCTAATCATGAGGTGTTTCATTATGTTTTCCATTGCATTTTAATTGCTTAGAATATGTTAAATATTTTGATATCACATTTCTGACACGCCCGGTGGGACCCACAAATGGGTTCCTATACTTCACGTTTGCTGTTGTTGAGATTTTTGTAGGAACACGTCGCAGTGGGGTGACTATGCCCCTAATTTTACTGCAGTGAGGCGATTACGCCCCTCATTTACTGCAGTGAGGCGATTATGCCCCCTTGGGTTGAAAACTATTTTCTATACTGACATTTACTGCAGTGAGGCGATTACGCCTCCTTGGGCTGAAAATTATTTTCTGTGCTAACACTTTTCTGCAGTGAGGCGATTACTCCTCCTTGGGCTGAAAACTATTTTCTGTATTGACATTCACTGCACTGAGGCGATTACGCCCCCTTGGCTAAAAATTATTTTTTGTGCTAACATTTACTGCAGTGAGGTGATTACGCCCCCTTGGACTGAAAACTATTTTTTGTACTGACATTTACTATAGTGAGGCAATTTCGCCCCCTTGGGCTGAAAACTATTTTCTGTACTAACATTTACTGCAGTGAGGCGATTACGCCCCCTGGGCTGAAAATTATTTTCTGTGCTAACACTTTTCTGCAGTGAGGCAATTACGCCCCCTTGGGTTGAAAATTATTTTTTGTGCTAACACTTTTCTGCAGTGAGGCGATTACGCCCCCTTGGGATGAAAATTATTTTCTATGCTAACACTTTTCTGTAGTGAGGCGATTACACCCCCTTGGGATGAAAATTGTTTTCTGTGCTAACATTTACTGCAGTGAGGCGATTACGCCCCCTTGGTTGAAATTTGTGATAACACTTTTCCATAGTGTGGCGATTACGCCCCTGATTTACCACAGTGAGGCAATTACGCCCCTGATTTGCCGTAGTGAAGCGATTACACCCCTGATTTTCCGCAGTGAGGCGATTATGCCCCTGATTTGCTGCAGAAGGGTGACTGCGCCCCTTGGAAGGTAAAACTATTATCTCAGCTTCAGTTTTCTTTGCTATTTTCTCTCTAACATTGTTCTTGCAAGGATACATGTGTTTTTTGCTAACTTTTTGCAACATAATCTTGTGAAGTTGATGGAGGAAGCGGGATAAAACATCTAACATTTGCTTGCAGGGCTATCTATTTGCTCAAACTTTTTAAATTATCCTTACTGTTTGCATTAATCTAAGAACATAGTTTAATTAGAGGGAGTAATATTCATTGCTTGCTGTGCTTGTCTTTTTGTTTACCCAAAAGGAGCATTAGCTTGTTTTCACTTTCCCCTTCCACTTCGTGTGAGCCTGGGGAGTAGTTGGAGACGGTTAGTACTTTCTTTATAGTGGGACCTACTTGGGGATTTCATCACCCCAAGGGACAATTCCAACCACGCGTACCAGAGGGGTATATAAAGGGGGAGAGCAAAAGTTGTACCCCAATCCAGTCACATCGTAATTGGCGGAGTGTCGAAGCTAGGGTGATACCTAGATAGACATGAATAGTTGGTCCGAGCCCTTCAATATCTCGCTAGGTTCCTAATTCACGCTTGTGACAGGCTGGTGTTCACAGTTGTGCCTCACATACCGAGAGTATATCAAAGACTCCCTAGACACCTTGTACATCCTAGATTAAGACCTCTTTGGCCATACCCTTAACACTAATCATAGGGTTGTGTTTGCTTGAGAGTGTTTTCTTGTGAGAAACCAGTGAAATTTTGACAATTTGGCCTTATCATTATCATTTTAAAGTCCTTTCCATAGTCATTTGCATCAAACCAAGCCTCTGATTTACCGTAGTGAGGCAATTATGCCCCTGATTTACCACAGTGAGGTGATTACACCCCTGATTTACTGTAGTGAGGTGATTACGCCCTTGATTTACTGCAGAGGGGCGAATTTGCCCTCCTGAACACCCAAAATCGCCCCATTTGGATCCCTTTAGCCTCTAAACCATCATTTAACCATTCCCAATCATTATCTCATCATCCTAAGCCTCTGTTTTGTCACTCTAAGCCTCCAAAAACCTCCATTTGACCATTTTAAACCTCCATCTCATCATTCCAAACTTCCATTTAACCATTCTAAACCCCCATTCATTCTCCACAATTATCTTTAATCCACCTGTTCATTTTAATTTCTCCCTAATTTATTCAAAAATCCATACCCTCACCTAACGAACACCATAATTTTACCATTTGCATCACCAAACAGCACCCATAACCAAACCGTCCTAACCTTGTATTACAAAGTGGTTACCCCAAATTGACCATAGCACTTGAACTTGATTATTAGTCTCTAACTTCGACCCAAATCAATTTGCTTCCATCTTGAGGTGAATTTGGTATTGTAAGCTATCATCCTCGGCCCAATCAATCCATTCCTATCTTAAGGTGGATTCATGTTGTGATCATCCTCTTAATCAATTAGAGCTCTTAGTCATTAAGGGTAACCTCCTTTGGTTAAACTCAAGGTCTCTCTCACATCTTTTATCATCCAATCATACCCATCCAATCATCCAAATGTATCAAAATTGATCATTCGATCAAATTATCCAATCAACCAAATCACATTCGTTCAACCAATGCAATTCTATTGATCTTAATATTCCAATCCAATTCAATCAAAATCCGATCCCATCAACATCCGATCCAATCCAATATATCCAAACAAAATTTGATCAAAATCCAAATCCTATCAAAATCACATCTCATCCAACTACAATCAAATCATTCGTCAAAAGCATTTTTGTAATCCACTCATAACACATTTGCATGCTTGTTCAGACCCAATCACAGGTAAAGAAAATGGCTGACCAACAAGTCCAAAATGCCCAATCAAACAACCCTCAAGATCCCAACAACACAATGAACGACTCATTAGATCCTAACAAGGGTACTAACATCCCTCACGATCCTCATAATGGTACTTCATCACACTCAAATACCGAAAATTAGAACAACTCACCACCCGGTGAAGAGAGCATGGCTAATCAACCAAAACTCACACTTGAGGAACATTTTAGTAATCTTTCCAATGGGCAAATGACTGATCGTTTGCTCGAAAAATATGGGGAAGAAATTTTAGCCCACCTAATTGAGAAGGGTGTCAAACCCCCCTCGGGTGTTGACTTGTCCAAATATAGGAGTTCCCCATCTAACGTACTCCAAGGTTCACAAAATGCACCAGAAGATTCGTACTTCCCCAATGTTCCTCTAGTTGAAGGTTGGCATCAACCTGAATTTGGTAGTGTTGTTCTTTATCATGTTAACCATCTCCCACACACTTCAACTTCAGTCATGAGAGGTCCTCAAGTGCCTGATCCCAATAATCCTTTTGCTTATGGTATGCCACAAAATGTTCCACAACCCTTGCCATTAACACTGATAGCACCCCCTCTTTCAAGTCAACCTATAGTCAACACGGGGGACACCACCTTTACCACATCGCTTCCACCTCCTTGGATCATAAATCTACCATCATCTTCATATACATCTCAATAGCTCCACCAATCCAACATTCCACCCCCATTGCCTCCACAAGGCGCACCCCAGCTGAATGTTTCGGGTAATACCCAACAACCCCCTTTACAAAACGCTTCTATGTTACCTCAGCCATCTCATCAGCGACACCTATACATAATGTTTTGGTCTCTTCACAACAACCACCCTACCAACCACAAGGCAATCCATCTCAGCCCATTGCTCAAACCATATCCCCTTTTCTCACATCCATTTTGCACCCGCAAGCTCAACCACAACACAATATCCCATCACGACCCATACAACAGTTGACATCACAACAACAACCTCCCCAACACTAATACTATCACAATCAGCAATAATTTCACCAACAAACACTCTATGCAACCTCCCAACAATCACAACAATACCTTCAACACCAACAAACCAACACGCAACGTCCCATCCAAGTTCCTCAACAACCTACCCCACACTTTTATCAAACAAATCCATACTATACCCCACAACAACAGCCCCTGTATCAACAAAATCCCCTGCCTTACCAACAAGCCATATCATCATCCAATCATCCAAATCCATATTTCAACAATCCAACGCCCTTTCAGAAGGATCCTTTATCATCCTATCATCAATATCCCCCCAACCCACCACCGGCTAGCTCAGATCTGTTGGAAATCAAAGCCGCACTTAAGGACCTTCAAGCTGGGGCTACCAAACAATCATTCAAATTTGAAGACATATGCCCATATCCATTTGATCCCTCCATCTCATTAATCCCATTTCCTAAAAATTTTGAGATACCAAAGTTTGACAAATATAAGGGAAACAAAGACCCTAAGGCTCACTTGCAGGAGTTTTACTCCCAGTGTCAAGAAGTTATGTACAATGACAACTATCTCTTGCACCTGTTCCCGTGAAGCTTTGCAAGCCAGGCCCTAGATTGGTTCATGACTCTCGAAAAAGGGTCCATAAAAACTTTTGCAAACCTGTCAGAAAAATGTGTATCCTACTTCTCTTTCAATTTGGAGAAGGATACAGACACCTTAGATATCCTCAAAGAAAAACGTGAGGGGGAAACCTTTACTAGCTACCTACAACGATGGTGTGCATTAGCAAGCTGAATGAAGACCCCTCTGAAGGAAAAAGACATGGTCACTCTTTTCATGGAAAACTCTCATCTTGACATGGCCCATAATTTTAGGTTACATTGTGTCACCACCTTCGCGGAGATAGTAGAAAAGGGGCCCATCCTTGAACGTGCCCTTATTGCCAAAGGACACATCAAAATACATAGTCATGATAAAGAGAAGTCATTTGGCGACAAACCGTGATTCTGGAACAAGAACAAGAATGCAGTGAATGATGGTGCGACAGACACTAAACATGTCCAAGTGGCTAATACATCCCAAAAATAACAACCATCTGCACCCAACACCATATTTGTACCACAAGGGGCACCTCGTCCTCCTCAACAGTCAAACTAGAACAATCAGGGGAACACAAAACGTCAATGCACTCAATTAGGAGAACCTCTGAGTGTTGTTTTTAATAAGTTGTTACAAATCAATTATCCCATCACATACCTTGTCACCAAGCCATTTGATGAGTCCAAACCCAAGCCCACATGTTTTAAGGAAAATGAATATTGTGAGTTCCATAAAATCAAAGGACACTCTTTAAACAAGTGTTAGGGTCTGAAAAACTATGTCTAAGATCTCATTGATCGAGGTGATATCAAGGTTGACCCCAGTCAAGCTTCATTGTCCAATGCTCAATTGCAGATATATCAGAATGCCTTTTCGAACCATAATCAAGGCCCAAGCACATCTAGCAATAATCCCCAAGGAAACAACACAAATAATGTGAGCTACAAGAATGTGCCCTTCAATTACGAAGGTGTTATTCATTACATTGAGTAGGTGGAACCCTGTGTATCCATGATACATGTTAAAGCCAAAGACCCTCAATGTGCTGTTACTATATGATGAGCTCGCATCACTATCCCTGCAGCCTCTGCACCTGCCCAATCAAATCTTATAAGCTCTCAGTACAACATCCTTGATCACTTAAGAAAGACCCCTGCTCATATATCCATTTTGGATTTGCTTAAGTCTTCCCCGGTACATCAAGAAATCCTCAATAGAGCCTTGCAGGAAACCCATGTGACAAATGACATCGACCCCACACAATTCCAAGCTTTGGTGGGACACTCAGCTTTATCTCATCACTTGCACTTCAGCCAAAACGATATGCCAAACATTGATGTAGATCATAATCGCCCCTTACATATGAAGTCGTGGTTGCTTGTCATAAAATAAAAAGGGTCTTGGTAGATAATGGCTTTGCCCTCAATTTGTGTACTTTGAAACTCATAAAACAAGTGGGGTATACTCAAGCGGATTTAAGTAACGAAATCATCACAATCAAAGCCTATGATAATGCAAAAAGAAATTCAGAGGGAATTATCAGTCTTCCTATCCAAGTGGGACCTGTACTTCAGTATACTACCTGTCATGTCCTTGATCTAGACTTACCATATAATCTCCTCCTGGGCCGCCCATGGCTCCATGATATGCAAGCAGTCCCCTCCACATACCATTAGTGCCTAAAATTCCCCGTCAATGGACAATAAGTCACCATATATGCTGGCCCCCAACCATTTAAATATTGTTGTGCTTTGGAAGCATCATTTCCCCATTTACATTATTGTCTTGGGGTTGAAATGGGGGCATTCCGGTCATCATCCGCAAATCCACCCTCCATCATGATAACCACTCCATCCTCCACCACTGATCCTTCAGTCACCAAAGTCCAGATCATTGACAAAGGGTGTGGTGAATACAAAATGCATACGGCTTTCAATGTAGCCACCATGCCACCATCACCACACGAGTATGGTCAACCTTTGCATACTACACAAAAGGAAGACAAGACTATCACCTTCAGTGGTAAAAACATCCCTACCACTACTTTCAGATCCCCAAGTGTCAAGATAGATGCACCAGAAGAGGACATAAGCCAATGGGTCTACTGAGAAGAACCCCAGCTGGACCCTCCTTTAAAGGAATATTTTCAGGAAGCATATCCGTGGTCAGCTAAATTTGCAAAAAAATATAACTACCAAGATAGGGGCCTAGGTAAAGAAGAATAGGGGCGGTTGCAACCTATTGATACACCAAAGGGTGATCCCATAATAGTGGTTTAAAATTTTTAGCCAAACTAGACACTGAAATTATTATTTTTAACTAAATCTTCACATTTGGGCACCTATAGCGGCTAAACTATGAGGAATTTGAAGATGCTGCAAACTAGAGTCTCATCAAATTTTGTCTGTAGATTCTAAAAATATTTTTTTCAAAATTTTTGGAATCAAATTGCACTTCTTTTTCCATCTCCACAAAAATTGATTTTTCAGGAAAACAACATTTTTAAAAAGTGATGCACACCGTATAGCATAACTTTTTTCTGAAGGATAAAATTTAATTCTTTAAAATTTAGATTTGTAACTTTAATATCTAGTGCTTCCACTTGGTTAGATAGTTTTTATTGAATATTTTTCCTTAATCAAGTTTCAAAGTCAAAGCGAATTACAATTCGGACCTGTATATGCGTAACTTTTTTTGTATATGTCAATTTTTTTTATTTTTTGATAGATCAAGGACTTCAATATCTGGTGCACTCATATTTTTCAATTTTTTTTTTGATAATATTCTATTTTTCCACATGTGAAGAACAAAGAAATTCATTTTCGATGAAAAACCTATGTTTAATAAAACTTAAAAACAAATACATAACAAAACCAAAACATATTAAAATTATATTCATTGGATAGCTTGTTCTAGGAATACCATAATAATTTGAAATAAATTTTAAATGAATTCATTTGATCCCTAAAAATTTAAATCAAAAGTGATTTTTTATCAGCATTTTGATAGGTGTAAAGGAGACACATTTATAGGTATGGTTTAAAACTAGAGAGGTTCTATCCAAGGGGGTTTGATCTAAGGTGATTTGATCAAACCCTCTTCAATTGGAATCCTTAAAATGGATATTTTTAAGGCTTAAATCATTATATTTTCTAAAAATATGTGATTTCATCTAAAATTCGTTCCTCTTAGGAATTGTAAACCACTATTATGACAGCACCCCAAAGTTACCAAAAAACATAGGCATTGGGTATGACAAAAAATAGAAAAGCCTTGCAACATCACCTAATACTTTCAATAGTATCACTGTGGACAATGGCTCATTGGAAGACATACCCGAGGAGGAATCCATCATACATGCGTACGACGACGTCGATCACATCGACTTATCATCCATGTTCGAATGCCTATCCGTCTGCACCATTAGCCTATCTCTTTGTCACCTTGAGCTTATTGATTGGGACCTACATAATACCACACCTGTCAATATGTCCGCAGATACATATGTCAACCTTATGGGATTGGGGGAGGATGAACACTCCAGTCGCAAAAATAAGAATAAGTAAAAAATGGTCATCTAGTGAAAACCTCCCTGAGGTGCTTCTTGACCTTGAAAAAGTAAAAATAAAGGATGCATCCGATGGCAAAAACCTTGAAGAGGTGCTAGACAATGGAGATGTTCATCTTCCCCTCGTAGGAACTCAGTTATCCACCCGATCATCCATTCTAATCGAAGAGACTCAAGAAGTTAATCTAGGTACTACCGAAAATCCTAAAATCACCTATGTGGCTAAGTCACTCTGAGAACAAGAGTATCCAGTCATCACACAGCTACTCTGAGAAGGAATCATCAACTTTGCTTGGTCATATTCAGACATGCCAGGTTTAGACCCTGCCTTAGTAGTTCATCATCTAGATGTTTTCCCAGATGCCAAGCCTGTCAAAAGAAAACTCCACAAGGTGCATCTGCAGGTCACATTGCTAGTCAAAAAGGAATTGGAAAAGTTACTAGAGGTAGGTTTTATTCGGCCAATTGACTACTCTGAGTGGATATCTAATATAGTACCAGTTGCCAAACCAAATGGATACATTCGGGTCTGCACAGACTTTAGGGACCTTAACAAGGCCTGCCCAAAAGATAACTTCCCTCTGCCTAACATTGACATGTTGGTTGACCTCACGGCAGAACACGAGATGCTCTCCTTTATGGATGGCTTCTCTAGTTATAATCAGATTCGAATCGCACCTAAAGACCAACATAAGACCGCCTTCACAACACCTTGGGGTACTTTTTGTTACAATGTTATGCTCTTTGGTCTCAAAAATGTAGGGGCAACGTATTAGAGAGTGATGACAGTCATCTTCCATGACCTCATCCATATCATCATGGAGGATTATGTTGATGACTTGCTAGGAAAATAAAAAACATGAGCAGAACATCCTACTGTCCTGAAGCAGATCTTTGAACAGTTAGAACATTACAAGTTGTGGCTAAATCCAAAAAAGTACATCTTTGGGGTCACATCAGGAAAATTGTTGGGTTTTATAGTCTCCCGAAGGGGTATTGAAGTTGATCCTGCCAAGGTAAAGGCTATTCTGGACATGCCACCTCCACACAATCTGAAGCAGTTAAGAAGCCTCTAGAGGAAGATGCAGTCCATCCGTCAGTTCATAGCCCAATTAGCAGATAAATGTTAGCCATTCACCCATCTTTTGAAGAAAGATTCCACCTTCCAATGGACCCCACAGTGTCAGATGGGTTTCAATAAAATTAAGGAATATTTAGCTCATCCATCGATCTTGATGCCGCCTATTCTAGAAAAACCCCTCTTGCTTTACATCTCTGCTACTTCAGTCGCACTAGGGGCATTGTTGGCACAACATGATGAGTCATTCAAAGAGAGGGAAATCTACTACATCAGTCGAACATTAGTTGGCTATGAGTTAAATTACTCCCCCATGGAAAAAGCTTGCCTTGCGCTTGTCTTCAGCACACAGAAACTCCGTCATTACATGCTCAACCATCCAGTAAAATTAATTGCTAAAATTGATCACTTGAAGTATCTGTTATCTAGAACCACTTTGATTGGCTACATGGCCAAATGGGTCATGCTCCTAAGTGAATTTGACATAGAGTATGTAGAGCGAAAAGCCATAAAAAGACAAGTCATCACTGATCAATTGGTTGAAGCACCATTAGTAGATGCTTACCCCCTAGACACTGAATTCCTAGATGAAGAAATCTACATAGTTACAGAAGCACCGACTTGGATGCTATATTTTGATGGCTCATACACTCATAGTGGATCTGGGGCAGGAATTTTATTAGTTTCCCCTCAAGGTGACTACATCCCAAAATCATTTAGAATAGCATTCCCATGTACCAACAATATGGCATAGTACGAAGCTCTCCTCATCAGCCTCAGAATTGCAAAGCAGTGGCACATAACTCATTTGAAAGTCCTTGGTGATTCTTTGCTAGTCATTAGACAGGTTGATGATGAATTCCTCACGAAAGATGATAAACTGTTACCCTATAAACGCATGGTGGATGATTTCAAGAAATATTTCACCTTCATATAGTCTGACCAAATCCCTCAGGTACAGAATAAAGCGGCAGATGCAATGGCCACTATTGGTTCTCTGATTGACATGCCTAAAGACCGAACAGAGTGTGAGTTTCTTGTTGAACAACTTTTAATCCTTGCATATGATGTTCCTAAGACTGATATGGTGTGTGATATTGTAGGTCCCGCCTCACCTTGGTATCAAGACATACACTTATCTCTGTGATAATATCATACCCCCAGAACTTACATGCAACCAACACAAGTGCTTTGTCCATCGCTCTTCCCGATACATCATTGTTGGTGATACGCTTTATCATCGCGGGTATGATGGAATCCTCCTTAGATGTCTGAATGAGACTGAGGCCTACGCAACACTAACAAAAGTACATGGTGGTATTTGTAGAGCTCACTCAAATGGTATGGCTCTGGCCAAAAGGATCCTACGAGCTGGATATTATTGGCCTACATTGAAACATGATGCTTGCGAATTTGTGAAGAAATGCCTTCCATGCCAACAACATGCAGATTTGATTCATGCCCCAACACAAGATCTTCATCCCCTCCTAGCACCATGGCCCTTTTCTCAATGGGGTTTCGACTTGGTTGGCAAGATTTACCCACCATCATCCGATGGCCATACATTCATCATTACCGCAACTGAGTACTTCACCAAGTGGGTGGAAGCAATGCCCCTTTCACAGATCACCGATACTTAGATTTCCAAATTCATCCTCTACCATATTCTCTGTAGATATGATATCCTGTCCACCATCCTTTCTGATAATGGAAAACCTTTTAAAAACCAAGCCATGAAAAACCTTTGTGACACCTTCTATATCCAGCACCATTGGTCAATGCATTATTACCCCCAGGGTAATGGTCAGGCATAAGCAACCAACAAGACCCTTATTTGTATCCTCAAAAAGGTTGTTAATAACACTAGACGAGATTGGCACCTTCATATTCATCCTGCTCTCTAGGCATATCGCACATCCATCCACACCCTGACAGGCACCACCCCCTATTCTTTAGTATATGGTGTTGAAGCCGTCTTGCCAATTGAGGTTGAGCTTCCATCACTGAGAATTTCTCTGAAGAATCTTATCAGCGAAGAAGATGCTCGAGTTGCACAGCTTGCACAGTTGGAATTACTGGATGAACGAAGAATAAAAGCCTATGATCATCTGCAAGCATACCAAAATTGCCTCAAATATAATTACAATAAGAAGGTTCATCCTTGACAATTCCAGGTGGGTGAGCTTGTTCTTAAGGAGAACCAGCGCACTCAACAAGACCGAGACAAGAAAGGAAAATTTGAGACAAATTGGTTGGGACCCTATATCATAGCTGCTAAATATGGATCTGGGGCATACATGTTGGCTACTCTTGAAGGAGATTCCCTTGACGAACCCGTCAATATCATGCATTTGAAGAAGTTCTATGCCTAAGTCCGCTTGGTAACCCCATCAAAAAAATAAAAATAAAATCAAAAAATCAAAAAAATCAAAAAATAAAAAAAATAAAAAAAAATCAAAAAATCAAAAAATAAAAATAAAAAAACAAAAAAGGAACAAAAAAAATCCAAAAAATAGTAAAGAAAAATAAATTTGTCATATGGTGAAAACCACCTCTTGGTAGCACCTTGGATAAGTATGGATGGTGAAAACCTAGTCACAGGCATCATCCGTAGAGGGCTTAATCATTATCTACCTGACATCCTAGTTATTTTATGCTTTCATCCGCACTATCATCCTCACCCACCTCAGCCTAGGCCACTTGGTATATATTGCTTGAGTATTGGACGACCCATCTAGCCTATCCCCCATCCTAAACTTTTATGTATCTCACTTTGAGCTTGTGTATTTCGTTCCCTTTGTCGGTCGGTCCGTGTCATCATGTAGGATCATCCATCGTGTCGGTCTCCATCTAGATCTCATCCTTCCGCATCATTGGTCAAACTACGTTGCCCCTGCGCTTTCACGTAGGCAAGGTTGGTCATTTGAATCTCCCCCAGGGAATTTGTCTATCGTGTTTTATGTCTGTCATCATCGGTCACCATTTTCCTCTTTTCGCTTTATCCATGGTCTTTTCATGAACTACGAGGGCTCTGCACTCTCACGTAGGCAACTAATCTTTGATCAGCCCCCAAGCCCCTAGGTCTGTAGGATGTGTCAGTCAGTGTCTCCATCTGGCCTGTTATTCTCAAATAGACTCCATAGATTATCAAAATATTTAGTTAAAGAAAAGCATCTGGCGTCAAACTGGGTCATTCTAGTTTACTATCCATCATCGATCTCAATAGGATGCATCCTTCCTAGCAGACCTCATCGATCCCATCCATCACCCTGATCCTATGGAAAATGACGTTTTGATTTTCATTATGATCTTTTGATGTTTTGGAATTTATTTTTCCTTTGAGCTCATTATCAACACTTGTCATGGTCACCTTGATCCATCATATCATGGTGTGCTTTGACTAGTCGACATATGGGTTCATCTTGGTCTTTTCTTTGTCGCTGTCTTTTTTGGTTGACCCACGTAGTACCCACCAGGATCCATGGGGTCTTGTGTTACGTTGGGGCATCCTTGTGTGTTTGTGGTTATCCCAATACCTGGCCCAACCAAGGTCATCATGACCTTGGGGGTGTAGCCCTTTTTTACTTCCTCTATTTGTTTCATGCATTGGATGCCTACTGGCCCTGGTCTTATATATCAGGGTATTTAGTACCTTATGCTATAGCAACTATCAATGCTCCAAAGATGGCAACTCATATTAGGATTGCATTTCATCATCTGTCGCATTGCATTCACCCTATGATTTTAGTTTTGCAAATACTTTCTCCCTCTCTTTCCCATTCTTCTCAAGATACTCATGATTTTTGACAGATGCCAAATGACACCCATTTTCACAATCACTACATTCCCACTTTCCATTATCCTAGCAATTCTTATTGGCACTTATAGCCATATGTTACTTCCTATACAAATACACAAGCATTATTGCATATCAAAATCACTCTATTAACCACGCATCCGTCGCCACTTACATCACCACAAATTAGATCCATGCATACATCACCACCTGTATGACAAAGTGTCAGACTCATCATACATCACATCCTGCATATGTAAAATGTCCATACAAAATCCATCATACACATATACATACATGATAAATAAGTTGACTAGGCATCCATACATATAAATAATCATAAATGCAACATGTGTGTATACCATCATAAACATATAAAATCATCCACCTATGCATAAATGATCCATCCATCTAAGCAGGAAATATCATATAAACATGCATACAGTCACCCATAACAAAAGGAAACATACTACATAATGCTAATAAGAATTGTCTCATGTCATAATAATATAATGTGTGTGTCACATACATCAAAATATATCATGTATATCCATCACATAATCAAATAAAAAATCCACAGATGTGGAACCTCTCTGATCTCTGTCAATAAATCCTACATGCTCCACCCCGCATCTGTCAAAAACTCAGTAACCTGTCACCTCCTGAATGAGCTACCCATGTCTGATCTCTATGGAGAATCTGATATTGATCTCCTATCTGGTGTAGCACCCAGTGAATCACTGTAACCTTGAGTCCATGTCCCTAGTGACTGGGATGGCGCTGGTATCTGGGGTGTCTGACGAGTATACTAAAATATCTGTTGGGTTGGGTCTGTAACTGAATGATAGTATGCGGCCATCCAAAATCTTGTCTCTCTCACATTCTCCTCTTGTTTCACAACCTGAACCCGAGCGAAATTCCGCTCCTGACGAAACCTGTCCCGACCCCTCGTAATCATCCTCCTCTCCTACTCCCAGGCCTCCTGGGATAAGCGTAACTGTGCCATATCTGCCTACATCCGATCTCTCATCTCCTCAGCAACCACCGCCCTAGCTACTGCAACATCCCTCTCCCTCTGTAATCCATGCATATCTCTCCCTATCACATCACTGCCCTGCATAGACTGCCACTATGCCACTGCCGCATCCCGCTCCCCCTGTAGTGTCTACATCCATCTCTTTGCAACATCTCTCTCTGTGCAGCCTGTGCTTGAACCATTGTTCCATCCCTCTCCCCTTGCAGCTCCTGGAATCTTGACAACGCTGCATCTCACTCACCCTACAATACTAATACCTCTGAGGTTGCCTCCTCTCTCCTCCTCTGAAGAGAACGAATTTGTGCCTCTAACAACTCTCTCATCCCATAGCAACTGAACTCATGCCTGTGCTGTATCCCTCTCTACCTCCACTGCCTGTACCGTGCCTGTGCTACATCTCTCTCTGCCTACATAATACAAACCTACTCCTTTTCCTGTCTCTCCCTCTCCTACATCACCCCCATCTCTCCCACCATCTGCTCTAAGCAAAACACTCTGTCCCGTAACTCATCTCGCTCCCGCCGGAGATCATCCACCTGCTACCCACTACTTGTTGATACATGATCAGTTATCTCCACTACTGCCCCTCTAGCCTGCAATATAACAGTCTGCGCCTCTAGTCTATCCTGGTCCCAACTGATAGTAGCTAACTCATCTCGTAGCCCCTGTATGTCAGCCAATAGTACCTCCCTCTCTCTCCACATTACCTCTACCATAAATCTATCAGTCCTCTAACCTGCTACTAGTGCTCTCGATAGCTCGACTCTGAGTTTGATCACCTTTTCCTCTGCCACCCTCAACCTCTGATCTATACTTTGAAGACTCTCCACAGTGTCTCTCAGCTGAACAATCGAATCCCTTGAGGAAATGATAGGAACCACCGCTAATGGCTCTACATCCCAAATATCTATATCTGGAATATTGCCATCTATCTCTATAGCATCATCGCTCTCCCTACCCTCCTCTTCCTGCTGATCCTTCAAGTCCTCCATGGAAGGACAGACTCACACTCTCTGCAGCTGACCATGCCTCCCCACTCTCATCAATCTCCTCGGCTCTCCTATCTCTAGCTACTCCTTATCCTCACTCTCCCCTATCTCTACAACGGGAGGCTCCTGCCCCCCCCTCTGCCGTCCCCCACTCCCCATCCTCTCTGGCTGACTCCTGGCCTCAGTGTCCTCTCGGGCACTCTCATGCTCTGTCATGGTCTGTACCCTCATCAGTCACCTCCTGC
Organism: Sequoia sempervirens; assembly: GCA_007258455.2. NCBI lineage: Eukaryota > Viridiplantae > Streptophyta > Pinopsida > Cupressales > Cupressaceae > Sequoia > Sequoia sempervirens. The sequence goes on from VDFB02026320.1 coordinate 76,869,212, forward strand.
TCGCTATCAACTCTAGCTGAATCCTGGCCTCCATCTCCTCCTGACCTCCATCCTGCTATCTCTCCTCTCCCTGCTCCGCCTATACCGACACTCTCCTCTGACGTACTCTGCCCCCTATACCAGTCTGCTTGCCCCCTCTACCCTCCACTGTGTGTATCATCTCCACCTCTGACTCCTCCTGTCCCCTTGCATCTAGCTCCAGATCTCTCCTAACCCCTATCCTCCCGCATTTGGCTCCGGATCTCTCCTACCCTCCTATCCTCCCACATCTGGCTCTAGATCTCTCCTCCTCTCTTGTCATATCACCTCTCTCACCCTCCTCCGCTGCCCCTTGGTCCCCCTCCTCCTCCTCCTACCTGTCTGTCCCACTACCTCCATCCTCTCTCCTCCCATCTTCGGCTCGAGACCTCTCCCACCCTCATGTTTTACTCCCTTTCTAGCCCCATGCTGCTCATCCTCTGATCTAAATCTGACAACTCCTACAATCGGCACCAATGGTGTAATCCTCTCCCATAGGTGGTTACGAAACCACCAATCATATTGCTCTGTCACTCCTGCATCCTCTACTCCCACACATCTCCCAGGATAGGCTATATGTACTGTCGTTGCCCATGATGCTCTGGCCTCTATAGGGCTAATCGCACGCCCCCATGGTCGCTCTCTGGTGAGCCACCGAAACATCACTGGCACACCAGGAATATCTTGTGTCTGCCTAAACTGTCTCAGCACCTTATCTGGTCGGTGCATCTCCACTATCCATAGAAGAATCCCAATCAGGACACACTAAGCCATAAAATACCCACTTTGTCTCGCAGTTTGCTCTCTCTATCCCCAGAAGCGTCAATGCATATACGGTCGCCACACTATGTCTCCCTCCAAATTATCTATCATCCTTCTCCATCCCTCCACATCTCTCAACCACCTATGATGAATAACCCAGCCCCTCGCCTCTCCATACCTCCACGCCAGTGGCTCTCTATCATCCACATCTCCCTCCCAAACAACAATCAGTCTTGTCACCATAATATGCTCCCATGCCCACACCTGTAACAAGGTCATGTGTGTCAAACTCACTACCTCCCGATAACAAATCAGATGCATATCTCTATACAGCTGGGCTAGGAAACAAGCACCCCATGCAATCTATCCCTCACGCCACTCTATAATGTGTCGAATCGGCTCCATGAACCGCAAACTACAATACCGCCTACTATGATCTGACAGCAATATCCCACTAATCAACCCAGCTAAGAATAAAGGCAAAGCTGGTACTTCCACTATCAGGAATTCATCTAGATCCAACTGCTGACCTTGCAGCGGCAGGGCAACATGACCAAATAGCACTGTCATAGTCTGCCTCAACTCGGCCCCACTTGACACCACATCACTCAACAAAATCCCTGATATCGACAACTTCAAGATGTGCCATACATCCTCCAGCGTCACCCTAACCTTCCCCGTTGTCAACCAAAATGTTGACGTCTCTAAGCTCCATCTCTCTATCAGGGCCCTCAGCATCGCTCGATGCACCCTCATCACTAGTACCTCTAAAAAATGCAATAACCCTGCATGCTCTAAGGCTGCATGATCCACACCCGTCATCGCTGCTAGAGCCGCTATTAGTGCCTCTGATCGTCGGTCGTGTGTCCGTATCCGCCTTAAGCTATGCATCCACATCAACCATTTATCAGTACACAATCTTCTTGGTCCTGGACCGTCTTTACTTTTATTCTCCCCTCATCCTCATATTGCCCCCCATCAAGACAGTCTCTTTTTTCTATCATCCATTGCCTCATCCCTCTTTCTTATTTTCTTTTTCACGGCCGCTCCCCCCTCGAGGCATGTCCGCCCTTCCCCGGGGCAGCTCCCCTCCCCCTAGGGTGTGTTCACCCCTCCTTGGGGCGGCTCTACCCCTCCTTGGGGCGTGTCCGTCCCTTCAGGGTGGCTCTGCTCTCTCGGGGCGTGTCCGCCCCGTTGGGGGGTCTGTCCTCGCGGGGCGGTTGTGCCCTCTTGGGGTGTGTCCGCCTCGTCGGGGCGGGTCCACCCTCGCGAGGCGGCTTTGCCCTCGTGGGGCGTGGCCACCCCATCGCAGGGCATGTCAACCCCATTGGGGTGACTTCACCCCATCCAGAGGTGTGTCTGCCCTAGGCTCCCGAGGTGGCTGCGCACCTAGCTTGGGGCGTGTTCGCCCTGAGCTGCAGGGACGGATCTGCCCCGAGGCTGGGGCAGCCCGGCCTTGGTGGGGTGTGACCGCCCCGCTGCTCGAGGCGTGTCTGCCCCACGGCCGAGGTGTGTACGCCCTAGCTCGTGGTGCATACGCCACACTGTGGTGCGCCTCTTCGCCCATGTCCCCTACCACCCCGCCCTCCACCCCCAATTTTTTTTATTTTCTTTTTCTTTTCTACCTGCTCTTTTTTTTGCCAATTTAGCAACCTACCCATTTTTCCATTTCCCCCACCCACCAAACCCATATGATACATTTCTAAATATCTTACAAAATATGTTTAAATATTCAAAATAAATAACATGGGTTTTCGTACTCACCTTGCGGGGCACTGCGAAGTGGGTCCATCGTCTCCGCAGCTCATCTGCTCGGTGAACGATCTTGATGTCATGATCTTGCGGCATGGTTGCTCCGTTTCCTCTCCCTCTTCTTCCGCCTTTCCTCACTTGCTACAGTAACAATGACACTAGGTAGTTCTTCAAATTACCTTTTAACCCCCCTTTTTTAAATAAAAGGTATTTTTTTATCTTTTATTTACCTTTTTTTCCTTTTAATTAATCCCCTTCTTTCCTGGAGCCGCCATTTGCAAACCATACGTCCAATTAACTCCGTTCAAAAGGAAAAGTTGCTTAGTTTTTTTCCCTCTATCCAACGGTCTCCTCCATTTCTTTCTATCGAGCAGTCATCTGGGGCCCCCTCCTTTCTTCCTTAATCGCCCTCTTGAGGGGGCATACCCTATCACTTTCTTCCATCCATTTCAAGCCAGGCACTGGGGCATCCCTCTCCTTCTCTGTTAGGCTAGGGCATCAATCCCTATCCCTTTCTTCATCCATGACATTTATTTTTCTTTGAAACATTGTTATTTTAACAATATTTCGAAGAGGGGCAAAATGTAGACACCCAAATTGATCACTCCCATATGATCAAATTTTCCCCTTTATTCATCAATTCTGTCAATATTAATTTATATTGCGCTTCTCACATAAGACTCTTAAAGTGTTTAATTTAATAATTAAATAATTTATTTGGTGCTTTTATCTTCTCTAAATTAAATAAATACACCAATTTATTTAATTTAGTCATCTTAATCTATTGAATTAAAATTAATTTAAAATTCCTCTTTTCTCACTCCTTGTCACATCCTTCATAATCCATCTCTAATATGAATTAATTTAATTAATTCATATTTAAGGTGTGAATCCTCTTAATCAGAGATTAATGTCACATCCTCGTACATTTGCCACTTGTCTCTAATCTTCCATTAATTATCATAATCAAGTATTTGCACAACTTTAATCAAAGTCATTAGCTATTTTTAGCACCAATTTTTGGTCAATTCTTCCATTTTTCCTTTTTGGACATTGACCCTCCTTCCCATGAGAATTTTTAATTCTCATTTATTCATCCTATGTCTCTCTCCTCCCCATGTGAATTTTTAATTCACATTTTGTCCTTCTAAGGCTTCTAGAATATTTGACATGTCACCTCATGCACATGTGACCAATTCCCACCTTTTTGGAGACCCTCTCTTATCCTTTAGACTCTCCTAAGAATGTGAATTTTTAATTCACATTTATTTCTCCAACCATCTCTCATTTTACCATGAAGATTTTTGAGGAATTCCAAAATTTATCAAATTTCCCTTTCACTCTCACTTGGGGACAACAAATTCCTTTTTGAGGAGATCTTCTCACTCCCCAAGGTACTTGGAAGGTACTTGTCCTTCCTCCACCTTATGTACCTTTTAGCCACCTCATTTACACCTCACTTCCTCTTAACCACTTCACCATCCACATGTCAAGATGTGAGGGCTTGTGAGTTCTCAACCCACCATAGCCCTTCATCTTGACCTTGTTGGATGAATCTCAACCGTTGAATTCTCTAGAGAATTCAAATTCTTCTATAAATACCTCTCCTCAAGGGAATTTGGAGGACTTAGCCATTTTGCAATTAAATGCTGCCATTTTGTGCACTCATCTAGCCTTCAATTACATTCACTTGCACTTACAGCCAAGCACATAGTCAAATCCTCCATTTAGCCACATCAAGAGCCATCAAGGAGCATACATATCAATCCAAATTACGGGCCAACCAAGGAGTTTTAGCTGCAAGGAGGAAGGTATAATCATTTATCTTCATTTAACATTTTCCTCTTTGTATTTTTAAATTCCTTAGGCTAATCATGAGGTGTTTCATTATGTTTTCCATTGCATTTTAATTGCTTAGAATAGGTTAAATATTTTGATATCACACCATGTAATCCGGTTGAGACCCCATTGCAAGATTGATAGAATGTTTCTATTCCATGAAGTAATATAACATGCATCTCTGTCACAATATAAATTAGGCATAAATAACAAGACTGAAACCTGCAAAATATGCTAGCTACAGAATTCGATCCATTGTTGTATGATCCCGTGAATGTATTAGATTCGGCGTTCTTGGCTGAAGTAGTAGTAGTAGTAGTAGTAGTAGTAGTAGTAATAGTAGTAGTAGTAGTAGTAGTAGTAGTCCCTCCTTCATGACTAGCAACAACAGTAAAGGGCTTGTCATGGAAGCCCTTAATATTCTTACTTCTTCTTTTCAGAGCAAAGCATAAAATCATCAAACACAGCAAACTAATTACACCAGCGGAACTTCCAGATACAATTCCTATCATATAACCCTTATGCTTGTTACTGCTAGTACTGCTTATAGACCCATTTGCTGAGTTTTCTACAGTTTCCTCAGTTACCACAGGACTTAGTCCTGCAAGATTTCTAGAACTGTCATTCAACTTAAATATTTCTAGTCCATTCAGAATAGCATTATAGTACTATAAGGGTGGCCATGTTTTGTCGTTGGGATGTAGCTCCACCCACTGGTCTGTAGTGCCAGATTCATCTACAGGGACATAGATGAAATAATCTCTGTAAATAGGTCAGTTTTTCCCTGAAGTGGCTTTAATGACATCAAAGGATTCCTCTATAGTTTGATTATTAATATAAATGTAAAACTTCCTCTGGTTGCCTTTTGTGAAATTAAGCTCAGCATCACAGAAGTGAAGACGAACCAAGTAATTGAAATTGGCATCAATATTGTTGAAAAGCCAGGTTAAATTGAAGTTGAGGTTCATTCGGGAGTCTGGATCCATGGACCTATAGGTGGCATATACATTGTTAGGTGCAAAATCATCTGCTTGTAGGATCTCTGAAGAATTTATTCCTGTAATACCTATAGCAGCCGAAAATATGAACTTCAAATTGTTAACCCAACTCCTCCCATACTTATCATGAGTAGGAGATATGGTTTGCCCTCCCACATTCAATCTGTATAGGTTCTGCAAGGTAGCATGCACACTTATGTTAGTTCGAATTGACTAAAAACCAGACCTAGAGAGAATGATGGGGTTCCCAAACAGCTAATCTAGAATGGATATGATTTCCATTGTGTTGATGAATGCATAGGATTTGGGGTTGGTTGCTTCAGGGGTAAAGATGATATCAAGCTGTTTCCGTTTGTTCACAGGAATGCAAAATTCTATAACATGTGGCTGTTTTAGAGTTGCTATGGTGAAATTGTGGAGGAGAACATAAGGCCCGCAATTGACAAAAAAATCAGTGTCAGTGATATTATGGGTGCTGTAGGAGGAAAGGTAAAAGTGAAAGCGGAGGAAATGCCTCTGAGAAGTATCTGAGATGGGGACTGTGTATGTGGATTTTGATGTGAATAGACGAGTTGTCTCATAGAGAGATTCAGAGGACAAAGATGGTTCAGACGCTTTTGCCTTAGTGCTGGTGGAGGGAGTGATATGAAATGCATAATCTCCAAAAAATGACATTCGTCCTATGACTGAATTGTCTGTGAGGAGCCACAATTGAGAAGAATTTTGTCCTGAGATTCTTCCTGATCTGTTGCATGGCTACAAGTACAAATTGAGAAGGCAATGAATGCAAGGAAGAGGAGGACGAGAATGGTAGGCATAGAGAGGGGTGGTGCAGAGCTTTGGATTGAGGTGGAATCCATACTTGTCAGTGTTCCTTTGAATTCTGATGAAGTTTTTCTACGAAATATGGAGAGCAGTTTCTTAATAGGTGACTTACATGGAAATTGTAGTTTGATGGAGAACATAAATAATCTTTTCTAAAGGTGTCAGATATTCCAGATAAAATAAAATAAATATTAAACAATGTTTTTTCTAATTTTAAAATTGATTGAATGTTTTTTGTTTTTTGTTTTTTGTTTTTTTCAGAAAATTAAAATTGGATATAAGGGAGATATGGTAAATTTGAGTTGGAAAGAGGAAAAATGAAAAAACTTGTAATCATAGTTTTTATATGGTAGTCTATAAAATGTTAAATGTTTGTATTTGTGTTAAAAAGTACTTTTTATGTGTGTTTAAATTTGTGTGAGAAAGGTAATTAAATGTATTATTTAATTGCTTGTTTTAAGTATATAATGAATAGTATGTATTTAAATTAAATTAAGAGATTTATTTTTAATATTTTATTTTTAATATTTTATTTTTTACATGTTATTTTATTATTTTAGTTATTCTTTTTTAAGTAAACTTGTAATATTTTGTTTTTTCTTTTATTAATCAATTTTGTTTGAAAGGTGAAATCTTTACATTTTTATAAGTCTTTAATATCTTTGTTTTATTTTATGTCATATTTAATTTAGACATTATTATAATATTAGAGATCTCATACTTAAAAAGAATTTGGATTTTAAAGCAAGGATTTAGTTGTATTTAGCAAGATTTGTACATTGTAGGGTTTCATCATTTCTATTTTAGAAATTAATATTGATTTGAAAGAAAGGTTATTAAATCCCACAAGTTTTCAATCTCTCAATGTCATTTTTTGATAAAATAAAAAACTTTGCCAAAAGCTTGCAATTACAAAAAACAAAGAGAATGGAAACAAAAATTGAAACAAACAAATCACAAATAAAAAAGAAGTTAAGGGTTCTCATTCAACTTGCGATCAAACTTTATATAAAGAGGTTGATTGATAATCCTAGAGTCCTAACACATAAAATCCCATGAAAAAATCCCTCACTTTATAATTTGATATTATATTTATCCCACAAAATAATTTTCCTAATAATTTTATGCATAATATTAATGAATTTTGTGTGTTCCAATAGCTTTATTGGTTTCCTTATAAGGATGTACATTGGTTGGTTGCGAGGTCTTTAAGCCTACCAAGTTTTAAGTTCCTCGCTACATTTTATTTCTCCTCTTCATTCTAATGTTCTATATTTTGCATTTATCTTTTAGAGCAATAATTTAATTATGTTTTGTAAATGTTTGTAAACATATAAAATTTTGAATAAGTGAATTACAAGTTTTGATTTCATTAGATTGCATAGAAGTGTAAATTGACACATTGCATCTTAATTTGATGAAAATCATAGTCTCTCAATTACATGTCAACTATCCTCTCCAACTTCATTCTTGTGTCAAGCATTGTATGTCATCCTTTCCATTTTCATTATGGTTCATGTTAAACCCCTTATTTCTTGTATGACATTATACATTTTGAATATTTCCTATGTACATTTTCATTATGGTCCAAATTAAACCGCATATTTCTTGTATGACATTTTATATTTTGAATTATTCCTTATGTGTAAAAGTTGTTGAAGCTATTTTGAACACCAAAATAAAGTAAACTTGGACAAACTACAAGTATATTTTCCTTATACATAAATACACATATATTCATATAATTTAAAACAAAAACAAAAAATAAAAACATAAATTACTATTTTAAAATATTTTTACATAAAAAATAAATACCTTTAATCTTATAATATACATTATACTCTAGCTCAAATATAATACTATTAAAATTAATTAATTAATTCAAAGAAATTCATAACTTCACAACTATTTTATTTTTATTATCTAAATTTAATAAATTCACCACAATAAAATTCATTGTCATGACAAATTCACCATAAGGAAAATCCACCACCAGCAATAATGACTTTTAATATATATTTTTAAGACTTTGAAATTTTTTGTTATTAATGTTGTGAAAATTCTTGAAAATATATATTAAAAATGTTAATACCATGAATTTTTTCCGGCAATGAATTGGTGGTGGTAAATTTTCCTTGCAGTAAATATCATGATAGTGAATTTTCAAACGATAAATTACTGGCTGTGAATTTTCCTAAAACCATATATTCTAATTATAATTAAGATAATTTACATTTGAATACAGAAAGAATACAATGATCTACACAAACAAAAGACAATAAATTAGTATTATCATAAATATTATGATTCATCCATCTTTTCCTTCAAAAGTCTTTAACTATCTAATCTTCAATTAAATTATTAACTCCTCCAATTTCTAAGTTGGATTTTCTTGTCCTTACATAAACTTCATGTCATAACAAAAAATTGAGGTTAAAATTGTGTCCTACCTTACAAATTTCTTTGTCCAATTGACTATAGGAAGAGTACAAAAATTCTTTTCAAAAGATAATGCATGCCTTGATCGAGAAGGGACTAAAGACTCACGAAACCCTAGCTTTCAGTTCAGGAATTTCTTGCAAGGCTTTGACATTTGAGGATGCATTTTCTGTTCTGCACATGAATCCCTCCGTGGATTCCCTTGCTGTTGATTCAGCTCCCAATGCGGAACGGTGGAACCTTGACGGGGAGATTAAAAATCCAATTATGAGGTTGAAGTCTGTGGCACGACAATCAGGGGCTGCAAATGCTAATAACTTAATAGATTCGACTGCTAGTTTTGATGATATGGAAGTAAATGGAGCTATGGAGGGGGAAGAAATTGTTGATATGAGGACAGGAGTAAGTGAGACGCCCAAGACAAAGGCCAAGGTTTTTCCCCAATGTGTTGAACAAGAAGAAAAGAGTTCAGAGTACTCAAACGACGAACAAGGTAAATCTTTGGAGTTTCAATTGCCTGATGATGTTGTAGATCTTATTGCTGAACATCAGAGTAAAACTGTGATTTTGTTCTTTGTGAGAGGAATTCCTTTGGAGTCTGAATTTTAAAATGGGTGAGAATAAACTGGGAAAACAGGGGTTGGATGATTGAAACAATAAGGGGTTTGGGTAAAGGTTATGTCTCTTGCATGTTCAAATCTGTAGAACACGCTCAGGCTGTATTGCAGTATGGTACATGGATAATCTGTGGGAAAATTTGCTACCTCCAAGCTTGGACATTCGAATTTCACCCTGAAGGACCCTCTCGTTCTCGTTATCCAATGTGGCTGGAATTGCCTTTTTTAAACTTAGTCTTTCTACCATATCTTAAGGACATTGTGGCACAACTGGGTAAGGTTATTTGGTGCAAACAAAGCTCTGAATTTTTTTGAGTCTAAGAGTTCACCCAAGAGTTTGTGTAGAAGTGGACTTGAACAGACCTCTGCCTAGAGTATTAAATTATATGTCCTGGGCTTGAAATTGATCAGCCAATCATTTATTTGAATAAGCCCAATGCTTGTTTTTTCTGTCGACAAGAGGGTCATTTGATCCGAGACTGCCCTATCCGAAAAAACAAGGTTTCCTCTTCCCCTTCACAAGTCCTCCCAGCCAAGGTTGTTGCTAATTCTGCCTTACAGTCCAAGCCAGTCATGAAAACTCCTTCGCCTTCTACCCATCACATGAAAATTAGTACTCCCACCTCCAGTCCTCAAGCTACTGCCGAATCCCCTGCTTTGGCTAATGCTTCTTACAAAGATGTCATTATGAGTGATGATTGGAAAACAGTTTGGAAACAAAAGGAGCTTTCTTCCCCTTCCTCAAATTCTCATTTCCTTAATATTGAACCCGCTGCTCCAACCTCTTTTAGGTTGTTGAAATCCTCTCGTAGATCTTTGTCTCCCCCTCCTTCTCGACAATGGTCCAGATCCCCGTCTGGATGTTCAATTGAAAAATTGACCAATGACCCAAAAATTCCCATCTTGAATCGTTATGGAGTCTTGCCACAAGAGGAGGATGATTCTCTTGATGTTTCAAAATGAGATTCAAAATATTATCTTGGAATGTGAGAGGGCTTTCCCACCCTGATCACAAATTTAAAGTCAAAGACACTCTTGAGAAATGGAAGCCTGATGTACTTATGCTACAAGAAGTTAAGCTTGGTAATGAACGTTTAAATATGTCTCTTTTCAATCTTTGGAAAGATGCTATGTTTGTTCACACATCGCATAAGGAGGGCAGCGGTGGGGTTCTTGGATTGGATCCTTCAATTTCCAAATATGTCATTGATAAGGGTGAGGACCCAACCCATAACTGTGTGTGGGCCCTCACCTTTATCAATGGACAATCTCTTGGTTTTTGTTCAATCTATGCACCTAACAATTGAAGAGAAAGGGTTGCTCTTTGGGATTAGATGTCTAAAAACCTTCCTATTGCTGATTGGGTGTTGGGAGGAGACTTTAACATGGTGGAACATCATGAGGATCGCAGTTGGTTTAATCATTTTAAAATCAGCCAAGAAGAATTTGAAAAATGGATCTATTGTAGGAATGTGCTTGGAGTTGTCGATCCTCTTCATAACCAATTCTCTTGTCATGCCAATAACTGGTATACTTGGTCTAATTGTAGATCAGGTAATGATAGGAAGTTGAGCAGATTGGATCGATTCTATTCATCTCTCAATCTCAAGTTGGATAAGTTATCTAAGGATTTTTGGGTTTTAGTGGATTATTCCACAACTTTGTCTGATCATTATCCAATTGTTTGTTCTTTGTCCTCTTCGGAGAATGCTGAGGTTGAGTCTTCTTCTCAACTTCCTTTCAAGCTTAATATTTCTCTTCTTAGAAATAAAGAATGTGTTTCAGCTTTAGTGGGGATTTGAAACTCTATTCCTAAACCTCTTGAAGGGGACTCATGGGTGAGTTGGTGGATTTCTGCTATATCACAATGTGTTGATTTTCTTCGATCATTCGGAAGAAGAATGGCCTGGAAATGTAAACGTAGTGAAAAATATTTCCAAGGACAGCTAGAACTTGCTCAAACAAAACTTAATCTTGATCCTCTCAATGAAAATATTCAAAAATATATTGCTGTTATAGAAGCTCAGCTGCGAAAACTTGATCATTATAGAGGTCAAGGTGCCAAAATTAGAGCTAGAATTCATTGGATCAAGGAAGGGAACAAGGGTTCTAAATATTTTTTTAATCATCTCAACTATAAGCATAAAAAAGAAAAAATTGAAGCTATAAGGGATTAAAGTGGATACCATTATGATCAAGCAGAAATTATTAATCTGTTTCATAGTTTTTATGAAAGGTTATTTCTAGAAGAAACTAAGTGGATGGATATCCAACATGTGTTGGAAGACAACATACAAGATTTTATTCCAAACATGATTGATCCAGGTTATAGCAAATATTTGGATAGAATGCTCTCTTTGGAAGAAATTGAACATGCTTTATTTTCTATGAAACCAAATAAAAGTCCTGGCTTTGATGGTCTTCCTGCTGAGTTTTATCAAACTATGTGGAAGCATATTAAGGATGATTTTTATATGTTATATTTGGAAGCTTTTCAAAACGGTTCCTTGGGTCCTATTATCAACAAAGGTGTCATCAAGCTTATTCCTAAGGGGAAGAATGAGGATACCATTGCTGGTTGGTGTCCAATTACGTTACTAAACACTTCATATAAAATTATTGCAAAGGCTTTAGCAATCAGAATTAAGCCTATTGTTCAAATGATTGTGAGAGTTGAGCAAACAGGGTTTTTAAAAGGAAGATATATCCTTGATAACCTTATGCTGGCTTGGGAGACCATGGAATGGGCACAACAATCAGGCCAAAATGCTTTGATAGTCAAGCTAGATTTTGACAAAGCATATGATAGAATCCGTTGGAGCTTTATCCTTAAAATGCTGCATTGGCTGGGTTTTGGTCCTAAAATTCAAAGGCATGTTCAAATGTTGTTTCAAGATGCTAATGCTCATTTGATTATTAATAAAAGTATGTCTTACTCTTTTGAGTTACAACGTTCCATAAGGCAGGGATGTCCCCTTTCTCCCTTTTTGTATGTGCTTATAGCTGATGCCTTGGGTTATTTTCTGCACAAATCTCATCAAATGAAACTTATCAAAGGGATTTCTATCCCTCAAAATCAGGTGGTTATTAATTCCCACTTTGCTAATGATAGTATGCTTTTCTTGCATAATTCTGAAGAGGAGGTGAACAATGCTTTGGAAATTGTTAACTTGTATTGGGAGTTATCTGGTTCCCTTATTGCTCATAATAAAACTGAGTTTTTAATGACCCAACCTTATGCTAAGCCTCAATGGATACTGAAAGAATGGAGGAAAATTAAGCATGGTGAGATAACAAAATATCTAGGTATACCCTTTGGTTTGGGTGTCTCCCTTTCTGATATGTGGACTTGGTTCTTAAACAAAATTAAATATAAGCTATTCAATTTTGGCAATAAATTTTTGTCCTTGGCTGGCAAGATTCAAGTGGCTAATAAGATTCTCATTGCTTCCCATGTGTACTACTCTTCATGTTGGATTCCTTCCAAACAAGTCTATGAAGAGCTCAATAAAATAATTCGCAAATTCTTGTGGTCCAGATGGGATGGTAATGGTGGTTTTATTGCTTCTTCATGGTCTCATTGTATTCAGCCAAAACAAAAAGGTGGACTGGGGCTTATTGATCCCCAAACCCAAGGAATTTTCCTTGCTGCAAAATGGATTATAAGAGCTGCCAACAGAGATGAACCATGGAAGATTTTAGTTCGTCAAAGAATTATGGATGCTTCTATTAAGAAGAAATGGCAAGAGGTTCGTTGGCTGGATAAATTGCTTTTACCTGCTCACTTTAGAATCAAAGCCTCTTTTCCTCTTCAGTCTATTTGGATAGCTTGGCAAAAAGTTAGTAAGTTCTTACATTGGAATGGATCTTCCTTGCAGACAGGGTTTAGCTTTGTTTCTATGTCTATTTGGTGGAACAAAATAATTTCTTATTATGATCTGCCATTGGCCTTGTGTTTCCCAAGACAAGCTCATTATTTATTTAAAAAGGGAGTTAGACAATTTAAAGATCTTTGGGATTTTAACATTTTTGATTGGGCTCTTTGGAACAACATTAAGGAGTAGTATGGGCTAAATTCCAGTTATGAACAATTCATAATTTTTATTAAGTCTCTGGTGCCAGTTGATCTAACGATGAAGTTTTGTACTTCAAGGGACTACTTTTTCTTTAGAGATTGGAAATGGTTAACTTATAGTCACTTCAATAATCTTCCATTAAAAAATGTTTATTTAAAGTTGCTTCCTAGTTGGAATATCACCAATCAGTTGAATAAAAAGTGGAAATGTAGACTCAACACCAAATTTTGGTGTAAATTAAGTGCTCAAATATGGCATTCCAAATCTGATTTTGACTCTTAGGTGTTGGTTTGGAAGATATTGCACTGCAAGCTACCTATTGGAGATAGATTGAAATACATTATGGTTCAACCATCAAACTGCCCTTTTTGTAAGGTTGTTGAAAGTTTGAGACACATTTTTTGGGATTGTGTGTATGTTAAAAGGCAATGGTTCACTATTTTTAGAGACTTTTCAGCTGTTTTTAATCATGACTTAACTTGGAAAGAGGCTGTTTTTGGGCTTGGTATGCAAAAGGATGTAATTGCTGACTCTATTCAACATGTTATTTTGAAAAATATATGGAGAAATTGGTGTGCTGCAATGTTTTCTAATAAACTTAATCAGACTGTTGGGACTTTACGGATGTACTTTGACATATGTTTTCAGGTTACTGTTCTTTTTTCACAGATACAGGTAATATGTAAGAAGAATGACAAAGCTAAACTTCAGTTGCAGTAGATTAAAGAACAGATAGTGAAGTTTCAACTGGACAATAAACATGATCATAATGTTATACAACTTTTGTCTATGTAATTGCTTGGTTGATTTTTTGTACTACCTCAGTATATGTCATTGGTGGATGTAGATATTGTATGGTTCGTATGGCTTACGTCATTGGTAAATTTTGTATTGTTTGTCTGGCATTTTGGCTAGTCATGTTTTATAGCTACCGCTGGTAGCTTTTCCTTGTAAATTCTTTTGCTTTGATCAATAAAAAAAAAAGATAATGCATGCCTTGGAAAAAGTGTGGAAGAAATAATTATCCAATAGGCTAACAAAGGCAATTGGGAAAGGTGGATGCTTTTACTTATCTTTTTAATAAAAGCACCCATGACGGGTCTCTCCCTTATTTTGAGGGAATATTGAATTATATACAGTCAAATATGGACTTCTAAGTCAAATTAATTTATTAAATAGAAAATCATGTTATATACTAATTGTGGGCGCGGGCTAACTCCTAGACAAAATGCACTTATGCACATACAAAAACGCATAAAAACATGCATCGAAACATGCATACCATGATGGGTGATGTAGCATGCATGGGGCCAGCGCAAATAGCAAGTGGAAATTACGGAGGTTGCCTTGGGAGTAAATGCCGTTATTTAACACCAAATTACCGCATGATCGTATACCCGTGGGACGCTGTCAGAGATGGAGGACTGGATTTTCACAAACAACTCCTCCCCATCCTTATTCTTATTTTTTACCTTAGGTTTTATATAAAATTTAAACTAAATTTATTTTAAAAACAAGCGCTCTGCGTGAGCTGGAGTCCCTGCCATGAGCAGGTCTATTTGAAGGTGGGAAGAGTAGAGAGAAGAGTATAAGATAAAAACCAATCTGTATTTAAGTTGACAAAATTCTCAACTAATGCAGAAAAGTTGAGTTACAAACTGTGTATTGGATACTGTATGCCCATGTCTGAATTCTTTCTAGATTACCTTTGAAAACAAAACGAAATTTCTATGTAGTATCAAAAGTTTGGATTTCAGATCTGTTTCCATGAAATTCATCTTTCAGGGATTGATTTTATTGACCCTTTCAGCATCCCTTTTGCAGACGAGTTCAATGACAAAGATCAAATCAAAAAGCTTAAGAAGATAACAGATATCTTGATATAAGGCAATAGGCAGCTCTCCATCAAAGCCACAGTAGGTCGCATCCTCCATCTGTATCGAAGTCTCAGCTGCTAGCTTCACTAGCAGTGTTCGTCTGTCCATACCTATGAGTTGCTCCTCCTTTGTTACCCCTGCCTCTGCCTTCTTGCCCGACCCTTTCTGTCTGCAACTATTTTAAAGTATTGAATTTTTCTAATGTTTTTCTATATCTGTGGGCTGAATCTATATGTAGACGAGATATTTTTAGTTGGGAGTATTGGAATTGCATTAATGGAGGACACAACAGCTAGAGAGATTAAAGTGTGTGTGACTTGGAATTGACAGAGAAAGTGGGATGCACTGTAAGGGAATTAGGTGTGAAACTGAGGGAATCGAACAATGTTGCACCTGACACTATGCGGTTGTTGGTTCCCCAGAGCAGACACTTAGTTTTTATAACAAAAATTTCCTCCTATATTAACTAGGGAGAGACGGGGAGGTTTGTAACTGTGTCATTCTAGGAGATATGTAAAAAATGATTGCATTTAGAGGTTGACTTAACCCAAAAAACACTTCCCCTGAATCAATATGGAGCACCAATAGAGTGTGGTCAATCATACATAAAATTAATTTGTTGTAGGCATGCTTCAATAGGATTTACACATACGATTAACGTATTGATAGCCATCATCCAATAAGGCTACATAGCGGGACAAAAAGTAAAGCTTACATGGACAGGTTGATGTATGGCTCTGCTGTATTATTTAAGATATCTGTCAAAGCCTTATTTCAGTTGGTGATATGTACTATTGTAAATACAATTTTAAGCCTAGGCGAAAACCTTCCTACAGATTAAATTCTTATAAGAAAATATTATCATAATTAAATATAGATCTTCACACTTGTAAGAATTTAAATAGAATTCAACTAATTTTAGATCTGTTTGCATGAAATTCATGTACCAGGGATTGATTTTATTGATCCTTTCAGTACCCCTCTTGCAGACCAGTTCAATGAGGAAGATCAAATCAAAAAGTTTAAGTAGATATCGATCTTCAATTGGTGGGTTTTACAAACATCAATAGCTTGTTCGAAAACACCTGTTCTAGGCTTTTAGCCATAGCAGTAAGGCAATGAACTGTTTGATAAAATGCTTTGGTAGACATGTATGAAAAATGTGGTGGCATAGCCAAAGGCAGTCAAATGTTTGGGAAAATGCCTCAAAGAAATGTGGTCTCAATGAATGCGTCAAAGAAATGTGATCTCAATGCCATTGAGACCACATTTCTTTGAGCCATTTTTCCAAATAGTTCACTGCCTTTGGCTATGCCAGCGCATTTTCCATACATGTCTACCAAAGCATTCTATCAAACAGTTCATTGCCTTGCTGCTATGGCTAGCAAGGAGCATGGAAGAGAATATGTGCAAAGCATTATAGATAGCAATACCAGAGTCACACGTCTGAGAACCCATAAACATAAGTGTGGTTAGAAAAGGACATTGAAGAGGGATCTATCATTTACTTAGCATCTGAACTTGAATAGGAAGCCCTGCAAAACATCTACTTTATTTGAATAGCATATAACCAAGCTAAATGCAAGACATTAGGAATCCAACTTACACCAGATAGCAAACTATTACAAGAAACTTAAAAAAAATGTTTACCCCATATATTCTATGCTACTGCACCATAATTTTGTGAAACAAAATGATCTTCGAGTTTCAGTTGTTTATGGATTGTGCATTCAAGGAATTGCCCTTGAGAAAATAGATTCAATCCATACTCCGGTCAATTTTGGTCTTTGGTCTTCTCTTGTTTTTGATGTTGAATCTCTTCTTCATTTTTCACCTATCCACCACAAAAAGTAAGAGAAATAATGAGTTGTATTCTACTTTTTGATCATCACAATGAAAATGAGCCTAGTAGTTAGAGCTCGTTTATTTGTACTCTGTCATCCTTTTCAACATGGAGGTTATTTTTATGCTTAAAGTGGGATAAATGTATTCTACTTTTTGATGATCACAAGCAGTGTGGAGTTTATTGTTTTGCTAAAAGTGATATGGGTATTCATATGGTTCAAAAATAATGATATTCAAGGATTCCACCTAGTCTGCTGGTTACCTGTTTGTCTAGATGGGTTAATGGTGACATGTCAGAGTTTCTAAGTAGGTCAACATTCAGCCTAGGTTTAGTTGATTTGTTTAAGTTGGCACAAGTACACTGTAAATGTGATGCACACTTGGACACTAATCGGAAAGAGAGATTCAAGACAAAATAAATTATTCAATGTAAAATTCAACAAAGATTGTAGAAGCATCCTGAAGAATACTGCATTTGATTTTCCTAACAGGGATAAAGACAATCATGAAGAAAATTTGAATAGAATCCAAAACAGTTTAGCATTTTATTTCTACTAGCATTTCCTGTACAAAACTTTGATAGAAGAAAATTCTGGAATTGCTTTTGTTAATAAGAATTTGAGTTTGATTTTCATAGACATCAAATTTAGAATGACATTGGTCTAAGCATTCTACAATGGTACTTGGTCAGAAACACAGTTATTTTTAAGAGAATTCATTTTTGTTTGAAGATGCAAATTTTCAAGGAGATAACCAAGAGCAGTGTTTTGGTCAAAATCTGAACACAAAGTGGCCTGTTATGATCAGCAACACTTTCTACGAAGTCCAGAGGTTCCTTTGAAGTTGGACAATTTCTAGGCTAGACTACCCAACGAAGAAGCAAAAATTCTGATATATGAAAATAGTTAACCGCCTAAGAATCTTCTACACGAAGAAAGTAATGGAACAAAGGATGTGGATGTGGCTAAGATCTGTAGATTCATGGAGCTTTTACTAAATCTTTTGGGATAGAATAAAACATGCAAAATTACATCTACATTACTACACACCCCCTGTCTCTCTCTCTATCTCTACACACCTATGTGGTAGACATGTATGCATATGTGTGTTTGGATGTATGTAAAGAGAGAGAGGGGTTCACACATAGATTTTGGAAGTGATCATTCTGTTTAAAAAATGGAATGAATAGGTCCCCATTTTCATAATTAGATGAGCTGAGACTCAAAACAATAACTCTAAGGCGTAAAAAACACACAACCAACAACATAAAAGTAGGGAAAAAAAACATTAAATCTTAAAATTCCATACTTCTTCATGCCCAATAATTCAAAGTGCACAAACCTGCCCATGATAGCCACAGGCGAAGAAAACCCTCTTGCTAGGTATTCATATGTGAGACTATTGAACCTATGATCCACCACTGCATAAGTAGAAATTGTCATAGTGACACCATGATAGTCTTCAAGAGATAGACAGTACAATAGAAACAGAAAATTATAGTTACGAAAACAGTGAATAGAAGATCAGTTACAATAGTATGTCAAGAGTTTTTGTAATATGCTATGATAGTGAGGAGGGGTTTGGATTTGAGGATAGTGTTGAATAGGAGCAATCCTCTTCGTTGTGTTATGCATATGAGGCCTAGATATCAATAAAAGATAGTGTTGATAGCTCACCATCTAATATATTAGTGCTAGAAAACAATATAAGTGACGGTCTTAAGGATAGCTTTATAAGAATACAAGAGGTTTTGTTTTGGAAAAGCCTATGTGGGGATAATATATCATAAAACTGATCCATATGTGACATGATACTGTCAAAAGACAAAGTTCAGAGACAATGCAAGGGTCTGCTACAATGGTATAGATCAAATGCATGACAAAGTTCTCAAGAAGCAACCCATAGAATTGATGGTTGTAGATTAAGGATCCACTAAATATCCCAAATAAGAAAATAGAAGGGAAAAGTCTTGAAGTTAGAAAAATATGCAAGTCTATAGTGCCAATATCTATTATAACACACAAAAAAGACAATACAGTCCCTAAAGGGCAGTTTAAAGTCAAGACAAAGGCATGACGGTGTTTCACTTGAAGCCTCAACACAATGCGGATTACAGAAGAGAAAAGAAAAATGGAAAGAAAACTTTAAAAAGGTAAAGGATAGTCTCCATGATGCAAGAGTAGACCCATATAGTGATAGTACAATCCTATATAACAGAATAACAATTTTAAGAGATTAGTGGGACATGAGAGATCATGTAAAAGTGTTACCATGTCATTATGGATTTCATCAAATTTGTATTGACAGATAGCCAAGAGAGGTTCATAGAGTTTGTTCATTTTGCAGGGGAAATTTTTTTGTGACAGCCTCAGAACTCACACAGGGACCTCATAAGGGTGCGCTTGGCATTTATATGAAAAGGGTTTAATGAAACATAACAAAGAATTTCAAAAAAATACTAGGCTTTTACAGCTACCAGAATTTACTGAACAAACCCTTATACGAAAACTACAATTCTTGCAACTCATAAAAATAAAACTTATCGAAACTATGGCAAGCCACTTACCTCAAGAATCTGCACAAAATTTCTCATGCACTTCAGGAAAATACGTAGAAAGAGAATTGCAACCTGCGTACAGCAAACGTTGGACGGGATGGTGGAGGCATGGAATGATCACCAGACATTCATTTGAAACATTTTCCTAAACACTCCATTGTTTTGTCCATGCCACCACATTTTCCATACATCTCTACCAAAGCATTCTATCAAACATCTCAATGCCTTGCTCCCATGGTAAAAATCCTAAAACAAATGCTTTGGAAGAAGCTATGGAGACTTCAAATAGCATTGACAAAACAGTAAAATATCTGAGTAAATGTGTCAAAGAAATCTGGTCTGATGGCTTCAGCCGTTCGATGCCTCCACCAATCTATAATAAAACTAACATTGCAAAACAACCCTCAACAGCAAGGAACTACTGTAATATTTTACCTCAAATGCTCACTGCGTCGGAGAAGAAGACTCAGACTCACTTCCAAACCTACCTCCAAGTCCAAACCCAGGCATATGAACGCTAGACAGTCATTTCTGGCGTTGGCAAGCAAGCTTTAGAGAGCAGTTTCATCCGGACAACCCCTGAATGAACCAAAAACCGTAGATGCCATGAAGATAGACACGTGATAGGAAGAATGCCACCACGCGCTCCTATTACACCTCATGTTGACTTAGCCAATCCAAAAAACACTACAACAAATAGTCCTATGGAGGAGCCAGAACCATTCCCTGGCTTTATGGTGAATTAATCAATTTTGCAAAGCCTATTTGGCATAATTTATGTTCGATTTGGCAAGACTTTTTTTTGCAAACCATGCCTACTTTGCAATATCCACAGACTGGTCATTTTGGAAAGTTATTTTCTAGATGATGTAACCATTTTTGCAGACCATGCTTATTACTTTTCAATATCTACAGGGTGGTCATTTTGGAATGTTAAACTTTTCTAGATGATGTAAATTGTTGAAGTATTAGGATGCAACAATTAGGGTTAGGTTTATTTTATTTAGTCATTCATAGTTTATTATTAATTTCTAAATGTAAAATATACAAATTAATATATAATATATTTAGTTTTAAGACAATTAATAAATAAGAGTTGTTTATTTGTATTTAGTTATTAATATTAGGATGTGTAATTTAAAATTACTTTTTTTTCATATTCTAGTGTATAGGTAATTTATTTTCATGAGAAATTGTTCAACTATTGGCGCAAGTGCATTCGAAGATTAGAGGTGGTAATTCACTACGATGGGTAGGGGGTTAGAAAAGTGGTGTTTTGGATACTTTGTACGATTATGCATAATAAAGATATCAAAATTGTTCACGACAACTTGAAACCTTAGTTATAAGTAGTCAACTAGTCGAAGAAGATTGTATTAAATTTTTAGAGTCATCCGACATTCAGAAGTTAGATTTTGAGAGACACGAAGTTAGGGTGCACAACTTCTGAGTCCTTTCCCCTATTTCACAATCCCATTTGCACACTGCATCACTTAATTGACATCATCGAACAAGACCAATAATGGCTCTATGATAAGCATCCCATCCATAATTATGAGTCCATATATTCAATAGGAATCATGGCATGGTCCTCTAAGGGATGGTGGAGCTGCAAATGGTCAGAATGACCAGAATGAGAGTGGTTCGATTCCCATTGGGAGCAGTCAACATAGAAATTCCTTCAAGCTAAATATGTACTTTTTATTCAAAGTTCCCACCAAAATCATTTAATAATCCAAAAAAAAGAGATTCAGGGTATGAAAGGAAACTACAGTCAACATATTATTATAGCAGAGTGCTGGAAAAAAACTTCCTCCATCATATCCTTCTTTGTTGGAATGTATAGAGCAGCAGTTACAGCCTTATGATTTGGAACCTCAGAGATCAATTTTTTGTGACTTTTGCAACAACATGCTCAGTGAATGGCTGACAATGGATCTAAAACATTAATTGAAAATTTTGAAAAATAAAAAGATGAAAAAAGGAAATTATCATCAAAATGCTCTCATAGAAAATTGCGTTCTTAATTAAATTAGGAATCTTAAAATAGAGATATCACCAAGTCCTGTTCAATTGGAGATCTCTATAAAGACTAGATATAACTGCACATCACAAGTCCCCATCCAAAAATAATTCTAAAAATTGAATGAGATCAGATAGCTCCATTCCTCTGGCCAGGAGTAGTTGAGGTAAGTCCTCATTAGCTGCATTTTAAATAACAAATATCTAGTTTCACAGTCACTGCACAATCAATGATAGCTATCTAAACAACGGAAATTTAATTTTAAAATAGAAAATCATTTATAGAAGCCCTCCAACTTGAAAGGAAAATATTGTTTGAGAAAAGAAAGACAAATATTTCTATAATAAAACTTAAAAGATTGATAAATTCAAAAAATTGTAAACAAAAATATTTTAGAACGATGATTGGTATGGTATGGTATCGAATCAGATATGTAGTTTAGTCAGAGTTAGATAATTGTATTTTAATAAGTTTAATATAATAAAATAAATAATTTTATTTTAGATGATGTCAATATAATGGATGATGTCATTATAACGACCCACAACTCTTTAAATACAAAACAATGTCATTTATGAATTGAGACAATCAATAGAATCAACCAAAAAAGTTAAAAAGTGATGAAAATAATTGATTGTACTATTAATTGTTTTACAGTCAAATAAGTAGAGTTGAAAAGATTCCATCGACAATACAACTAATTATGAACCATACAACAAATTAATAAGAGTGTTCACAACATTGTCCAATAGAATGATAGATAAAATAATTTTGAAATATATATTAGAAAATTTATTCAAACTATTTTGTTTATGCTCTCATTAATTAATTTAGTATCAACTTATAAAATCCACTAATAAGAAACTAATAACTATTTATTTATTGCATTTGACCAGATCTGTAAATTTTACATTTAAACTATTGAAATAACAAAAAAAATCTCTTCATAATTATAAGTGATATTATATTTGATTATATTATCTTTTATGACATTTTTATCTTATTAATTTTTTATGGATTATGAAGACACGTTAAAAAGTTTAACTGTTTAAGTTTAAAATATTTCATTTTGATAAATATATTTTCATCTTTAATATATAAAAATAATTAATAACAAATTTTAAAATAAAATTAATGATATATTAATACATGGTAAAACAATATTTTACTATAAATATATTTAGAGTGTTACCATTAATCTCATTCAAACAAGGGGTGGGGGGCCTAGCTTGATTGACTAAAGCATCTTGTTGTAGGAAAGAGGTCACGAGGTCTAGTCTCCCCCCAAACATGTGGTACCGGAGGACGTGTCGGTCATGTGAAAAAAGTTTCCTATTCTAATTTTCTTGCTTAGATACTAAGTCTACCTCTACAAAGTGGCATATCAGTGTTATGTCCAATTGAGACAGAATACGAAAATATATTTCATTATATATTGAAATTCACAAAAAAGGACTTTACATATTTTTCCTATTCTATTTTTCTTGCTTGGATACTAAGTCTACCTCTACAAAGTGGCATATCAGTGTTATGTCCAGTTGAGACAGAATACGAAAATATATTTCATTATATATTAAAATTCACAGAAAGGACTTTACATATTTTTCCTATTCTATTTTTCTTGCTTAGATACTAAGTCTACCTCTACAAAGTGGCATATCAGTGTTATGTCTAGTTGAGACAGAATACGAAAATATATTTCATTATATATTGAAATTCACAAAAAGGACTTAACATATTTTATTTTATAGGCAGAACACAGTTTAACTGTCCAATGACTATCTGCACTGAATTTAGTCTACAGCATTTACAAATAAATTAACTTGTTAACACATTAACATCACCACTTTAATCTGAAAGGGTTATCATGAAACTATGCAGTATTTTTAACTGCTCAAGCTTTTCTTGACCAAGCACTATAGTGAAGATTTGCTGGCTGATTCTGGGTTATCATGAAACTATGCAGTATTTTTAACTGCTCAATTTTTTCTCGACCAAGCATTATAGTGAAGATTTGCTGGCTGATTCTGCCTTATCTGGGCCTAACAATCAGTTCAAACTTCCATCAGAAACAACACTGCAAGTTGTTTTTCCTTGACATGTTGCAGTTTCATGTAATTGCAGGGCAAACTCCAAGTGCCACACCACATCTGCCATGGAAGGCCTCTCATCACCTATCTCTGCCAAACACTTCTCTCCCACATCTGCAAATATCTTAAGGGAATCTGAGGTTATGTCACCTATTAAATTGGGGTCTATCATGTTCTCCAGAGCACCATCTCTTAGATACTGTAGAACACAGTCAGATAGATTTATCTTCTCCCCTGATTGGGTAGACATAACAGCAGGTTTAGCACACAACATCTCAAACAACACCACCCCAAAGGAATAGACATCAGATTTCTTTGTAAGAACCAACCTGTAGAAGTACTCAGGATCCATATATCCAAAGCTACCTTTCACCGCAGTGGTTACATGACTCTGATCCAAATTGCCCACTATTTTGGAGAGCCCAAAATCAGAAACTTTGGCACTCAAGTTTTCATCTAGAAGAATATTGGTACTCTTCACATCACGGTGTATGACTGTCTGGAATGCCTCTGAGTGAAGATAGTCAAGGGCCTTAGCCGCACCAATGCATATCTCCAGCCTTTGCTTCCATGACAAAATAGTGCTTCCAGGGTCCTTGCCATGGAGATGCTTCTCCAGTGTGCCATTGGGAACATAATCATAAACAAGACACATTTCTGAGTTCTGATCACAGTAGCCTATAAGGGATACCAAATTCTTGTGCCTAAGCCTGGACAACAGCTCTATCTCGTTCCTGAACTCGTGAGAACCTTGGAGGGATTGAGGTTTTCCTCTCTTCACTGCAACTCTGATGCCACCACTGATTTCTCCTCTGTAAACTTTTCCAAACCCTCCTACCCCAAGCAGAAGTGAGTCGTCAAAGTTGTTGGTTGCATCTTGAATCTCTGACAAACTGAAGTACCTGCAACATATAAATCAGACAAAGGATATCAATGGATCAGTGAGACAAACATCATTTTTTGCTTCACGATCCAAACGTAAGGTTTTGTGCCGCTTTAAGCTATATCAGGATTTAGGATTGGTTTCAAGTCGAATAAAATGTGATTGTTAGTAAGGGAAAGTACCCCTTCTGTAGGAGGCGTCCCTTACTTTAGACACTTGGATGGTCAAGGAGAATTCCAAACAGTGACAGAATAATGTTTGACAAGTAAAACAATGGTTATGCAAATCTAGATGTAAGGCAATGTTTAAAGAAGACCCCTCCTAACACAGAGTAGAGGATATGGAGACTTTCCCGGAAGAACTGACATTGCTTATAATAGAAAAATTCAATGGTATCAACATGAATGTTGAGTGGCGAGGTGAAGATGTTCAGGTGAGAATTGATATTGCCTGTAAATAGCAATCTCAAGATTAGTATCAAAGATGTTTCGAGTCAATTCCTCTTGGGTGAAAAGAACCTATGGTAACTGTCCTGGATATTTTAGGAAGAAAGATAACATTTAATTCTGTTGAGACCCCATTGCAAGATTGATATAATGTTTCTATTCCATGAAGTAATATAACATGCATCTCTCTCACAATATAAATTAGGCATAAATAACAAGACTGAATACCTGCAAAATATGTTAGCTACAGAATTCGATCCATTGCTGTATGATCCCGTGAATGTATTAGATTCAGCGTTCTTGGCTGAAGTAGTAGTAGTAGTAGTAGTAGTCCCTCCTGCATGACTGGCAACAGCAGTAAAGGGCTTGTCATGGGAGCCCTTAATATTCTTACTTCTTCTTTTCAGAGCATAGCATAAAATCATCAAACACAGAAAACTGAATACACCAGCGGAACTTCCAGATACAATTCCTATCATATAACCCTTATGCTTGCTACTGCTAGTGCTGCTTACAGACCTATTTGCTGAGTTTTCTACAGTTTCCTCAGTTACCACAGGACTTAGTCCTGCAAGATTTCCAGAACTATCATTCAACTTAAATATTTCTAGTCCATTCAGAATAGCATTATAGTACTGTGAGGGTGGCCATGTTTTGTCGTTGGGATGCAGCTCCACCCACAGGTCTGTAGTGCCAGATTCATCTGCAGGGACATAGATCAAATAATCTCTGTAAATAGGTCGGTTTGGCCCTGAAGCCGCTTCAATGACATCGAAGGCTTCCTCTACAGTTTGATTATTAATATAAATGTCAAACTTCCTCTGGTTGCCTTTTGTGAATTGAATCTCACAGAAGTGAAGACGAACCAAGTGACTGAAATTGGCATCCATATTGCTGAAAATCCAGGATAAATTGAAGTTGAGGTTCATTCGGGAGTCTGGATCCATGGACCTATAGGTGGCATACACATCGTTAGGCGCAAAATCATCTGCCTGTTGGATCTCTGAAGAATTTATTCCTGTAATACCTCTAGCAGCCGAAAATATGAACTTGGAATCGTCAACCCAATTCCTCCTATACTTATCATGAGCAGGAGATATGGTTTGCCCTCCCACGTTCAATCTGTACAGGTTCTGCAAGGCAGTATGCAAGCTTATGGTAGGTCGAATTGACTGAGAATCGGAGCGAGGGATAATGACGGGGTTCCCAAACAGCCGATCTGGAATGGATATGATTTCCATTGCGTTGATGAATGCATAGGATTTGGGGTTGGTTGCTTCAGGGGTAAAGATGATATCAAGCTGTTTCCGTTTGTTGACAGGAATGCAAAATTCTATAACATGTGGCTGTTTTAGAGTTGCCATGGTGAAATTGTGGAGGAGAACATATGGCCCGCAGTTGACAGAGAAATCAGCGTCAGTGATACTGTGGGTGTTGTAGGAGGTGGGGTAAAAGTGAAAGCGGAGGAAATGCCTCTGAGAAGTGTCTGAGATGGGGACTGTGTATGTGGATTTTGATGTGAATAGACGAGCTGTCTCGTAGAGAGATTCAGAGGACTGAAATGGTTCAGACGCTTTTGCCTCAGTGCTGGTCGAGGGAGTGATATGAAATGCATAATCTCCAACAAATTGACGTCCGTCCTGTGACAGAATTGTTTGTGAGGAGCCACAATTGAGAAGAATTTCGTCCTGATCTGCTGCATTACTGCAAGTACAAATTGAGAAGGCAATGAATGCAGAGAAGAGGAGGGCGAGAATGGTGGGCATAGAGAGGGGTGGTGCAGACCTTTGGATCGAAGTGGAGTCCATACTTGTCAGTGTTCCTTTGAATTCTGATGAAGTTTTTCTACGCAAACTGAAGAGCAGTTTCTTAACAGGTGATTTACATGGAAATTTTAGTCTGATGGAGAAGATAAAGAATCTTTTCTAAAGGTGTCAGATATTCCAGATAAAATAAAATAAATATTAAACAATGTTGTTTTTTCTAATGTTAAAATTGATTGAGTGGTAAATTTGAGTTGAAAGTAGGAAAATTGAGAAAATTTGTTATCATAGTTTTTATCTGGTATCTATAAAATGGTAAACGTTTGTATTTGTGTTCAAAAGTATTTTCTTATATGTGTGTTTAATTTTGTGTGAAAAAATAATTAAATGTATATTTATTAATTATTTGTTTTAAGTATATAATTACATATAGATGAGTAGTATGGCTTTAAATTATAATTATTGTATATTCTTATTAAAAGATATATATAATTTTTTTTATATTTTTAATATTTATGTCATTTTATTATTTTACTTATTTTTTTAGGTGGATGATAAATTAAGTAAATTTGTAATCTTTTATTTTTCTTTTGTGAATTAACTTTGTTTGAAAGGTTAAATCTTTATAATGTTATAAGTTTTTAATGTTTTTGTTTTAATTTATGTCATATTTAATTTAGACATTAATATAATAGTAGAAATCTCATATTTCAAAAGAACTTTTATTTTAAAGCATATACTTAGTTGAATTTAGCAAGATTTGTACATTATAGGGTTTCATCATTTCTATTTTAGAAATCAACATTGATTTGAAAGTAAGGTCATTAAATCCCCACAGATTTCATTCTCTCAATTTCATATTTTTTATAAAATTTAAAACTTTGTCAAAAACTTCCAATTACAAAAAAACAAAGAGAATGGAAAAAAAAAATCAAAGCAAACAAATCACAAATAAAAGAAAAGTTAAGGGTTTTCATTGCACTTGTTATCAAACTTTATATAAAGAGGTTAATTCATAATCTTGGAGTCCTAAAACATTGCTCCCATGAAAAAATCCCTCACTTTATAATTTGATACCATATTTATCCCACATAAAATATTTTAATATTACTGAATTTAGTGTGTTTCAAGAGTTTTATTGTTTTATTGTTTTTAGTTCTTGCTATGTTTTATTTCTTCTCTTCATTCCAATGTTCTATTTTTTGCATTTATGTTTTAGAGCAAGAATTTAATTATGTTTTGCAAATGTTTGTAAACATATGAAATTTTGAATAAATGAATTACAAGTTTTGATTTCATTTGATTGTATACAACTGTAAATTGGCACATTGCATCTTAATTTGATGAAAACCATAGTCTTTAAATTACATGTCAACTACCCTCTCCAACTTCATTCTTGTGTTGCCTTATATGTCATCCTTTCCATTTTCATTATGGTTCATGTTAAAACCCTTATTTCTTGTATGGCATTTTACATTTTGAACATTTCCTATGCACATTTTCATTATGATCCAAATTAAACCCCATATTTCTTCGATGCCATTTTATATTTTGAATCATTCCTTATGTGTAAAAGTTGTTGAAGCTATTTTGACACCAAAATAAAGTAAAATTGTACAAACTACCAATATATTTTCCTTATACATAAATACACATATATTCATATAATTTGAAAAAAAAAAACATAATTATTATTTAAAAATGTTTTTACATAAAAAATAAATACCTTTAATCTTATAATATACATTATACTCTAACTCAAATATAATACTATTAAAATTAATTAATTAATTTAAAGAAATTCATTACTTCACAACTATTTAATTTCTATTAACTAAATTAAATATTATCTAAATTAAATAAAAATATAACTTAAATAACTATCCAATTGAACATCAAAATAATAAATAAATTAAATATATTGACATTATCATGTCCTTCGAAAATTTTAAATTAAAAACTAATTTGATATTTATATATTCTAACAATAATTAAGACAATCTATATTTGACTATGAAAAAAATACAACTGTCAACACAAACAAAAGACATTAAATTAATATTATTATAAATATTATGATTCATCCCTCTTTTCCTTCAAATGTCTTTTAACTATCTAATCCTGGATTAAATTATTAACTCCTCCAATTTCTAAATTGGATTATTTTGTCCTTACATAAACTTCAAGTCATAAGAAAAACAAAAGTAGGAGGTTAAAATTGTCTCCTACCTTACAAATTTCTCTGTCCAATTGACTATAGTATAGAGATTCTTTTGAAAATATGATGAACTAGTGCATGCCTTGGAAAAAGCGTGGAAGAAATAATTATACAATTAGAAAGGAGATTGTGATAGGAGGATGCTTTATCTTTAATAAAATCAGCCATTACAGTCTCTCCCTTATTCCGAGGGAATATTCAATTATATACAGTTTTAGGTGTCAAGTCAAACATAGACTTCTAGTCCAACTTGGCAATGTCTATTTAGAGTTAAAAATATACTTCTAATTCAAATTGACTGCAAATACTAATTTATTAAATTGAAAATCATGTCATATACTAATTGTAGTCAAACATTTGTGGTGTATCACAACCCATGTACAATAATTAAGTAATTAAGAAATTTGTGGCGCTTATTTAAAGAATGAAATTACTGTTTCTATTCCTATTGACATATCTTGATATAGGGGAGAGGACCCATATGTAAGCATGTTTCAATAGTTGTGATAGTATTTGTTTATATAATGTCTAATATTTTTATCAATATTTGATCAATAGTTGCGACTTTAAAGTTGTTAGTGTTGATGATGACTACCCATAATTAAACAAAATGTATTCCTTTGATCTAAAAAGCAACCAATCATGTGATTCCACATCAGCGCTTAATAAAACAAGCTGTGAATGCACAAGTATTGGTCTCACTTTTTTTTTGGGCCTTTTTGAACACCTTGACAAAAAGCATGCTTATGTGGCATCATATTTGGTGATGTGGCCTTGAAACTTTAGTTATAAGTAGGGGACTTGCCAAGTAAGTTGTTGCAAAAAATTGGAAGTGATTTGAAATTTCCATGTAGGATAATTAGAAGAGAGAAATTAGGGTGCTTAACTACTGGGTTCTCTCCCCTATTCTGGACATATCTTTGTTTTATTTTATGTCATATTTAATTTAGACATTATTATAATATTAGAGATCTCATACTTAAAAATAATTTGGATTTTAAAGCAAGAATTTAGTTGTATTTAGCAAGATTTGTACATTGTAGGGTTTCATCATTTCTATTTTAGAAATCAATATTGATTTGAAAGAAAGGTTATTAAATCCCCCAAGTTTTCAATGTCTCAATGTCATTTTTTGATAAAATTAAAAACTTTGCCAAAAGCTTGCAATTACAAAAAAAAGCAAAGAGAATGGAAACAAAAATCGAAACAAACAAATCACAAATAAAAAAGGAGTTAAGGGTTCTCATTCAACTTGTGATCAAACTTTATATAAAGAGGTTGATTGATAATCCCAAAGTCCTAACACATAAAATCCCATGAAAAAATCCCTCACTTTATAATTTGACATTATATTTATCCCACATAAAATAAATTTCCTAATAATTTTATACATAATATTAATGAATTTAGTGTGTTTCAAGAGTTTTTGTGTTTTCCTTATAAGGATGTACATTGGTTGGTTGCCAGGTCTTTAAGCCTACCAAGTTTTTAGTTCCTCCCTACATTTTATTTCTTCTCTTCATTCCAATGTTCTATATTTTGCATTTATCTTTTAGAGCAATAATTTAATTATGTTTTGTATGTTTTGTAAATGTTTGTAAACATATAAAATTTTGAATAAGTGAATTACAAGTTTTGATTTCATTAGATTGTATAGAACTGTAAATTGACACATTGCATCTTAATTTGATGAAAATCAGTCTCTCAATTACATGTCAACTATCCTCTCCAACTTCATTCTTGTGTCAAGCATTGTATGCCATCCTTTCCATTTTCATTATGGTTCATGTTAAACCCCTTATTTCTTGTATGACATTTTACATTTTGAATATTTCCTATGTACATTTTCATTATGGTCCAAATTAAACCTCATATTTCTTGTATGACATTTTATATTTTGAATTATTCCTTATGTGTAAAAGTTGTTGAAGCTATTTTGAACACCAAAATAAAGTAAACTTGGACAAACTACAAGTATATTTTCCTTATACATAAATACACATATATTCATATAATTTAAAACAAAAACAAAAAATAAAAACATAAATTACTATTTTAAAATATTTTAAATAAAAAATAAATACCTTTAATCTTATAATATACATTATACTCTAGCTCAAATATAATACTATTAAAATTAATTAATTAATTCAAAGAAATTCATAACTTCACAACTATTTAATTTTTATTATCTAAATTAAATAAATTCAGGGTAATAAAATTCACTGTCATGACAAATTCACCACAAGGAAAATCTACCACCAGCAATAATGGCTTTTAATATATATTTTTAAGACTTTGAAATTTTTTGTTATTAATGTTGTGAAAATTCTTGAAAATATATATTAAAAATGTTAATACTATGAATTTTTTCCGGCAATGAATTGGTGGTGGTGAATTTTCCTTGCAGTAAATATCATGACAGTGATGAATTTTCCTTGCAGTAAATATCATGACAGTGAATTTTCAAACGATAAATTACTGGCTGTGAATTTTCCTAAAACCATATATTCTAATTATAATTAAGATAATTTACATTTGAATACGGAAAGAATACAATGATCAACACAAACAAAAGACAATAAATTAGTATTATTATAAATATACAATAAATTAGTATTATCATAAATATTATGATTCATCCATCTTTTCCTTCAAAAGTCTTTAACTATCTAATCTTCAATTAAATTATTAACTCCTCCAATTTCTAAGTTGGATTTTCTTGTCCTTACATAAACTTCATGTCATAAAAAAAAAAGTGAGGTTAAAATTGTCTCCTACCTTACAAATTTCTCTGTCCAATTGACTATAGGAAGAGTACAGAGATTCTTTTCAAAAGATAGGGGAGAGGGTCCAGTAGTCGTGCACCCTAACTTCGCGCTTCTAATTATCCTATGTCGAAATTTCAAATCACTCCCAATTTTTTACAGCAGCTTACTTGGCAAGTTCTCTGCTTATAACTAAGGTTTCATGGCCACATCATCAAATATGATGCCACATCAGCATGCGTTTTTGTCAAGGTGTCCAAAAAGGCCCCAAAAAATAGTGAGACCAATTCTCGTGCATTACATCATGAGTAGTTGAGCGCTGATGTGGTATCACATGATTGGTTGCTTTTTAGATCAAAAGCATACTTTGTGTTTAATTATGGGTAGTCAAATCACAACTATTGGACATTATATAAACGACTATTGGGTATTATATTTGCGATTGGGTG
The DNA here is from genome assembly GCA_007258455.2 of Sequoia sempervirens. Classification (NCBI taxonomy): domain Eukaryota; kingdom Viridiplantae; phylum Streptophyta; class Pinopsida; order Cupressales; family Cupressaceae; genus Sequoia; species Sequoia sempervirens. The sequence continues at coordinate 76,901,457 of VDFB02026320.1, forward strand.
CACGACTATTGAACCCCGTACGACTATTGGGCCGTATCCCCTAATGCATAATTGATAATGCATGCCTTGGAAAAAATAATTGATAATGAATGCCTTGGAAAAAGCGTGGAAGAAATAATTGTACAATAACAAAGGCAATTGGGAAAGGTAGATGCTTTTACTTATCTTTTTAATAAAAGCACCCATCACGGGTCTCTCCCTTATTTCGAGGGAATATTGAATTATATACAGTCAAATATAGACTTCTAAGTCAAATTAATTTATTAAATAGAAAATCATGTTATATCCTAATTGTGGGCGCCGGCTAACTCCTACACAAGACGCACCTATGCACATAAAAACGCATAAAAACATGCATCGAAACATGCATACCATGATGGGTGATGTAGAATGCATGGGGCCAGCGCAAATAGCAAGTGGAAATTACGGAGGCTGCCTCGGGAGTAAACGCCGTTATTTAACACCAAATTACCCCACGATCGTATACCCGTGGGACGCTGTCAAGATGGAGAACTGGATTTTCACAAACAACTCCTCCCCATCCTTATTCTTATTTTTTACCTTAGGTTTTATATAAAATTTAAATGAAATTTATTCCCCATCCTTAATTCTTATTTTTTACCTTAGGTTTTATATAAAATTTAAATGAAATTTATTTATAAAATAAGATTATATTTTATTTTATTTTTTATTAAATATATATTATATTTATTATTATTATTTTTAAATTTGAATATTTAATCATAATTTTAAAATTATAAAATACTTTAAATATTAATAAAATTAATAAAAATTTAAAATTTTATTTTAATGTAAAGTGCATAAAATATTTAGTATAAAAAAATTTAAATTTTTTAAAAATGTTTCTATTAAATTAATTTAAATATTAAAAATTTCATATCTTTAATATATCTTTAATATATATTAATACTAATTTTTTTTATAAAAATAAGTTTAAAATTTAATATTTAGTATTTAGTATAAAAAATATTTAAATTTTAAAAAAGTTTAAATTTATAGATTTTTATTTTAATGTAAAATATTTAGTATAAAAAATATTTAAATTTAAAATTTAAAGATTTATGTAAGATTTACCTAACTCATTTTAAACTTAGGTAAATTTTTAAATTTTAATCTTTAAATGTAAACTTTTACCTAAGTTTAAAACTTAAAGATTTACAAGTTTAAAATGGGTTAGGTAAATCTTTAATACTTACATAAATCTTTAAATTTTAATATTTTTTATACTAAATATTTTACATTAAAATAAATCTTTAAAATGAATTAGGTAAATCTTTAAATTTAAACTTTTTTAAAAATTTAAATATTTTTTATACTAAATATTAAATATTAAATTTTAAACTTATTTTTATCAAAAAGAATTTAATATTAATATATATTAAAGATATGAAAATTTTTATATTTAAATTAATTTAATAGAAACACTTTTAAAAAATTAAATATTTTTATACTTAATATTTACATTAAAATAAAATTTTAAATTTTATTAATATTTTAAAATTATGATTAAATATTGAAATTTTTAAAAAATAATAAATATAATATATATTTAATAAAAAATAAAATAAAATATAATCTTATTTTTAAAATAAATTTCATTGAAATTTTATACAAAACCCAAGCAAAAATATAAGATTAAGGACGGAGTCGTTTGCAGTTTGCACGGAGTTTAAAGCGAGAAAATCCAGGAAATCCTCCCTAACGTACGAACGTCGTGCAGTGCATTCTGTTGCCTCTATATCCATTGCCAATTTGTATGGCGTTCAGTGAATGGCCGTGAAAGTTGTTCCATTGCCACGGCACTCCTTTTGTTCGGCCTGTTCACATAGGAAAAGAGGAAAAGAGGAGGAGGAGAGCAGAGCTTTCATCCAGCGGCTCAGGTCAGGATAGCGGTTTCTTCCAGCGGCTCAGGTCAGGATAGCGGCTCAGGATACTGTTGAAACGGTGGAAGAAGGGACCCGCGAGTAACAGCTGGATAGCGGCTCAGGATAGCGAGCTCAGGTCAGCGGGCTCGGGTAGCGGCTCAAGAGAGATCTGCGCTCCGGGTAGCGGGTCCACGTGATTTTGGAGGTTATGCGGATTAGTGCGGTGAGACAGCAAAAAGGCAGTACGTGACCAAACCGACAGCCTTTGGCCTGGTTTCGAGGAAAATCAACATTTTTAAAGTCTGCCCGTGAAAGCAAGGTCTCGCTTTGTCTTCTTCACAATCAGGTTTGATGTGGGCCCTGCTTCTTTTTCTTGTCTGGTGATTCTTTGTTTTATCAGTTTCCTGTCTCTCTTTTGCAACTCAAAATCAGGGGGGGTTGAAATCTATAGTGGTTTAATACACGGTAAATCATGGTTAAACAATCAGTAAAATCTCAGGCTACCGCATTTGGGGAAAATCAGGGACCTGCAGGGGAAATAACTCCTTTTTCATTTGGAAATGCACACTCTTTGAATATAGGGCTTGCAGAGTTTGCATCGGGTGGCTGTGAGTCAATACACAGTCCCCAAATGCAGTTAGCTGCCTCTTGGATAAGAAGGCTTTACCAGGAAGGTATACTTATCCCATGGGATCACTCATTACAAGCTACAAAAGGATCTGCAATCTCACTCTTGAGCTCTCAAACAGATGATTTGATCAGGCCTTGGAATTCATTTTACCCGGAGGTCCCTCATGTTTTTTCAACTGGCACAAAGGAGAAGTTGGTGTTTGTGAATGCAAAGCAGTATAAAGGGATTTTAAGGCGTAGGCAAAACAAAAAACTGAAACTGTCACAGAAGAAAAAACTCATCATGATCTTACCAAAAGGTAGAAACAATGTAAGTGTCGCTATTAACATGCCCCATTTAATAGGTGACCAATCAGAGCAAGGGGATGATAAGGGTAAAAAAAGGGAGATTCTGTCATCTCAAGAGGCTCCAAGGCCAACCCAAAATAAAACAGGAAGTTTTACAATAAGCAAGGGAGATGGAGCAGAAATGCCCCAAGACAATTTGGACTCCTACAGTCCAACAACCACTCCTCTGCTGTGGTCATCTGAGCTCTACGTGAATGAGCTCATGGACATGAAAAAAAGGGTTGAACTCTTAGAAATGAAAGGACAGCGTGATGATTCCAAGCTAAAAGAAATACTAGAAGCCAACTGGAATCATGTAAGGGAAAACATGCTACTTAAGGAGCAAGTAATAAGCTTGCAAAGTAAGATGGAAAGAGGTCAAGAAGAGCTGGCCACTTTAAAACAAGTGTTAGAACAAGCAAAAGCAACAGAAAAGAACTCAGAGGCAGCGTTGGGTAATGACACAGCACAGCTAGAAGCGATCCAAACAGCAATTTCAGACATGGTAACAAGCGAAAGTAAACTAAAAGATCAAATAGAGGAGGCCAAGTCTTGGGCACAAGTCATAAGTGGATCATCAATCACGCAAAATGAAATCATCGGGAAACACATAAAGATGCAATTAAGAGAAGAAAAAGTCAAGCAAGACAAAGCTAGAAACATCATCATCAAAGGTTTGAAGGACTTCGGGGAAAAGGAAGGGACTACTATCTTAGCAAGGGACTTTCTCAAGGACCAACTCAAATGGGCAGGAAAAATTCAGCAGGCAAATAGGATTGGAAAGAAAACAGAAAATGGGAGGGATAGACATGTAAGGGTTGTCTTAGGTAGCATGGAAGACAAGAATGCAATCCTAAAGAATAGGGGGGCCCTTAGGGGCACTCAAATCTACTTAGATGAAGACCTAACATTCGATCAGCAAGAAGAGCGAAGGAAGGAGTGGGTAAAAGTGAAATCAGCAAGGGATGCCGGAAAATGGGCATGGTTGAAAAATGGGAAAGCTCAAATTAGCGAGCGACCATCACACAATAAATAGGAATTTGGGGCCCCACGAGAGTATTTGCATATAGTAAGTTGGAATTGTAGAGGTTACCCTTGGAGAAGAGGACCGGGGTTGGGGCCCATAGGAGAAGGGAAAGACATTATCATTCTTACAGAAACTCATGAACATGACAGTTGCAAAGTTCCAGATTTTGAAGGGTATGCTAAAATTTCAGTGTGGAATGAAGGGACTGAAACAGGTAAGGGGCATGGAGGGATTACAGTCCTAATAAAAGAAGCTTGGGGAGAGATGATAAAGGTTGAAAAAATGGATCCAAACAAGCAGTTCATATGGCTAAAAATAACAGAAAATGGGGCAATAATTTGGCTGGCTGCATGTTATTTTGCTCCTAAAAACTCAAAGGTCTACAAGAAGAGAAAGATGGATAATGAAGATCCATTTGCTGCTTTAAAAAAGGACATTTCTGTTTTTAGCTCTTCGGGAGAAATAGTGCTAATGGGGGACTTTAATGCAAGGACGGCCAACAATCAATCCATTCAGTTGGGCAGTAGTGGGGAGGAAGACAACAACCCTCTTTGGCTTGAGGAGGTGGAGGTTCAGACTTGGGAAAGGACCTCACAAGATGGCAATGGGGGTGTGTCACATTTTGGAGTGGAGTTACTTGGTTTATGTAGCTTATATGGCATGGTAATCTGTAATGGTATGAAAATGTGGCCAAAGTCGGGCGGTATCACTTGCAAAACCTACAATGGGCAAAGTGTTGTAGATTATGTGTTATGTTCTCAAAATTCGGTCTCTAGGCTGCTGGAGTTCAATATTGGGTGCTGCCCTATTGGTCTAAATTCTGATCATATGCCTCTTATTGTTAAATTTAACATTCATGATGACAACCAGCAAGATAGCAAAAATCAGTATTCTCATAAGAGGGCTCACTCACAAGGAAAAATCCTTGTGAATCATGAAAATCAAGAAATCTTTGTGGCTGCGTTGGATCATCACCTCCAAGAAAGAAAAAACATACCATGCAATGAAAGCAATGAAAAAAATAAATACATTAGCAGCAATATGTTGGTTCCGCTAATTCAGAAGGCTCTAGAAGGTTGTAAGAGATCCCAAACCAAGAAAGGGATTTCGAATACTTTTCCTGCTAACCCATGGTATGATGAGGAGTGCAAAGCGGCAAGAAGACTGGCCAAAAAGAATATGTCAAACAAAGAAAGTAAAGTAAACTACGAGAAGTTGGTAAAATCTAAAAAAGAAATTTATGTGGATTTAAGAAGGAAAGAGTTAATTGCTTTGGGTAAACACAATCCCAAAAGTTTTTGGAGAGAGCTGCAACAAAAGAAGAGTCAGATAGAAAATAATATCACTGGGAAGCAGTGGTTAGAGTATGCGAAGCTCTTGTATGAACGACCGGTGGATAAAATCAAGCCCCCTTTAATGCATGCCTCAAGTGAACTCTTTTCGGAGGAGGATATCAAGAAAGGCATAAAAAAGATAGCAAGCGGTAAGGCTCAAGATATTGATGGGATGCAGGCTGAATTCTTAAAATGGGGCTGTGAGCTCCTCACACCTCACATCAAATACCTCTTTAATAGCATCACTCAAAATGGCTTTCCGGCTGAATGGGCTACCAGTGTGGTCATCCCCTTACATAAAAGTGGAGATATCAATAATCCCTCTAACTATCGTACTATAATGGTCAATCCTCTTCTTGGTAAACTCTATGGGAGCATGTTAGAGCGCAGAATCAGTAATTGGGCCGAAAGGGAAGGTAAAAGGGCAAAGGGGCAGGCTGGTTTCAGATCAAGACATTCTACCATAGATCACTGCATCACGCTTAGGCACTTCATTGAGAAAGTTTGGGACACCCAAGGGGCTGAAGCTTTTTGTTGTTTTGTTGATTTCAAAAAAGCCTTTGACACGGTACCTAGGGACAAACTATGGATCAGAATGAAGGAACTTGGTATCCCTGATGAACTTAGAGCAGCAGTCCATAAACTTTATGAGAAAGTTAGTGCTAAAATTAGAACAAAAGATGGTATGTCGGAATGCTTCGGTAGTGACATCGGGGTCAAACAGGGTTGTCCCTTATCTCCCACTCTGTTTGGGTTATATATTGATAAGCTTGAAGAATGGTTAAACAAAACTGATGGGGAGGGCATTCAACTTGCTAGTTATGTGGTGAAGTTACTTTTATATGCGGATGATCTAATCTTAATTGCAAAATCTGCTCTTGGTTTGAGAGATCATTTAAAGGCTCTCGAGCTCTTTTGCCAAGAGGTCGGTATGCAAGTTAACACCAGCAAAACTAAAATCATGATCTTCTCTTTGAAAAGGAAGAAGCAGCAGTTTAATTTCATCTTTGAGGGCAGTCCTTTGGAGGTGGTGGAAGAATACAAGTATCTTGGGATTGATTTCCATAATAGGCTCAGCTGGGAGACTTGCAGGGCAAAAAGGATTCAGGGTGGCTGGAAGGCGTCTTATTTACTACAAAACAGATGTAGGAAAGCAGAGTTATGGGATTGGAAAACCAAGAAAACTCTTTTTGGTTTGTTGGTGGCACCGGTTGTCCTCTATGGTTGTGAGGTTTGGGGGGGTAGCATGTCAAACCACAAGTGGAGGCAAGTTGAAAGAATTCAAAAACATTTGATCACTACTAACATCAAAGTCAAATCTTCGGTTCCGTATGAGATTCTCTTGGCTGAAACTGGTATGTTCCCGTTGGAGGCATCTGCTGTCATCCGGTTAATAAGTTATTTAAAAAAAGTTGAGAACATGGATTTGCACCGCTGGCCCAAAATGGTTGTTGGGGAGGAGCTAAACCGTAGAAAGAAGACTTGGATGAAGCAAAATAGCAAGTGGTTGAACAAATGGAACATTAAACTACATGAGTGCCCCAACACTAATGCTGAGATAAAAAAGTTTGTGCTAGAAAAGTTTAGGTCTACTATGTGGACTAAGCAGGTTGGCCGTAAAAAGTCTCATTATATCCAGGAATTCAACCCCACGTGGGAGCATGATGAGAAAGACTATCTAAAGGTTACAATTAAAGGCAAGGCTAGGCTTTTGATCGCTCAATTAAGAACCGGGTCACACCATCTTAGATGCGAGACAGGTAGGTGGGCTGTCCCCAAGGAGGCTTGGGAACAACAAACTTGTATTTTTTGCAACAAAGGGACTGTCGAGACTGAATGGCACTTCATGATTGAGTGTGCTGCTTATGATGATATCCGTATCCAATATGAAGACATTTTGAAGGTGGATAATCTAAATGAACTTTTTAGGGAAGCTAGGCTCCTCAAGATTGCTAGCTTTCTGATCAAGATCTACAATAGAAGGGCTGACATGGAAAAGAACTTGAAAATGGTTAAAGTTTCGGTGCTTGGTCCCATAGACTGATGGTCTCGTGGACGTCATTAAAAACCATTCATTCATTCATTCAATAACTTAGATATTTTACATGTTAACAAGTGTTAGTAGGTAGTTTTTAGTGCTGCTTGTGATTTGAATGGTCTGGGTTTTTTTTCATACTATTCTCTTTTATAACATCTAATGTATTCTTACCTACAATTTTACAAAACAGTTGGATGTAATTACAACATTTTTTATTTAGACAATAAGAACGTAATGTAAGGCGCCTTCAAAATTTATAACAATTGTTAGATACAGTAAAAATAAATAGATGCACAAAATAATTGTATGTCAGAAAACACAATATGGGTTTTATGTTACTTCATTTTGGATGTTCAAAACTAAATGGTGGAGAGCACGAGAAGGAGTTGCATTTTGGGGATACATAAAATTAACCAAATTGAGGTGAGGGGTAACTAACCAATTGGGTTGTGTGTTTACAATTTTAAAACAGTATGTGGGTTGCAAGTTTCATAACATCGAGTGTTTTCCAACCTGTTGTTTTACATAACATTATGAATGTAATAAAAAAGTTGTATTATTTACACAGTAATAATGTAATGAAATTTACCACAACTATTAGTTAGAGTAAAAATTGTATTTCATTTTCTTCATATAATCGAAAAACAAAGGAAAAACATAATTGGAGGTTGGAAAACACAATGTTAGTTATTAGTTAGTTCATTGTGCTTGTTCAAAGTTCAATGGCAAAGAGGTCGGGGAGGATTTATAGGTAGGGAATACACAAAACTAACCAAATTGAGTTGAGGGCTAACTCAATAGGGAATTTACATGTAGAGGGTTTTACAATAGTATGTGGGTTGCATGTTTCATAACACACAATGTTTTCCAACTTGCAATTTTACAAAAGAGTAAGAATGTAATGAAAAACTTTTGTTATTTACATAGTAGAAATGTAGTGAAATTCACCTTCAAAATTTATAACAAGTCTTATTTAGAGTAAAAATTGTGTTTCAATTTCTTCATATGTTCAAAAAATAAATACAAGATATAATTACATGTTGGAAAACACAGTGGATTAAATGAGTAATTCTTTGTTTTATAGGGAGTCACCCCTTGGGTGGAGTCCATACTTGTCAGAGTTCCTTTGAATTTTGATGAAGTTTTTCTACGAAAATTGGAGAGAAGTTTTTTAATAGCTGATTTACATGGAAATTATAGGTTTGGTGGAGAAGACAAAGAATCTTTTCTAAAGGTGTCAGAAGATAAAATAAAATAAATATTAAACAATGTTGTTTTTTCTAATGTTAATTTTTTTTTTTTTAAAGAAAATTAAAATTGGATATAAGGGAGACATGGTCAATTTGATTTGAAAGGAGGGAAAATGAGTTGTATAGTGGAGTAGTATGTGTTTAAATTATAATTATTTTATTCTTTATATATATAATATTTTTTTAATATTTTTATTATTTTATATGTTATTTTATTATTTTAGTTTTTTTAGGTGGAAGATAAATTAAGTAAATTTCTAATGTTTTATTTTTTCTTTTGTAAATCAATTTTGTTTGAAAGGTCAAATCTTTAGAATGCTATAAGTTTTTAATAACTCTGTTTGATTTTATGTCATACTTAATTTAGACATTATTATACTATTAGAGATCTTTAATATCTTTGTTTTTAAGATATTAGTATTTTACAAGATCTGTATATTGTAAGGTTTCACCATTTATATATTTTAGAAATCAACATTGATTTGAAGGAAAGGTCATTAAATCCCCCAAGTTTTCACTCTCACAATGCCATTTTTTGATAAAATTAAAAGCTTTTTCAAAAGCTTGCAATTACAAAAAGGCAAGGAGAATGAAAACAAAAATCAAAGCAAACAATCACAAATAAAAGAGAAGTTAAGGGTTCTCATTGGATTTGCGATCAAACTTTATATAAACATGTTGATTCATAATCCTAGAGTCCTAGAACATTGCTCCCATGAAAAATTCCCACTTTATATTTTGATACCATATTTATCCCACATAAAATATTTTTCCTAATAATTTTATACATAATATTAATGAATTTAGTGTGTTTCAAGAGTTTTATTGTTTCCCTTATAGGGATGGATACTGGTTGGATGTGAGGTCTTTAAGCCTACCAATTTTTTAGTTTCTTGCTACATTTTATTTCCTCTCAAAATTCCAATGTTCTATTGTTTGCATTTAGTTTGTAGAGCATGAATTTAATTATGATTTGCATGCCTTTGATGTAAAAAGTAGCAAAACTAGGGTGCATGAATTTAGTTATGTTTTGTATTTTTTCTAAATGTTTGTAAACATATAAAATTTTGAATAAATGAATTACAAGCTTTGATTTTATTTGATTGCATAGAACTAAATTATTGTGTAAATTGACACATTGCATCTTAATTTGATGCAACTCATAGTCTCTCAATTACATGTCAGCGATTCTCTCCAACTTCATTCTTATATTGCATTATATGTCATCCTTTCCATTTTCAATATGGTTCACATTAAACCCCTTATTTCTTGTATGACATTTTACATTTTGTGTTGATTTTTGTAGCTCAAAAAGTGGGATATGGATTTGCTTTAAAGAAACTCAAGATTAGATAAGTCCAAGAGTGATTTTATGTGTAATTAAAGCCAAAGAAAGCAAGGAAAGTTTCTTTTCTTGCACGCTAAGTAAAGCAGCTAGGCTCTATAAAAGTACGATTGCTGTAGCAAACTTATGTTGTATTTTTGAAAGAAAAGTTTGCTGTTAGGCTGAATAGAAGATCCAACATTTGCAGGTTTTTCCCCGCATTGGGGTTTCCTGGGTAAATTTGTGTTATTGTCTTTTTGTGTTTGGCTTCATGTTATTTTTGCTTCTGCTGTTATTAGTTGTTATTTAATCCAGTGTATTAATTGCTATAAATCAGATTTCTTTTCTGTGAATTTATTGTGCAATTAATTTATAGCTGGGTTATAAGAAATTAACATGGTATCAGAGCTCTAAACTTTGAATACGTAGCCAAGATTTGTAACGTAGATTTCAAGGAAAAAAATAGTTTTTCGTCTTCAATTTTTTTTGTGGCTATGGCAACCAGCGTTCGATACGAGGACAAGCTCGAGGGTGCGTCTAACTTCTTGCAATGGAAGGTTCGGATTACATCTATTCTCAAGGAGAACAGGCTATGGATCTATGCTAGCACAGAAGTGACTCCACCAACAAATGATCCTATTGCCTTAGATTCACATGAAGTCAAAGAGGCCAAGGCTCAGAGGATTATCTTGGATGGAGTAAGAGATCATTTAATGCCTCATTTATTAGGGAAAGACACTGCAAAGGAGATGTGGGATACGCTCACAAAACTTTATTAGAGTGACTATCAAAGTTGTAAGATGATGCTCAAAGACAAATTGCATAATACCAAGATGTCCAAAGGCGAGAGTGTGACCTCTTACTTGTCCAAGCTGACACAGGTCAGGGATGAGCTTGCTATTGTTGGAGAGACGATTAAAGAAGATGAGTTGGTGTGTATAGCCTTGTATGGTTTTTCAAAGCACTGAGAAGTGTTTGTCAAGTGTGTTGTTGGTAGAGATTGGCTACCTGATTGGGCAAGAATTTGGGATGATTTTGTTCAGGAGGAGATCCGTGAAAGTGCTCATCGAGGAGATCAGACGAAGAAGGGTCAAGATGAAGAAAATCTTGCTCTTGCAAGCAAGGGTAAGAAGAAATCTAATAAAGAGCAATCAGAAGGTTCTTCTTCCAAAAGTGGGAAGAAGAAAGATCTGAGCAAGATTAAATGTTTTTGCTGCCATCAGATGGGTCACTATGCTAGTCAATGTCCGAATAAGAAAAATAAGGACAAGTAGAAGAAGCAATTTGCTACTACAACAGAGGTGGACGAGTTTGCATCACGATTTGAGAATGAGTTTTCACTCATTTCCTGTCTCTCAAGTTCAATTGCCAATAGGGTATGGTATATTGATAGTGGGGCTTCTCGCCACATGACGGGAGTCAGAGAATGTTTCACCAAGTTGGAGGAGAAAAAGTTGGATTTCTATATTGAGCTTGGAGACAATGCCAAGTACCATGCAATTGGTATTGGCACCATCAAGTTTCAGAGGGAGTCTAGAAAATCTTTGTTGGTGGAGGATGTGTTGTATGTCCCTGGCATGACAAAGAATTTAATCTCAGTTTCTGCCTTGGAAGACAAGGGTTACATCGTGACCTTTGAGAGGGGAAAAGTCTATATTCATCCCAAAGATTCCAAGATTGCAAAAGTGATTGGTGTCACGCATGGCAGCTTGTTTCGGTTACAGTTTGAGCCAGCACATGCGTTGGTTAGTAGCTGTAAAGGGATAGGAGAATTGTGGCATAGGAGGATGGCTCACCTTCACCATGGAGCACTTAATATTCTTAAGGAAATAGTGATGGGGCTACCTGAGATGAAGACAGAAAATCATGAGGTGTGCAAGGGTTGTGCTCTTGGGAAATATGCCAAGACTAATTTTCCAAGCAGCAACACTAGATTTGAAGGGATTTTGGATCTTGTACATTCAGATGTGTGTGGGCCCATGTCAACAACATCCTTGAATGGATATGAGTATTATGTTACCTTCATTGATGATTTCTCCAAGAAGACATGGATATATTTCATGAAGAATAAAGATGAGGTCTTTAGTAGGTTCAAAGTGTTTAAGGCTCTCATGGAGAACCAAACTGGGAAGAAGATCAAGATACTGAGGTCTGATAATGGAGGTGAGTATACCTCGAATGCCTTCAAAGATTTTTGTGCTCAGGAAGGTATCAAGAAAGAGTTGACAGTTCCATACAACCCTCAGCAGAATGGGGTTGCTGAACAAAAGAATAGAGCTATTGTTGGAGCAGCCAAGGCCATGCTTCATGATCAGGATTTGCCTTGGTTCTTATGGGTAGAAGCTTGCAACACAGTTGTGTATTTGTAGAATAGGAGCCCTCACAAAGTGTTGGGAAAATTGACTCCATAAGAGGCATTCACTGGTAAGAAACTAGATTTGGGGCACATTCGCATCTTTGGATGCCTTGTGTATTGTCACATTCCTGTTGAGAAGAGAACCAAGTTGGAACCTACTGTAGAGAAGGGTATCCTTGTTGGGTACAATGAAAATTCTAAGGCTTATCAGGTTTACATTCATACTCTCAGGAAAACAGTGGTTCGCAGAGATGTGAAGTTCGAGGAAGAAAGGGCTCTTCAGAAGTCAAGCAACTTGATGAATGAGGAGGAACACTCACCCACGGTTGAGGGTAGCACAAATTCCTCAAACTTCAGTCATGCAAGCTAGAGAGCAGAACAAGCAGGATGATCAGATAGAGGAACAAATAATTCCTCAGCCTCAGATTCATATTAGTGAGAAGAGGAGAAACAAGGCAGTTGAGCAAACATTGAGAGAGGCTCAAGAATATGTAGGCGATCCTCAAGATTCAGTCAAATAAAGAAGGGCTCCCAAACGTTATTCTGAGTATGTGGCACTTATGAGTGAATTAATTAAAGTAGAGCCTTCCAGCTTTCAGGAGGCATCCAAGCACCAAGTGTGGAGAGATGCCATGGTGGAAGAGTATTCTTCCATCATGAAGAATAGTGTGTGGGAGGTAGTACCAAGGCCAGAAGATAAGTCTGTGGTGGGCTCGAGATGGCTGTATAAGATTAAGCATGTTGCAAATGGTAGTGTGGAGAAGTTCAAAGCTCAGTTTGTGGCTAAGGGGTTTTCTCAGAAGGAGGGAGTTGACTATGATGATACTTTTGCTCCAGTAGCCAGGTACTCATCCATAAGAGCTATCATTTCTGTAGCAGCACAAATGGGTTGGAGGATTCACCAAATGGATGTAAAGATGACCTTCCTCAATGGAGTGATTGAGGAAGAGATTTACATAGAGTAGCCAGAAGGATTTGAAGCACATGAGAGGGATTCTCATGTATGCAGGTTAAAAAGAGCATTGTATGGACTCAAGCAGGCTCTTAGGGCATGGTATTCACGTATTGATAGTTACTTGCAGAGTGTGGGATTCATCAAGAGTGAGGCGGATTCAAACCTGTACTATGTTCAGGTGAAGGGCGAACTTCTCATATTGTTGTTATATGTTGATGACCTATTTCTCATAGGGTCAGAGGAGCTCATAGCACATGCAAGCGAGATCTTGTAGGAGAGTTTGAGATGAAGGACTTGGGGTTGATGCATTACTTTCTGGGATTGGAGTTGTGGTAGAAAGAGGGAGAGATATTCCTTGGACAAGGGAAGTACTTAATTGATATTTTGAAGCGATTCAGGATGGAAAACTGTAAGCCTATGTCAACGCCACTTGTGACCAATTGGAAGAAGATTGATACTTCTAGATCAGAGGAAGTGGACCCGACTTTATACAAATAATTGATAGGCTCTCTTATGTATCTGGTCAACACCAGGCCAGACATTTATTTTGCAGTGAACTCACTCAGTCAGTTTATGGTGGAACCTAAACGTGTGCACTGGATAGCTGCAAAGCATGTTTTGAAATATCTTTGAGGCACAGTTGATTATGGGCTGAAGTATGTTCAACAAGATGGAGTGAAGCTCAAGGGGTTTACTGATGCAGATTGGGCAGGTAGTACAGCTGATTGAAAGAGCACTTCAGGGTGCAGTTTCAGTTTGGGATTAGGAGCAGTTTCTTGGTACAACAGGAAACAGAAGTCAGTTGCACTGAGTTCTGCAGAGGCCGAGTATATGGCAGCCAGTATGGCTATATGTGAGGCCATCTAGCTTCAGAAACTTCTAGCTGGGCTCTTTAATCAGGAGCTGGATCCTACAATCATTTACTGTGATAATCAGAGTTGTATCAAAATCTCTAAGAATCCACTGTTTCATGACAAGTCAAAGCACATTGAGATCAAGTACCACTTCATCAGAGATTGTGTGGAGAAGGGGATAGTGAAGCTCATTTACATTCCTACGGACGAACAAATTGCAGATATCCTGATGAAGGCCTTGATGAAGAGCAAGTTTGAATTCTTCAGGGACAAGTTGGGTGTGGTGCAGAACACCTTCCTCACTAAGAGGGAGTGTTGATTTTTGTAGCTCAAAAAGTGGGATATGGATTTTCTTTAAAGCAACTCAAGATTAGATATGCTTTAAATCAATTCGAGTTGGATTTTTAGCAACAGCAGGATTTTTATTCTTTAATAGAATGTTTCCGAGTTTGTGAGGATAAGATAAATCCAAGAGTGATTTTATGTGTAATTAAAGCCAAAGAAAGCAAGGAAAGATTCTTTCCTTGCACGCTAAGTAAAGTAGCTAGGCTCTATAAAAGTAAGATTGCTGTAGCAAACTCATATTGTATTTTCGAAAGAAAAGTTTGTTGTTAGGCTAAATAGAAGATCCAACATTTGAAGGTTTTTCCCCGCATTGGGGTTTCCTGGGTAAATTTGTGTTATTGTCTTTTTATGTTTGGCTTCATGTTATTTTTGCTTCCGCTGTTATTAGTTGTTATTTAATCCAGTGTATTAATTGCTATAAATCAGATTTCTTTTCTGTGAATTTATTGTGCAATTAATCTGTAGCTGGGTTATAAGAAATTAACATTTTGAACATTTTGTATGTGCATTTTCATTATGATCCACATTAAGCCTCATATTTCTTGTATGTCATTTTATATTTTGAATCATTCCTTATGTGTAAAAGTTGTTGAAGCTATCTTAAACACCACAATAAAGTAGACTTGGACAAACTACTAGTATATTTTCCTTATACATAAATACACATATATTCTTATAATTTCAAATAATTTGAAACAAAAACAAAAAATAAAAAACATAATTATTATTTTAAAATATTTTTACATAAAAAATAAATCTTTAATCTTATAATATACATTATACTCTAATTCAAATATAATAGTATTAAAATTAATTAATCAAAAAAAATCATAATTTCACAATTATGCAATTTTTATTATCAAAATTAAATAGATTAAATAAAAATATAACTTAAATAACTATAAAATTGAACATTAAAATTATAAATTAAAATTATGAATAAATTAAATAAACTTGCATGATCATATTCCTAAAATTTTTAAATTAAAATAATTTGCTATTTATGTATTCTAGTTACATTTAATTATAATTAAGACAATCTACTTTTAAATCAACACAAACAAAAGACAATGAGTTAATATTATCATAGAGTCTTTTAACTATCTCATCCTCGATTAAATTATACATTCCTCCCTTTTCTAAGTTGGATTTATCTTTATCTTTAATAAAATCAGCCATTACACTCTCTCCCTTATTCCAAGGGAATATTCAATTATATATAGTTTTAGAAGTCCAGTCAAACATAGACTTCTAATCCAAGTTGGCAATCTCTATCTAGAGTCACACACAAACTTCCAATTCAAATTGACTATAACTATTAATTAAATAAATTGAAAATCATGTTATATATTAATTGTAGTCAAACATTTGTGGTGTATAGAACCCATGTACAATAATGAAGTAATTAAGAAGTTTGTGGTGGTTACTAAAAGAAATAAAAGAGATTTGCATATCACATGATAATGATAAAATTATCATTTTTTTCTATTGACATGTCTTGATCTATTAGAGATAGAATTTGTTGAATTGCTTTCTAAGTTTTTATCTAAGTGGTCTTTAAAAATAAAAATAAAACAATCAACAAAAGTTAGAAATATGTTGCAAAGGTTAATTAAAGAGAGACAATGTCAAATGATAATTAAAGCTCCAAATATAATGCAATTTTATCATTACATTTGAGCATGAATACATTTAATCATTAAATTGATGAAAAATGTTAAGAATTGCACAAATATAACATTTCTTGAGTAATCTATGAAGAAAATATATTTTAAAAGTATAATTAGTCATTGTTTTTTATTGAATATTATTTTTCTTATTGTGAAATTTACTTTTAAATCAACACAAACAAAAGACAATAAGTTAATATTATCATAGAGTCTTTTAACTATCTCATCCTCGATTAAATTATACATTCCTCCCTTTTCTAAGTTGAATTTTTATATATTCAATTATATACAGTTTTAGAAGTCCAGTCAAACATAGACTTCTAATCCAAGTTGGCAATGTCTATTTAGAGTCAAACACAAACTTCCAATTCAAATTGACTATAACTATTAATTAAATAAATTGAAAATCATGTTATATATTAATTGTAGTCAAACATTTGTGGTGTATAGAACCCATGTACAATAATGAAGTAATTAAGAAGTTTGTGGTGGTTACTAAAAGAAATAAAAGATATTTGCATATCACATGATAATGATAAAATTATCATTTTTTCTATTGACATGTCTTGATCTATTAGAGATAGAATTTGTTGAATTGCTCTCTAAGTTTTGTATCTAAGTGGTCTTTAAAAATAAAAATAAAACAATCAACAAAAGTTAGAAATATGTTGCAAAGGTTAATTAAAGAGAGACAATGTCAAATGATAATTAAAGCTCCAAATATAATGCAATTTTATCATTACATTTGAGCATGAATACATTTAATCATTAAATTGATGAAAAATGTTAAGAATTGCACAAATATAACATTTCTTGAGTAATCTATGAAGAAAATAGATTTTAAAAGTATAATTAGTCATTGTTTTTTATTGAATATTATTTTTCTTATTGTGAAATTTAAAAATATTTTATGAATTCTCATGTCTTTAAAATTATTAGAAGTAAATTTTATTTATTGAATTATTAATTATTTTAATCACATTTTCTCATATTATTTTCTCTATTTCACCTTTTCAATAATCTTGAATATCCATACAGATTAAAATTCACTATAATAAGTGGGCAGTTGGGGTTTTGAGTGGGTTTGGCTGGTGGTGGCGAGTGACATGGTTGCTTTGTCAGCGGGGTCTTTTTAAGCAATTTCCAAGAATTGCCCTCTTCCTGACTGTATCGCCTTTAGCTGGGAGTCATTATGAAGCTTAATGGGTTCGTACCCGTGGCAAATATGCTCGGATTACAAACATCTAGTCATGGTAGCTCACCTCACTCCTTTGCATACTCATTCATCCAAATGGCAGCATGGTATGGTTCTTTGGGTAGTTCCTAGGGTGGCAAACACGTTTTGTACAACGTGATAAATTAGGTGGTGTTTGAGGCTTAATTGCATTTTATTCATGAAGGTGGTAGGACTGAAGTAACCTACCTCTCTTCTCTCTTGTTTTCTCTCTAGTTTTCGGTGCTTGGTGGGTGGCTAATGGAGGAGCATTTGAAATTTGTTGTGCACATGTCTGCAGACACACTAGTGTGCTTCAATGTAGACACTCCAATTCTCTTAGATTGCAAGGTCCGACAGAATACCTTTCACGAGGTCTCAAATCAATGTCTCAAGTGCATCATGCTCAAAATCGACCCTTTGACTATGGTGGCTATGAAAATGGTGCTAAGGAAGGGGCACTTGGCTTACAATGAGACCTTCAGGGCGAACACAAAAATTGTTTCGAGGTTCTTGGCATCTCTACTTGACATTCACATGGCTAAGGCGGGAGCAAAGGCTCTAGTTTGCAAGTTGTTCAAGAAGGAATTGCTGGGTGGTTTGGATGAGGCTCTTTACGTGGCGATACCTGGCTCAGGTGCCCCGCGTCCATGCGACCTAGCTTTGATAAAAATCCTAGGAAAATTCATTAAATACTACCCTCCTATTAGATTTAAAGGTTATGGCCTTGGTTAGGAATAAGATGATTACGACCGTTGGGGTGAATTTTCTTAATAAGGTGATGCAGTTGGAGGTTGTGAGTGACTTTGAATGGGTTCTTGAGTTCGACACCTTCGCCAAAGCTAATGGCTTCCTGTAAGTGTTGGGTGGTCTTCCAGTTTGTGTTGGTTATCGTCCAATGGTAACATGTTTGGCTTAGGTCTTTTTTCGTTAATTGTTATGGTTTGGGTGGTGGTTGATATGTCGGATTTGCAAATGTTTGAAGGCAGTGGTTATGTCTAGTAGGGTTTCATCTATGGGTTCTGGTTTTACGTTATGGTCTAGTGTGTCAAAGTTGGTTGGTCTTTGATGGGTGGTAGTTTTTGGTCATAGTTTTTGGTGACCGTTATGGTTGGATCCTGCTAAGAAGATGCTTGTAATCCTTTTTGCAAATTAATATAATACTCTATTACGAACCAAAAAAAAAGTGACTATAATATAATAAAAAAATTGAATTCAATAATGTTGGCCCACAATCCTTTACATACAAAATAATGTCATTTATGAAATGAGAAAAGAAATAGAATCAAAAGGCGTATGAAAAAAAATTGCAAAAAGTGATTCCCCCATTTTCAAAAATACCCAGCCTAGATAATAACATCACATAAGTCCCACCTATACAATTCTTTACAAAATAAAAAAAGGATCACCATCAAAGTAATAGAGTAGAAAAATTCCAAGGTAAACCTGTAGTAGAGTATCACTAATACAACAAAATATAGTGTCAGACCGTATACAAGCTAGCATTATACAACACTTATGATTATTACAAAAATAGAAAGGATATGAAGGAGCCTGAAGCAGATAGTCATTGATTCCTTGGAACATCATTTCCATTGCGTAACGCCAATAGGGCTTTAGTTGCATTCTGCTCATCAGTGGAAGCATGTACAACCTGGTACCTGTTATCCTCTCTCCTAATCTGGCCACCTCCTATGTCATGCCTGAAAGCACTGAGGGCTCTCATAAAAATATCTACCCCTGGATGGCCCTCCGACCACAATAGTAACCTGTCCATTTTCAAGGTAGTGCCAAAATTTGTCCTTGGAAAGCTCCATAGTGATATAAACCTGCATGACAACATTGTGGAAGATGAGTCTTCTATAAGACTTAGTAAGAACCCTTCTTTTCTCTTGAAATCTATCCTCATTTCTAGCCTTCTACATGGACCAAAGAATAATGGCAGAAAAACATAACCAAAATAATGCAACAGTTTTTCCCATTTTTGAATTTTGAAAAAGAACCTTTTTAGGAAGATGCTATTTATTAGTGTCCCAAATATCTTGATTATCACAGAACATTTCCCAAATTTCTTTAGCAAAAATGCAATAAAAAAAAATGTTTTTAATTATTTCAGGAGTTCTACAGAGATTGCATATATCAATATCATTAGAATTAGTTATGTATGGCATTCTTTACAAGATAAGCAACCATCTAAAACAAGCAATTTTTGCTTCCAGCTATTTGCACTAGTTAAACTGAAAAATTGATTTCCAATAGTTTTTATTCTAGTTAACCTTCCACATCTGATTTAGATGATCTGTCAAATCAATATGTTATGTGAGCATAGAATACATCTCTTTAACCTTTGTTTTTTGTATATTATTACCATTTTTCCACTGAAAGTCCAAGTATTGAGTTTTATCATCTTTATATATGACAAGAAATTGTAATTTATTATAGGCTTCCCTGAGAACTGAGTAAGAACTCCAATTAGTAGGAGGGATGTTATACTCTGTGCATAAATCATTCCAGTCTTTGAGTCTGCCATCTTTCAAAATATGTTTAAAACACTGGATACCTTTGTAGGCCCAACTCTTAGTAGAGCAACCTTGAATTAAGGCCAAGGGTTTCGCCTTATGCTCAATATTCGACCAAATATATCTATTGATCTGAATGGTCCCATTGCCCCCTGAGATAAAGTGACAGTTCCTGAGTCGATACTTCATTATTTCCCATGCCT
Organism: Sequoia sempervirens; assembly: GCA_007258455.2. Lineage (NCBI taxonomy): Eukaryota > Viridiplantae > Streptophyta > Pinopsida > Cupressales > Cupressaceae > Sequoia > Sequoia sempervirens. Next base: position 76,921,388 of record VDFB02026320.1, read on the forward strand.
TCCAAATAGTCTTAAAGACATTAGAACCAACAGGTAAGATGGGTTCCTTCAGTTGCAGATCAATCTCAGCTTGAAGGAGTTTATCTTGGAGGGACTCCTCCTTTCAACGGTCCTTGTCTTTCTTTTTCCCAATGGTCTGGAACAATGCTTTCCAACATTCAGTATTTAGGTTCCATCTATCCCTATGAGAGAGATTTATGTACAGCCATTTGTTAATCTATCTTAAACACAAGATGGCATTTATGCAATCAATGTCATTGAGGAGAGCAGTATTAAGACAAAATCCACCATTACCTTTGGAAACCTTAGGAGCACCCTATTTAAAACAAAATTTGGCTCTTTATTGGGTGATGATTAGAGAGGGAAAAGGGGGAAACTTCAACCTTGCATCCAGGATTCACTAAAGAGGCTAAAAAAATGGAACTATTGAAATAGAACCTATCAAGTCTATAGTAAATTCTTCAGCCACCTTGCTAGGAATTACACCATGTAAAACATATGAACTTAGAGTCCTTTTTTTGTCCTTCAATGGGGTCTTCTAACTTGAGTTTGGCTATCATTCTTTATCAATAAAACATTTCATTCCTCTTCTAATCAAAACCAGTGCCTCCCCATTTATCTTCTTCTCTCTCAACAATGTTGAAATCACCCCCAACAATCCATGGAATGTCTTGCAAAGTACCCATCCAATTCCAAAGTTGGATCCTTTCATTGTAGTCATTAGGAGCATAAACAACACAAACACCGAAACAAATATCCTCTTTCTTGATTATTAGCCAAACAACCCTATTACAAGGGGAGACCCCAAAACCATCAACAAACTGGGCCCATTTGTTAGCCAATAAGATCACTGCACCCCTTTCTCCCCTCTCATGTTTTGTTGCAAATTGAGATGCTTCTTCCCAAATGACTCTTAGACTGGTATCTAAGGTAAAACCAATGGCCTTAACCTCCTACAATAGCACAAAATCAATATCCTTTTTCTGCATAAGAAACCTCCTTACAATATGTTTTCTGTCAGGGGATCCCAAGCCCCTAACATTCCAAGAAATGCAGTTTAACTCCATCATGACCGTTCACTTGGGGTAGACCCTTTATCACATTTAAAATTATCAAAAGACTTAGGTAATCTAAGTTCGGATTCCATCCTCTTAGCATTAGGGGGAGAACTCCACTTAGTTTTTTCCTCTTATCTTTTTGGTGCTAATCTAGATATTCATCTTGGGAGGGTTTACTAGTCTCCATTCCCTTCTTCTTTCTAAACCTTCAGATTTTTTTAACAACAACCTCCATGTGATGATCATCACCTTCATATGTATCCTTAGTAGAGAGAAAGCGATGCTCATTTGCGGATTCCATACCTGATGGTGAAGCAAACCCATCTGAACTAACCACTCCACACAGGAGGTTAATAGGATCCATTCTTGCTTTAGGAATCAAAATTTTATCCACCTTCTCATTTCCAAGAACAAAATAAATAGTGTGGAAAAAATTGGACTTCTCCAAATCACCTTGAACTCGATCTAGACTAATATTTCCTAGATCAAAGTTAAGGTGCACAATGGGCATATCATCTTGAGTCATTTTCTCATCTTCCAGGGATTGAAGGGGCAATTCATCTCTAGGTTCGATGGCACCTGACCTTTTCTAGGATTCCACAGAATTATTTTCCTTAAAATATTTGGAGTTAAATGTGTAAATTTCCTCAGTTGGGATGGGATTAATATCTTGAGTTCTTTTTAATTGTCTTATCTTCATAAATGTCAATTGTTGAGCATTTAGCTTAGGAGTGTTTTGCATCTAATTAGAAACATTTATGTGTTCAATTCCAAGATCTTTTGTTCCACCCTTACGGGTGTCTTCTTGCTCCTTTATTATGTTATTATCAAGATCATTTAAGAGAGAGGAAAATATTTCTTCCACTCTCGAAACATTATTATTAACCTTATTTGTCTCAGTATTCTCCATTCACAGAGAGTTACCCTTCTTATTAGTGTTGCTTTTAGAATTAGCAGGGGAATATTTTTTGTCAATCTCTTGTGGGGTAGGGAAACACCCTCTGTACCTACCCCATTAATTCTATCTCTATCATTTTGCCATTCAAAACTAGAGGGATTCATTTTATCTCGTTTGCCTCCACCCAGGGTGGCATTATTATTAATTTTGTGTTTTATTAAAGGGCAGTTCCTTCAGATATGGCCCTCACACCGGCAAAGATAACAAGCATTCAACCCACCCAACATTTCAATTTCACATTTAATATTCCTAGATTTTAATTTAATCTCTAACACCTCTGGTAAATCCAATTTGAGTAATAATGACACCAAAACTTGAGCATCAGTATGAGGAAGCTTCAAGGATTTGGTATCATCAATCTTCAGAATAGTCCCATAGGGTTCAAGCATAAGCGGGGCGAATTTCCAAAGGCGGGGTGGCACTCACGTTATAGTTACCCATCGAGGGCTCGAGAGGGCCAACACTTCATCTTCCATAGCCTTTGGATTCCAAGCCAGAGCATGAAAGACCACATTACCAACATTCCAAAATTGTTTAGAGATTGCTTCCATCTGAGATTTTTGATTATTGAAAAAAACAACAAATAATCCATTTTGAATCATTTGACAATAATAAAATTGCAGACCCAATTTTCTTTCCCAAATATTATTGAACCATTCCTCCATAAATTTTTTGGCCGGAACCCTACTAGGGTCAACAACTGCAAAGAAAATTGTTGTTTTAACCAATTTAGCATCTTCCATTTCAATAGCCTCATCTAGGGTTTTATTAGGAACAAGAACAACCTTCCATGAAAAAGCTGAGTGCTTACCTTGTTTTTGCTCCCCATTATTCTGCATGCTAGCAACCTCTCCAATGTCAAACTTGGTCCCTTGCAAAAGTTGTTTCCTTTCTCTTGCAACCACGTCCTGGAAAGATTTGGAAATGTCCACTTTCTCATTAGCATGGGAGGGGATATTAGTACCTCCATTTGGGGGTTTCATATCCCTTGACATCATCAAGCAAAAAAACCTTCAGATCACCAGCATGCGAAAGGGCTGAGACACCACCATCGGCACGGGGTCGAGGAAACTCCACACAAACCCAAATACGGTCGAGGAAAACTCCACAACCAACTACTACCGTGCGCCTAAGAATGATGAGAGATCATGGTGTGTTGGTGTGGAGCCTGATCAGTCTCCAAGTGGGAGATTGTTGGTATGTGGCAATTGATCATGCTATACTATGTTATAATTTAGTCTATGTGTGTTTTAGTTTCTCTGTTTATTAATTAAATCTACAAATTTAATTATTAGATATCTGCCTTTCTAATCTTAACAAGTGGTATCAGAGCCAGTTGTGTTTCAATTATTTTCTGTAGGAAGGTCTCACGGTTGAGTGGGAGTAATGGCAAATGAGGGTAAGAAGGTTGAGAAGTTTAATGGGCAGAACTATTAGTTATGGAAGATGCAGATGGAGGACTACCTCTATCAGAAGGATTTATGGTGCCCATTGGAAGGGAAAACCAAGAAACCCGTAACAATGTCTGATGAGGACTGAGATATTTTGGATAGAAAGGCTCTTGGTAGTATTCGTTTATGCCTGCCACAATCAGTGGCGTTCAATATTACAACAAAAAAGACAACTCAAGAGTTGATGGAAATCCTGGCGAAGTTATATGAAAAGCCTTCTGCTTTGAATAAGGTATTTCTTATGAAGCGTTTATTTAATATGAAAATGGTAGAAGGTGGGCCAGTTACTGATCATTTAAATGAGTTTAATATGATCAACAGTCAATTAACTTCTGTAAAAGTAAACTTTGATGAAGAAGTTAGGGCTCTTTTGATTCTATGTTTTTTGCCTAAAAGCTGGAATAGCTTGGTAATGGTTGCTAGCAATTCTGTTTCTGTTTCAAATACATTAAAATTTGATGACGTTGTTGGTGTTATTTTGAGCAAGGAAATTCGTAGGAAAAGCTAGGTGGAACATCCACATCAAGCAGTTTTTTGAATGTAGAAAGTAGGGGCAAAACAAAGGAGAGAGGAAACAATTCTGGAAATCATGGGAAGTCACGAGGAAAATCAAAGGAAAAAACGTCCCAATCTAGAGACAAGAGGGATTGCTAGTACTGTGGTAAGCCGGGTCATTTAAAGAAAGATTGTTGGTCTCGAAAAAATAAAGAAGGAGACAAAAAGGAAGTAAAGAGAAAAATGTGGTAAGTAATAAATTTGATGAGGATGCTTTGATTCTTTTCCTTGATAATGTTGATGATTCTTTGGTGTTAGATTCAGGGGCTTCATTTCATGCTACCCCCTATAGAAGTTATTTTCTTGATTATGTCCAAGGGGATTTTGGGCTGGTTTATTTAGGAGATAACGAACCCTGTCAGATTGTTGGAAAGGGAAGAATCAAGATTAAGTTACAAAATGGGAATCATTGGCTACTATATGAGGTAAGGAATGTTCCAAAGTTAAGCAGAAATTTAATTTTAGCAAGGCAACTAGATGATGAAGGTTGTGTTGTTACATTTAGTGATAAAAATTGGAAGGTCACAAAGGGTGCCTTAGTGGTAGCAAAAGGTGTGAAAGTAGGCACCTTATATATTTGTATAGGTCATATTGTTCCTTCTACTTTAATTGTTACGGAAAAAGGTCAATGTTCAAGAACAGTTGCTACAATTCAGCAGGTAGAAGATCATACAGTTGCTGTGGACTCTAAATCAATACTATGGCATAATAGACTTGGGCATATGAGTGCAAAAGGTATGAAAGTACTTCATTCAAATAATATTTTACCAGGTCTAAAATGTGTTAATATGGATTTCTGTGAAAGTTGTGTGTATGGAAAATAAAAGAGAGTAAGTTTTCTCAAGGATGGGAAGCAAAAGAAAGATGAGAAATTGGAGCTTGTACAGATGTATGGGGACCAACTTAGGTATCTTCTCTCGGTGGCTCTTTGTATTATGTTACATTCATTTATGATGCAACTAGGAAGGTATAGATTTATTTCCTCAGGCAGAAATCTAATGTATTTGAAATTTTTAAAAAGTGGAGAAGCTTGGTTGAGAATGAGACGGGTAAAAAGATAAAATGTCTCAGATCTAATAATGGTGGTGAGTATTGTAGCAAAGATTTTGAAAATTATTATTCCTCTAATGGTATTTGTAGGCAGAAAAAAGTTCCAAGGACTCCATAGGAAAATGGAGTGGCTGAGTGCATGAATAGAACAATAATGGAGCGTGCACAAACTATGAGATTGCATGTTGGGCTGCCTTTAAAAATGGGGGCATAGATTGTAAAAATTGTTGTTTATTTAATTAATAGAGATCCCTCTAATCCTTTGGGTTGTGGTATTCCAGAGGAAGCATGGAAAGGTAAGAAGGTGAGTTATTCTTTTCTCAAAACCTTTGGTTGTGAAACATTTGCACATGTAGATTCTGAAAATAGAACCAAGCTTGATGCAAAATCAAAGAAATGCATATTTGTTGGATATGGCATTGATGAATTTGGTTATAGGCTTTGGGATTTTGAAAATCATAAAATTGTGAGAAGTAGGGATGTCATATTCAATGAGAAATTTTTGTACAAAGATCTGTTGCTGCAACATGAGAAGAAAGAAAATGATTAAATGTAGTGTTGGATGATATTCTAAACAATGATGTTTCAGTGGTTCCTCATGTTGGGCAACAACATCAACAACAAATACCACAAACTCTTGTGAATGTTAGACGATCTTCAAGGATAAGTAGACCTCCAGAAAGATTCTCTCCCTCTTTGTATACTATTTTGTTAACTGATGCTGGTGAATTGGAATATTATGATGAAGCTATGTAGGTGGATACCGAGGTTCAATGGGAGCATGGGATGGAAGAAGAAATGAACTCCTTGCTGAAAAATCAGACTTGAGAATTATGTAAGTTGCCTACAGGTAAAAAGGATTTACCAAACAAATGGGTTGATAGGCTGAAAGAGGAGGATGGAGGTAAGAAGAGATTTAAAGCTATATTAGTTGTAAAGAGATTTGCACAGAAAAAGGGTATTGATTTTGATGAGATTTTTTCTCTAGTTGTTAAAATGACTTCTATTCATATTGTTTTAAGTATTGTGGTTGCTAAAGATTTTCATTTAGAACAACTTGATGTTAAAACAACCTTTCTCCATGGTGATTTGGAAGAGGAAATATATATGGAACAACCACAAGGATTTGAGGTCAAAGGTAAGGAGAAACTAGTGTGCTGATTGAAGAAAAGTTTATATGACTTGAAGCAAGCACCTCGGCAATGGTACTTAAAATTTGATAGTTTTATGGTTGACCAAGGCTACAACAGGTGTAATTCTAACCATTGTATTTATTTTAAGAGGTTGGATAATGACATCTACATTATTTTATGTTTGTATGTTGATGACATGCTTGTAGCTGGGTCTAACATGGATCGCATAAGTGAGCAAACCTTAAATATTTGCTATAAGTTAGGGCAGCTGATCTGGTATGAAGAATTGTGAGATGGGAATTTTTTTTTTTTATCTTAGGCTAATTGTATTTGAAAAGGTGTTGCGGAGAGATTTCCTTATGGAGAATACTAGCTATCGACACACCTTGCTGATGTATTTCCGAGATATGTGTCCAAGCACAAGATAGGAAGAAAAAAATGTCAGGTACCATATGCTTGATTATATGATACTGATGATCATTACACATCTTTGTGAGTTATTTAAGCAGTGTTTGATGTCTGATTGAGCATTGGAATGCAGTAAAATAGATTTTCAGGTATTTGAGAGGTACATCCAATAATTGTCTATGTTTTGGGGGCTCTAATACTGATTTAAAAGGCTATGTTGACTCAGATTTATCAGGGGATATAGATACCAGGCGGAGTACCACATGTTATATTGATTGATGGGATGGATTTTAATTACCAAAAAGGTGGATTGCCTATCCTACAGACATTGTACCTTGAGTTGTGAGAATGATATAAATTTGCAACTTTTCATGTGGATTGGGCAAACAACAAAATTGAAGTGCCTTATTTAATTCTCATCTTAAAAAGTCTTTTAGTAGTATGGTTGGACTATTATTCGTCCCAGTGTTGGAGGATGGGTAGTTCAATTGAATATAATCAAATTGGATATGTTTATGAGCCGACGGGATGAGCTCTCTTTAACCCATTGGCCTTCAAGGTTGAATTCAAGTATATGAGTAGTAGGGTCCAAGGTACTTATTTCCAATGGGAGGTATAAGTACGCAGTGTTGTCAGGATGAAGTTCAAGTGGAGTTGGTATGTGATCTTCTCATAGAAAAATCATGAAAAAATGAAAAAGCTGACTTTTAGCAGAACCCTAATCTAGAAACTTCTAAGCAACATGTTAAAAGGGTTGGATGGGGTTACATATGATGAAAAACGTGGTATTTAATAGGTTTTTGCACTGGATAATAAAATCATTGGATGGCTGCGGTTTGGTGGATGTAGCCTGGATTGGGTGAACCACGTTAAATTCTCTGTGTTATAATTTATTCTATGTTTGTTTTAGTTTCTCTGTTTATTAATTAAATCTGCATTTAATTGTTAGATATCTACCTTTCTAATCCTAACAAGTGGAGGAGGTTGGATCCTCCTCCACGAGATGTAGAAGGACACACTATCAGAACCACACACGAGGGAACCCTAGTTGCAGAGCGAAAAAATGTTTCCCCATGGGATCATTCTAAATCTTCCATATGAAAGTAATTGGCTACACTATTAATTGTTTTATATTCAAAATAAATAGAGCTAAAAAAATTCCATCAATAATACAATTAATTATAGGTCTAATAGCTTATTTCAAATTAATAATACAATTCAGAACTATTGTCCAATAGAATGATAAAATAATTTTGATATTTAAAAAAAAATTAAAAAAATCTACATTATAAAATTTGATCAAACTATTTTAATTCTGTTTTACATTAATTAATTTGTTACTAAGTAATAAAATTTGTCAAAATTGATTATATTATTCTCTTTAAAAAATTATGACAAATTTTTGATCTTATTATTTTTTAGCATTTTGAAAATATGTTCAGAAAAAATTAATTGTTTAAGTTTATAATAATATTTTTTACTAAATAAGTTTGCCACATTGAATATATAAAACTAATTAATGATAATTTAAAATAAAACTAATGATACATTAATACATGATAAAACAATATTTTACTATAAATATATTTATAGTGTTACCATTAATCTTATTCAAACAAAATTTCCTATTTCTTAACAATATCATTACTTGCATACATATGATTTTTGTGCAAATATTTTGGATTTGATTGTGTAAGTGTTTTCCCTTCCATCTTTTTATCTTTTTATCCTACCTAGTGTGCTAACAATAATTCATTTCTCTTCTTTTGTCTTGCTCTCTTGATGTTGAATTATAGAGTTTTATCCTAATATTGAAAAAAAAAACTTACATAGTGAAATCCAAAAAATTTGTACAATAGTATAATTACTTAATAGATGGTTTATAAATTAGGAACATAATTAAAAACTAAAAACAAATTGCACCAAAGTTTGATGCACTGAATATTGTTAAATCTCAAAATCTTGAAGTGTCAAATTCCATTTTTATTTCTTAGAAACTGAATCTACCTCTACAAAGTGGCATTATCAATTCAAACTTACATCAGAATTAACTGCACGAGTTGTTCCTCCTAGACATGTTGCAGTTTCATGTAATTGCAGGGAAAACTCCAAGTGCCACACCACATCTACCATGGAAGGCCTCTCGTCACCTTTCCCTGCAAAACACTTCTCTCCCACCTCTACAAATATCTGAAGGGAATCTGAGGTTATGTCACCCATTAAATTGGGGTCTATCATGTACTGCTCCAGAGCACCATCTCTTAGGTACTCTAGAGCACAGTCATATAGAGCTATCTTCTCCCCTGACTGGGTAGACATAAAAACAGGTTTAGCACACAACACCTCAAACAACACCACCCCAAAAGAATAGACATCAAATTTCTTTGTAAGAGCCGATCTGTAGAAGTACTTAGGATCCATATACCCAAAGCTACCTTTCACCGCAGTGGTTACATGACTTTGATCGAATGTGCCCATTGTTTTGGAGAGCCAAAAATCAAAAACTTTGGCACTCAAGTTTTCATCTAGAAGAATATTGCTACTCTTCACATCACGGTGTATGACTGTCTGGAATGCCCCAGAGTGAAGGTAGTCAAGGGCCTTTGCTGCACCGATGCATATCTCTAGCCTCTGCTTCCATGACAAAATATTGCTTCCAGGGTCCTTGCCAAGGAGATGCTTCTCCAGTGTGCCATTGGGAACATAATCATAGACAAGACACATTTATAAGTTTTGATCACAGTAGCCTATAAGGGATACCAAATTCTTGTGCCTAAGCCTGGACAACAGCTCTATCTCGTTCCTGAACTCGCGAGAACCTTGGAGGGATTGTGGCTTTGCTCTCTTCACTGCAACTTTGATGCCACCGCTGATTTCTCCTCTATAAACTTTTCCAAACCCTCCTACCCCAAGAGGAAGTGAGTCATCAAAGTTGTTGGTTGCATCTTGAATCTCTGAAAAACTAAAGAACCTGTAACATATAAATCAGACAAATGATATCAATGAATCAGTGAGACACACATCACTGTTTGCTTCATGATCGAAATGTAAGGTTTTGTGTTGGTTTAAGCTGCATCAGGATAATAGTATTCAATGCAAGGATTTATGATTGGTTTCAAGTTGAATAAAATCTGATGGTTAGTAAGTATCCCTTCTGTAGTACTTGAGACACTTGGATGGACAAGGATAATTCCAAATAGTGACAGCATAATGTTTGACAAAGTAAAAGAATGTTTATCCAAATCTAGATGTAAGGCAATCTTTAGAAGACCCCACCTAACACAGAGTAGAGGATATTAGGAAGAACTGACACTGTTTATTGTTGAAATATAAATCATAAAGAGTTATCTTTCATATAAGAGATATACCTGTTCATGTATAATATCTATTTAAGGGTCTTGAGATCCATATCTTTTATAATAGAGAACAAAAAATATCAATTCAAACTCTTCAATTTTAAGATATCAGAGCTTATGGTAAGTCCTGCTAGTAAAGACCAAAATCTGATGTTTATTTGATCAAGGTGTTTATATAATCATGTGATCTCAATGAGAAGGATTTGCGAATGATGTAGCATTCAAGTTATAGCTATAGTTGTAGAAGTTTGAGAAGGAAGCCATCATCTAGAGGAAGCCACAACCATAGTCAAAGTAGGTCGCCAACTAAAAGTGTAATCACCCAAAGTCTAGCTGTCATAAGGAGGACCACAGATCTGTGAAGATAGATCGCAGGTTGTTCAAAGAGATTATGGATTTGGTGAAAGATGAGAATTTTCCATTGTTAATTTGAAGTCTAGTTTGCTAAGGTATTTTTTGATTAAGGAACAAATAGGTTTTGAAGGGACCCGAAACCCTTTACCAACAGGTTTTGAAAGGATCTGTAACCCTCAACCAGAAGGTTGTCTAAAAAATAAATACAAGAAAGCACAGACAACTAAGGATCAAAAGGCAACCAAGGCCAAAGAACCACAACCGACTACAAAGCCACAAGAGCCAGCAGCTAGCTAAGAACCAACCCCCAAACAAAAACCATCAAGATTTACATTTAGAGTTACTCTTGTGGGAGCAGAGAGTCATGTCAAAAGGAGGCTTAGAGGACTTCTCTTTCTTGCCCTTTACAGTGATCCAACCCTCTTCCACTTGCGTTGCCTTGTCAAACCAAGCCAGCACACCATTATCCTGAAGAAGAAAGCTTGCAGCCGCTGTCTTAGAGATTTGAACTGTGTTCCTCCCTACAGGCATGGCCATATTAGGAGAGCCACCCGAAATGATGGCCAAAGCACCATTACCAGAAGTGGCAGCCACAGGCCCAGTCTCGTTCTCTTTAGGGATTTTAACATTGTAGTCTTGCATAGCAACAACCCCTCCAATAGAGACATCCTGAGAGGATGCCCTAAGGCCCCTTGAATCCAAAGCAGCAACCTCAAAAAAACTCCTAGGTTCCACAACGTTCTCCTCAGATATTAATAAAGAGATATTAATAAAGAGGACTTGTATTTTGAAGAACAACCACCTATTTGAGGAGGAAATTCACAACCTTTAGGATAACTGTGAAGAAGGCCTATAGAGAAAGGTTAAGGCATCTAGGAACATGTGAAGTCAACCCAAAGATAGAAAGAAAGATCACAGATCGAAAAAAGATTGATACGCATGGAGATCGCAGTTATATTACTCTCATTCAGTCCAAAGGAGGAGATAGTTCGTCACAGAGGTGAACATACATCACTGAGAAGATAGAATTGCCATCAGCCTATAAAAATTGTTGTCGGTGTAAAGACACAACAGTCATGATAAAAAATAGGAAACAACCCAATTCAACAAAGGAAGTTGCCAAAGTTAAGAGTATAGAGATCAACACCCCATTTTGAAAAAGTCACTAAAGGGAATGATAAAGGCTAAGAGGTCACCATAGTTTAAAGTTCATGTGAGGAAGTTTGATCTTAGCCTTAGAAAATGTAGTAGGAAAGCATAGGGGAAAAGGTAATTGAAGCCACCCTCAAATAAAAAGATACAGTTACAGTTCTTCAAGGGTCAGTTACAGTAGTGACAACATAAATTGTAGAAGAGTATTTAGTGTGTGAGGTCACCGAAATATCATCATTAGGTATTATTTAAGTGATTTTTTTTAGTTAAAATTTAATTATATAAGGAAACTATTTGTTCCAATGGAAAGATTGGTAAAAAACAAAAAAAAAATGCAATTTTAATGTACGAAAATAATATTTTGGAAGAAGAGCCCAATAAAATCAGAAAGAAAAATGAAGAATTAGAAGAGGAAAATAGATCACAAAAGAAGATATATTGAAATTGAGAGAATAAAATAATGTGTCATGTGATACAAATGATGTATTATTTATTAGATGAAAAGTTTGATAAATGTGATATAGTTAAAGTCTATTTTGATAAAAAGTGTAAGGAAGACAACAATATTTTTTAATCTACAACTTTTGCTATTTGTAAGGATAATGACAAATAATGTTTTCCATAGAAGGTTGGATTTAAGATAATGAAAATAATAGGATATGAAAGAAAAGGTTTAGGAAGATATGGAAAAAAAATTATAGAGTCCATTGAACCAATAGTGAGGCTAAAGAATAAAAGTCTTTGGATATGCTTGTAAAAATAAAAATGATGTCACAGGTGTTATAAGTTCAAACAAATTATTTTAAGGTATACACTGCATACTATGTGCTCATTGTTATAGGCATGGACATATAAAAGAATTGTGTTGGGATCTTTATCCTTGTAGTATCTGTGGATTGAGGAATCATTTTGAGAAATTATGTTGAAACAAAAAATAGAAGAAACAACCTCTACAAGATAGTATATATATAGATAGATTGTAGATGGATTGGTGCATTTAATTGGGAAAAGGTCACAAGTATGCTCAAAATATTGTACAAGCATAAATATTCTCATGTCAAACAAAATAGAAATCATGCAAGGTCAAATATCATCCTATAACCCATGTGATTTAATCTTTGAATTTTTTACTACTATAAAGACTACTTGAATTTTATCCATGTAGTGGTGTGAGCTTTGAAGTTGGAGCACTCATATATGCAAAATAAGTACCATTGATCACAAAAATAATTACTAAATGGTTGTAATATTGATCTCAAAGATCATTGTTGAACCTAAAAAGTAGTATTATTGATCGCAAAGATCATTGTTGAATGGTTGTAACATTGATTGCAAAGATCGTTGTTGAACCTAAAAGTTGTACTATTGATCACAAAGGTCACTGATGAATAGTTATAACATTGATTGCAAATATCATTGGTGAACCTAAAAAGTTGTTGTAGTGATCACAAAGATCATTGTTGAATAGTTGTTGCGTTGATCACAAAGATCGTTGTTAAATTTGTGAAGGTTTTGATCACAAAAATCATTGTTAAAATTGATCGCAAAGATCATTGTTGAAATTGATTGTAGAGATCATTGCTAAATCTATGAAGATTTTGATCATAAGGATCATTGGGAATGCTTCACTTCCTTTATTGATATAACTATGAAAAACATCTTACTATGTATAATGATGGACAAAAGTAATCTAGACTATTCAAAACAAAGATAAGTTTTTGTACTTCTGAGAAAGTTTTGATGTTAAATATTTTTAAATGTACACGGGTAGCTAATAAACCTATTTATAGGTGGCCCCCATCATCTAATGAAGATGGACGGGGTTTAAAATATAAACTATATTTAATCACATAAAGTCATGTCTCATGTAAGAAACACACCTGCCCACATATAATATCTATTTAAAGATATTTAGATCCATATTTTTTATAATGAAAAACAGAGAATATCAATTCAAACTCTCTAATTTTAACACTTATAATTAAAAAAATAATGGTGAATGGCGAGGTGAAGACATTATCATGAGAGATGGGTTCCTATGAACCACTATTCATGAGACATGGGTCAATGAGTTTGATCCCTAAAACTACACAGTTGAATCTTGAAAGCAATATCACAATTTGACTCTTGTGAAAAATACCTTCTAATCACATAAAATTTATTTATTTATTTTTCTCTTAGTATAAATTTGATTGAATGTTTCTTTTAAACTTCAGATATAAGGGAGACATAGTAAATCTGAGTTGAAAGGAGAAAATATGAGTACCCTTGTAAATCTGTGTTGAAAGATGAAAAATGATAAAAAGTTTGTGTTTGTGTTAAAAAATTCTTATGTGAAAAATTTCTAAATTGTGCTTAAGCTTGTGTGAAAAATTAATTAAATGTATATTTATTAAATATTTGTTTTATGTTTGTGTTTAAGATTGTGTGAAAAAGATGATTAAATGTACCTTTATTAATTATTTGTTTTAAGTAGATAATTTTATAGATTACTAGTATGTTTTAATTATAATTATTTCATTGTATATTTTTTAATTTTGTTTATATTAAAAGATATCATTTTTAAAATTTTTTTTTGTCATTTTATTATTTTAGTTATTTTTTCTAAGTAGAAGATAATTGTTGAATATTTTGCCAATAATTTAATTAAGTATATTTGTAATGTTTTATCCTTTTTCTTTTTTGAAACAATTTTGTTTGAAATATGAGATCTTTACCATTAATCAACTATGCAGTCTCTTTGTTTTGTTTTTGTCATACCTAACTTAGACATTATTATAATGGTAACATTAATGATCTAATACAAATTTTAATTTGTTGGCTAAGAACTTGGATTTTAAAGCATAGACTTAGTTATATTTTGCAAGATTTTTACATTGTAGGGTTTTATCATTTATGGTTTAGAAATCAACATTGATTTGAAGGAAAGGTTGTTAAAGGCTATTGAGTTTTGAATCTCTCAATTTCATTTTTTGGATAAAATTTAAAACTTTGGCAAAAGCTCGCAATTACAAGAAAGCAAGAAGACCGTTGATGGTGGTTTTATCACAACCAACTCTAAGTAAATGATATTACCTACTTCTCTTGAAAAGTAATGGTTACTTTTTTTTTATCTTGTTTGTTATATTTCTTGCTTTCTAGGCATGACCCATATGACTTTATGCTTTATGAGCTCTGCCCATGTGACTCTTAGGGTGTGCTTTTTTACCACCCATTTTTTTTTTGTGAATATGTGTAATTTTATCTTCTTTTTAATATAGATACACCTACCATAAAAAAGCAAAGAAATATGCTCCAAGTTTCCTTTTAAGCTAGCTATTGACCATTGTGGACAACTAAGTGGTTTATGTGATTAGTTTCAACAAGGGGAACTTGATGGTTTTGTCTAGATCAAACTGGAATTAATGATTTTTAATCAAAGATACAGATATATTTTTACATGTATCATTCAAAATTTCAAGACATAGATCTATAAAGAAATTGTCATGTATTCAAAATTAAACAATCTCAATTTCTTTAGAGATCTAGATTGTAACAAATAATTTTCTGTATTTAAATAAAAAATAAAAAGAGCAATAGGGATGAGAAATAAAAACTTAAATGGACAACAATATATTTCATCACGTTCACCAAATCTAAACAGATAGATGAGATTAGATAAAACCAATTCTATATAGATTAGTATTACACACAATCTTCTACAACATCAATGCAATCACCTGAGGAAACTATAACACCAAAATTTTCAAGTTGTATCAAATCAGGCCACCATATTCATGCACAGATCTGAGACACAACCCTATGTAAAATTTAATAGTTCAATAGATCTCACTAGATTGTTTAATATTAGGTAAATACAATAAAACGTACAATCACCAAGATCAAGAAATCATTCATAAAATAATAGGCATAATCCTTTGATTTCATCTAACCATCAAAAATACAAAATACAAGAGAGTTCCATGCTAAAATATGTGTTTGTTGTAATTGAAATGATTTATAATGCTTACAAAAGTCTCAAAAAGAGATATAAATAGGAACTAGGCGTCCCAAAAGTTATGGATCTGAAAGAGTTCAACTGAAACTTAAGCCTCCACGACTTGCTCTAATTGAAAACTAACTAAAAATTACAAGCTAAAAAATAACTAAGAATTACAAGCGGGGTAGAAAATCCCACACCACTTCAACATTTATCAACTTGGACATTGATTTATTACATTTATTGCAAGAATAAATCAATCAACAAATAACTTTAATGCCTATATTAAAAAATCTATGCCAAGTCTAGATAGTGCTCCAAGAATGTGTTGATTGCCTTTGTCAAGTCATTCATATTTAGTCCCATGTGATACTTTATCTTTATTCTTTGTAAAAAGGTAGACTGCTCCAATTTCTCATGTAGCTCACCAAATCTAGTCAAATATTCCTAATTTTTTTAAATAATGACTTTAAAATTCATTATTTTATTAATGGAATCTCTTTTCATTGGTTGATGTAGAGATTTTGTAAACTCCTAGAGGATTTTGGAGACTAGTCACACTAATGAGGAGGTCTCCTAGAATGTGCATGGAAAATCCTCAATGAATTTATCAAATTTCACCATAGAAGATTCTGATAAATTTTTTCTTTTATTTAATTTGGTCTAACACTTCTCAAGTATATTTAACCTCAATTGACTAGCCTTCAACCATTCCTTGGGAAACTTAGGATCTTCTCCATCCAAGATGACCTTTATTTTCTACAAAATTGATACCTAATCTTCCTGTAAAAGGAGGTCTTCATCTACCTCTGACTCCAAATCTTGAGCCAAAATTTCCTCATCATTGACATGTTGTGATAAAATATTATTGATTTCTTATTCACCCTTCTTGCTAATGTTTGTAGAGTTTCTTTCCATTATTTTATGGCTTGTATGATCCCCTTAGGGTTTGGATATTGGAATTCTTTGTTTAGTGCAACTATGAGAGTGGGGATTGGGGTAGTTGAATCTACTGGACCTACTAAGTGATTAATATAGTATGTCAATTGTCCAATCTGTGCTTGAGTTCTTCTTTACTTTTCTCATCCTTTTTCATATGCTCTAGTATGCTTTACACAACTTGTGAGAATTTATTTTCCTCCTCCATGGTCTACTTGCCTAGATTCACTTGTTGTATATATTGTACTCCACAAGGATCATTTGTGCTTCTAGATTGCCCACTATGGAAGTAGCAACTTGAGATATTATTTCACCCTTCTCATGTTGATCCTTACGGAGGATAGCTTCCTATCTCTTTTCCTAGTTGGTTGAGCTTTGAATACCTTTGCCAAAAAAGTGAAGTCTTCCTCATCTTGGACATAACCCATTTTCCTCATCTTGGACATAACCCCTTTTCCTTTTTTTTTATAGTATGTTTAAGCCATAGTGGAAGACTTGAATCTTCTATATGAGGTGGGGAATGAGGAGGAGAGGAAGTGGGAATTACCATTGTTTCTTCCCTATGAATAAGGGACTATTGAGGTTGGTTTTCTCCTTGAGAATTTTCTTCTTGCACCTCCCCCTGAGTATATTCTTCTTACATATGGGAATCTCTAGTTTCTTCTATTTGAATCTCATCCATTTGAGTGTCCTCTCCTTCAAGTTGAACATCTTGTTGCTGATTAAGAGATGAAGGATTTGGTTCTTGAGGTGGAGGAGAATGATGAGGTGGAGAATGGAGAGGTGAGTGAGGTGGAAAATGATTTAAAAGTAGAGATGGAGGAAGTGGAGGCAACACTAGATCATCCTCAATTTTAGAAAGAGGTTTCTTAGGAGGTGATGGAGGTGGAGTTGAAGGTCTATGAGGTGATTCCTTAACAAGAGAAGAGGAATTAGAGAGGGACGAGAAAGAAGATGGAGATGAAGAAGGAGGTGAAGGTGTTTTTTGGACTCTAATTCTTCTTCTTATGAGAATAACATGATCTTCTTCATCATATTCAACCACTACTAGGTTTTCAATCTATTTTCTCTTCGTAGTGGTGGTTGTGGCATCCCTTCTATCTTTTGTTTGCTTAGTTGTGGTAGTTAGGAGGATTCTCCCATTTGTTTGGTTGTGATAGCACTAGAAGATTCTCCCACCTTTCTTCTTTGCTCTTGAGCCTTAGGGAATAACTCCAACATGTGATATGGTGCTTGTAGACATATTTTGGATCTAACAATCACATTTATTGCTATGTTCTCTATAAAAGAATTCTCTAGAGTCGTCAAATAAACTATCTCCAATTTGGTTTATTGAAGATTCCTCCTTCATTATACACTAGATGCAATACTTTCCCATCTCTTCTAAGTCACTAGGAAATTTACAAAAGTCCTTTGTACTCATTATGACTAGGCCAAATTTTCCAATGGGCTTAAACTTGGCTCTCATATCTCCATATAGGTCCATGGTTAGGGGAGCCATCTATACTTAATTTGTCTTAGTTGTCTACATATTTGAACAAGAATATACCCCAACCTTGATGGGGAAAACATATCCTGATTTATGATTGTTTAAAATCAATTTGTGAACTTTTGCAACTTTCCTATAGAGTTCCAACAAGACTATTGTGTCACTTGCACATATATGGGAAATTTGTAGGGATCTTTATGGAAGCTTGCTACCCTAATGTAAGTGAATATATTTCCCAATTATTTAGCTCTTTGGATGCTTCCATTAACAATCTCTTGGTAAAGTCATTCTCCAAGCCCCTAATGATAGCAAAGATGAAAGCATCATTTGACTATATAGTAGTTTTTCTTTCTCTCCTTTAATACTAATTGGGGTAATGGTGATACAATTTAGTTTCTGCCATTTGCAAAGAACCTAATATTTTGAGTCCAAGAAAAGAGGCCTAACAAGATAATAGATATACCAAGTAACAGGTCATGTAAAATTTTCTGGTCTTCACCATCGTACTTAATTACCCGTGTAGGTTATTAGTTATCATTGTGCCCCACTCGATTCTCTTCCCACCTGCAATCTTCAAGATGTAGCATCACATCCAAGGATGGAACTCCTTGAAATATGGGTACCCTTGTACTCTTCTCAACAATGTGATATAATCATTTGCATCTTCCTTGAATTCACTTCTATGTTGCACTTTGGTCATCTTTTGTGCCAATTTTTTAGGAATACGGATATTGGTATTGATGAAGTTGCTTTCCTATTTATTTTGTCATAGTATTTCATGGCTTTATCCATTGTGACTTCATCATATCTGGCATAAGTGTTAGAGTAATCATGCATTAGGTAACAATTAATTAATAGTTTAATTTATTCTCATGCACTTTAAAAGCTAAACTTAGGAGCAATTTTCTATGTTAACTAGAGAGCTATTATTAGATCATTATGCTCATTTCATGAGATGTTGACACTTTCCATGATCTAATCCCTTTATCATTTAGGTTTTCTCCTATATAGCACTCAATCCTAAGCATTATAGTATCATACCTTTGATAACTCTGAACTCTTGAACTCTCAACCTTTGAAGACTCTTGTTTTCCTTAAAGATTCTTGAGGTTCATTTTCTAGCTTTTTCTTGTTGAGGATATTGCATATTATTGTTTGCAACTCTCTTGCATGGAAGGTGTCTTTGTTTTTTAATCTTGTGGCTCATGTTTTTCACAATTCTAACATGGTATCAAAGGTTGGGAGTAAAAACAACACCTCTAAATTCAATTGGTTATAGAATGCACCAACAACAGAAATTGGTGATGATACCCATACCACTAGAAAGTTGGTGGAACCAGCTTTCCGGTGATATCTCGTTTGCCAATTTTTGATACTGTATGCCCAATTTATGGCCAAAAGAAAAAAAGCACCTCCTTTAGGGCCAAAGAGGGCTTGAAGCCCGGGCCCCTACCCTATGGTTGTATTGATGACATCAACAGAATATTCTCTATCGCCCATAAAAAATTGACCCCCAGTAAAAAAATGGTATGCTGGCATTCTTATAATATGCTATTAGAGATTCACGGGAACTGAGAAATTTTGTAGTCCTTGATAAAAATTATAGGTATTGGAAAAAGTGGCGAGAAAAACTTAGAAAACCATCAGGAAAGTAGGGTTGCCACATAGCTAGCAAAAGCTATCATTGGCAGGCCAAAGTGGTTGGCCATGAAGTCGTTTTTCATCGAAAGGCAAGAAAGGAGTCGTTAGTGATGAAAGGAAAGACCTGCGAAAGGTGTGGGGCCTGCAGGGCTTGCTAATGTAGGTACCTTGCAGGTACCTACCATTAAATTTTCCACGCAAACCAAAATAAAACCTACACTACCTTTTAAAAGACTTTTTTTTTAATTTCTAGAAATAGAAATTAAAAAAAAGAAAACCTTTTTTCTTTTTTTTGAACTACGTGCATAGGCTGTATAGGGGTCATATGACCCTTATTCAAAAAAAATTCCTTAGAAGATCCTAAAGCCAACTATAGAAAAATTTACAGTTAAAATTTGTTGAATCGACTTCCTGAATACAACAACAATATTTTTTTCGTGTCAAAATACACCTATAATTTGCCCACCTCCAAAAATTACAAATGACGTCATATTGCTAGTAAACTCCATAGGTCGCCCGTAAAGATGACATCATTTTTAGGCACCACCCACTAGCCACCAGCTAAGGTTTCTTGGCCCTTTTGACCCATTTTCATAAGTCAACCATAACTTTTGCATATGATGTTAAAATTGGGCAAACAAGATATCCTCGGAAAGTTGGTTTCGAGCACTATTCAATGGTGCTATTTTTTTCTCAGATTTTTCTGCTAGTACATTCTATAGTATGTCAAAGTTAGATGTGTTGTTTTCATTCCTAATCTCTTAACTGTTGACTTGTTTCTTTATTTTTTGTGATTCCAACAACATTGGGAAGGTCTTCTAGAGCTCAAAACAACCATCCATGCCATTTTTCTATAATTTTTTGCAGGTACATTTTATTTAGTTTTTTGTGTTTTCACACTTCGGTGAATTACTTGGACATTTTAGCTCCTGGAAACTTTTTGTTTGTGTGGGATGACTCATTTTTGGCTATTCTACATATATTTCTAGTATTATGTCCTATTTGGGTATTGTAGACATGATTTGTATGTATTCTCTTTTATAGATGCATTGAGATAAAATGCCATTTTGGTGTATCTTTTTGGGGTTTTACACATCCTTTTGTGCCTTTTGTACTCACACTACTTTATAAAGTGCCACAGGGGGTTGATGTTTTCCTTTTATTTTTCCATCACACCTTTTTCAAGTGAGTGTCCCTTCCATGACAACAGTGAATCCTAGAGATTCTTGCCTCATGTGTGTGTGCCTTAGTTTACACACCCTTTTATTTGCAAGTACTCTTTAGTTGCACATTAAGATATTCTCCTACATGTACTACTTGGTTGCACATGATTTTTGTGGATTTGTCTTGGCTCTCCCTTGTTAGCATTATGGAGGGGTTTCTACTATTCGTGCTAATGGTTCCTTAGTTTCAATTTTTGGAGTGATCTATGTATCTAGATCTTGTTCCTATGTACTAGGCAGATGTAGCGTACATCAACGACTGGTTACCCATGTATTTCAGTGAGATGGAGAATTTACCATATGGATACTCTTTCATTCCTATTTCTAGAGGTTATTCATTTAAGCACTATATCAGTCATCATTTGATAGTTGTCTATAACTTCTTCATGCTTCAATGATGTTCTACATGTTCCTCTTTTTTGGGACATTGTTTTGGTTAGAGGATTCTTAGTCCTTCACCTTCATTTGGAGGTTTTTTTGTCCTTCATTTGCCTTTCTCTCTTTTGGAGAGGACTTTTTCCCATGTGGTTTTTTCCTTTTCTCCATATGTGAGAGATTATATTGTTTGTACATGGGTACCTCACTAGGCCTTGTTTGCAAGACCCATCATGCATTCTATTTTTAGGGTTTTTAGCTACTCCCTAAGTTCATTTTAGGGGGGGTGTTAGAGTAATCATGCATTAGCTAATGATTAATTAATATTTAATTAATTATTAGTCTAATTTATTGTCATACACTCACGCTAAAATTAGGAGTGATTTTCTATGTTAACTAGAGAGCTATTATTAGGTCATTCTGTCTCATTCCATGAGATATTAACACTTGTCATGATCTAATCCCTTTATCATTTAAGGTTGCTCCTATATAGCACTCAACCCTCATTGTTTTATCATACCTTTGATAACTCTAAACTCTTGAACTCTCAACCTTTGAGGACTCTTATTTTCCTTGAAGATTCTTGAGGTTCATTCTGTAGCTTTTTCTTGTTGAGGATATTACATATTAGTGTTTGTAGCTCTCTTGCATGGAAGATGTCTTTGTTCATTTTTTAATCTCATGGCTTGCATTTTGCAAAATTCTAATAATAAGTTGGGAGGCAAAACACCATTTCAATCATTTCAACATTAATGTCCAAAACCACTTCTCCTGATAGATCAAATATATTTATTTATTTCTTGTTATAATGTTGAATGTTGGGAATATGCCAATACCAACTTTGGTGATTGGAACAATATTGGGAAAGAAACAACTTGTGTCAGGCTTGATAGTGTTATGAATCAGGTCAAAACTATCTTATCTCCTCCTCTATTCAACCTTTGTCGGAATTCCTGTATATTCACATGAACAAGGTTTGGATCCCTAATCTAATTTTATGGAGATAACATCTTGAAGGAAGGTGGTAACCTTTGAACTTGTACTTCATCTTTTCTTGGTAACCTTGCATATCTTCTGCACAATTCAAACAAACACCATCACTAGAAATAATAAAATTTTACAAATAAAACCAGTCTTAAGTCCGTCCTTAGCCATTACCTAAATAGTCTTCACTATTGGGCTTTAGGGATTACAAACAACTCATGTTAATTAGAGTGATAGGATTTACATTTATACAAGTCGTGAAATGTGTATCTTTTCGTGAGTTGGGCTTTGGGTGTACCTCTTATCTCATGCCTTAGATTTATTAAAATGTGTTTCATTTCCTTACTCTAAAGTCCTTGATTGATTTTTAGTTTATATTAGGTTTCAAAGGTTGGGGATAACCTTTACCATTTGCTTCAAAATATCAGTGAATATTATGGGGAAAATCTTATCACTGATGGTCGAAAGTCTTGTTATAATATTTGTCAAAGCAATCTTTTTGAGATTAGAGACATTAATTATCTCTTGTCTATAAATATTGTTAAGTTACACTAAGAGGAAGGACCATAAGACTACTCACTAAATTACTAAGGTAGAGATCGTCAAGATTCGGGGTTTGGAAGAAACCCTTACCTTTTATGAAATACTTTTTCCTATTGTTAGAGTGAAAACCCGATCACAGAAGGCCAAATTTTTTTTGTCAAAAATTCATTAAGGTAGAACCATTGAGGAACGAGGTTCAAGGATAACTCTTATCCTATAATGTCTAGGATAAGTAGAATTTAAGGAGAATTCTAAATTATCAATGGTTGAAAAGGTTCATAAAAATACTAAGTCAAGGTCCATCAGGGATTAGGGTTCAAGCATATAACAAAACTCCAAATTCTTAACAAATACATTAAATATTTTAGAGACCCAAAACTCAATGAGGTGTAATGACATAATCAAAAAAACTTTTGTCATAAAAGATTGTGCCCTGAATGCTAAGATTTGAAGCTTGACAATCTTGTGCAACATGGGGACATCCTCAGGCTTGTGGGTTGCCTAAATTGAGGATGGACCTCTAGATTATGGGTTGGTTCCCCTTGAAAACCTCCTACTTACTTGCTGGCTTGTTTGGAAAAGGGATAGAAAACTAAAAATTTAATGTTTGAACCTAAACTAGGAGGTGATACACCAATGATAAAGGACTTTGTACCCACTGCTCTCACTCACAATTCTCTCAAAATAAATCTATTCTATGCACAACTCAAGCTTTTCACCAACTTATGCAAAAAAAATTCAACTAGATGTTTTGTTTCAGGTTTTATTTGAAGGAAAACATGTGTTTTCACAACTTTAAGCACTGAAAACAACTAACACAGCCTATGACCTGCATAAATTGTTTATATCCTTGCATACAATTCATTATAAATGAGACCTAACTCAATGATTTAATGTTTAAATCACAAAATTCACCTCATATAATTTACAATATCATTCATACACGAAAAATTGAGAAGGAAAACTTGTTGATTTTGTTGATAAAAGGAGCTTTCTTGAACAATATTTGAAGAATAGATAAAAATACTAAATTGTTGCTGCTCTACTAATCTTAAAAGAGTTACAATCTTTTCTTTTTGCATAAGGTAAAAGAAAGCCAAGAAAGATCTAACTTAGAAAAGAAGAAAAGTTATGGAAGAGAAACTTGATTTCTGAATCAAAGAAGGACTGATGATGAACTAAATGTCCTCTTTTCTTGAAATCTCCTCCAATTTGCATGATGAATCTCCTTTGGTTCGTGCACAAGAGAAAACCTCAGAAAAAAGGCCTTAAAACTACTCCTAACTGATTGCTTACATGGTGAAAAGTTGTCTCAACTGACACTACACCCATGTGAGGTCTTGAACTCAACTAGAACTGTTGTATCTACCCCAAAATCCCCTCTTTTTAGGCCTCTAACTGCTCTTAACTCCAACTGCACCCAGGTAGGCTTCTAAAATAGGCCAAAATTACTTGTAAGTGCATGAAAACTGACCTTATAGGACACCTAACTTGTTGATCATTTTGTTAAACACTTTGCATGACAGTAGGTACATGAATAACTGGTAAATAACTTAGGTCTTCACCATTTGCATTCCTTTCACATGTTTATCTTTTGATTGAAGTGTCACTACTATAGTCTTTTAAGGCTTAAATCACTATATTGCTACTCATTGTCTCTTTTGAGTTATGACTGTCCTATAACTCTACCCTTTCCTAAACATGTGACTGCTCTTTATTCATGATACTTCACAAACACTGTTCTAGGGATGAGTTTAACACTGTCCTTTAGAGCATTATTACTTTCCTTGAAAAGTATTTACTGCCTTATTACCCTCTGACATGTCTCAAGCTACGCATTAAAGATTGTGGCCTTCTTCATTTATGCTTCATGGTTGTCCTTGTTGACCAACTATGCATTTTTCCTACCTCAAAACTTGACTGTCAGACATTTACAACTACTTGTAAATTGTGATTTTGGTCTATCCCCTTTAGCAGCACCTATACTCCTCCATGCATGAATTTTTGTCACTATACTCAGCCCTTTCATTATATTGACCTTCTCATTTGAAATTTGAAACTTCATAAACTCATTGAAAATGAAGTCATGCTTATTGGAGTGGTCATTATGCATTCCCTATGCTTTCAAATATTGATTTGTGTATGTATAACCCTACTCTTCACCTTTGACTCTTTCCAAAACTCAAAGCAACACCCAGTGCCTGAGCTAGCATTGATCATTTATTTCTCCTTCCATTATGACTGTCATGCTTTATCTGTGACTGTCCTTTAGAGTAAAGACTATACTCTTCATATTTGTAAGACTGTCCCTTATTCACATGGTCAATGGGTATCAATGGAAAATTTTCCCTTGTATTAGCTACCCCTGAATTCTTCACTGCTTTAACAGTAAAACTTATCATTATCTTCTCTGTCATGATCATAGGCTTCTATTGCTTGGCAAAAGAACTTGATTGATTGTATTTGTCATCTTTTTCATTGATGCTTGAAGACTCATGACTACCTAGGGTTCGAAACTGTAACATCACATTTGATTACCCTTTCAAACCTGGGTTCTAGCTATCATCTATGCCCTCAAGGAGCTTGCCTTTGATAGTTTTCTCTTCATGTTGACTTTTTCCTTCAATTCCACCAACTGAACCTCCATTAGCTAGGGTTTTGAGCCATTAGAAGCTTGCATAACCTTTATATTACTGTCATGTTTAAAGAGGACTGTCACTATTCTTTTAGCATTTGTCCTCATTTATTTAACTTATGCAATACACTCCATGTTCAAAGATTCTTTGAGTTTTTCCCTTTGTGATGATTGTTTGTTACCCTCTTGTCTACTTTTAAATGCATTTACAACTGTCATTTCCATGAATTTTACCCTGTTATGATGGAAATCCTTCTTAATATTTTTACCATGCCTCTTTTCTTGAGTACTTTCCATTCAAATTTTGAAGTGAAAATAATTTTATGGTTTGAAACTTTGTCATCTCAAGTTATCCTCTTGGGTTCATTTCGCATGGCTACCAATGCTTATGTTCTTTTATCACTATTATTTGAACCTTGTCTACCTTGATTATCACCTAAGGTTGTCCCTCTTGATAGTATTTACCTTTCATGATGCATTACTATTACTGTCACTATTATGACATGTATATGCATGAAGTCATAATACAAAACTATCCTTTATTATCTTGAATGGTGAATGATGACCGTTGACTTGACATGTCCTTCCAATCTACCGCTGGCATATTGCTTTTCTTGCATCTAGGACTAAAAGACGGCTATGCTCATCCTATGTTGCCCTGCATATTTAGCCTTTAAGACAACCCTTGTATAAGATTTGTGATTGTCTCCTTTGGTAGCTGCCTTTTGAAGAGAACACTATCATTCAATATTTAATTTACCGTTCCTTTTTAGAAAAATTGCACTCTTCTATTTATACATTGTCTGCCCTTTTCACAACTGTTATGCTTGTTCCTGAGTGATTGTCCTTTCTTCATTGTGGTGGCTATTCACTTAAGGACTGCCCCTCCATGTTCTCTATATCAGATTCAAACAAAATCTTTAATGATTCATCAGCTCCAAAAGAAACAGGTTTAATACTTATCATGTAAATGATCACACTGATCTCTAGGGGAAGAGAAATCTCTATTAGACTAATGAAGTTTCAGTGGACCTGGTACAAAAGGTTCCCCCAAATGAGAATATGGATAAGAGTGTCATTCTCTGCCATTTGCAGGTGCACCAAGAGGTCTAGGTAGTGACACTAGTCTAGATCTAGGAATATTACATGGAGAAAGAGATGGAAAAGTAATTGGCATTGTGATATAACTTCCTTGGCCACTGTCTGATATATATATATGGTAAATTGAATGGCTCCAAGGTGCTCTCTAAATGAATTCCTACATGATGTGTGAAACCTTTTATTTCTACAGTTAATACCCTTGTACATTTTTTTGTTTCATGGCCGATGGGATTGGTTTGAATGCTTTGTCAAGAGGCTAGGTTTCTTTTGTTTCATTTGCAATAAAAGTTGCAAAAGTGGGGGGATTTTGAGGCTCATTTTTTTTCTGATAAAATTATTTTTTGTATATGCAATGTACTCCAGCAACCCATGTTTCCATTTCCTAAACATTCAACAAGTATTGTGCCCTTTAAACTATTCATTCCTTGGCACTTTCTCTCATTTCCAATAGAAATTCGGATATAAACTAAATTCATTCTTTGGCACTTGTTTCTTTCTTTTTTCAATAGAAATTGGGATATTTTCATTTGTAAACAATGAACTGGTTAGTTGGACAATTGAGGCGAGGGTGGTTGATTTACTGGGCCAGAGAGAGCTATACAAATCTTGACTGAATTTGAGTGTGTGTTGTTTACAAAATTTGTTGGTAGAACACATTTTTTTGGCTGATGGGATCGTTACATCCCAAGCACGTTTGAGGTTGGTTTTTTTTAAGGTTTTTGTTTGTACAAATTAGAAACGAGGGCCTTTGAGGCTTATGCTAATTTCTTGTGCAACTTATTTCTCCTATGTCGTGTATACCAGCAACCCATCTTTTCATTTACCTTGCAAACCATTCATTCCTAGAGATTTGCTTTTTTCATTCTCAATACAAATTGGGAATTGGTTTGTTAGTTTCTCGTTTGTAAAAAATGAATTGGGCATTTGAGCAAATAATATAATGGTGATTGCATTTGGGCTTTCTTGGCCGAAAGGAGCTGTATGCAATTTACAACATTTATAAGATCTCTTTATAACATGTTTTTTTTTGTTTCATGAGCAATGGGCTTGGTTCATGCCCTAGCAATTTAAGGATTGGTCTTTTTTTTAAAATTTCATTTACAAATTGGAAACTGGGGCTTTGGGGGCTTAATTTAGTTTCTTATGCAATCAACTTTTCTATGTAACTCGTCTTTCCATTTCATAATCTTTCATTTAAATTGGAAATTTCATTTTTTGAGCCTTGTCAACCATTCATTCCTTGACATTTTTTTTCTTTCACACAAATGGATATTAAAGCTTTTGGGGTTCATGTTAGTTTCTTATGTAATTGGTTTTTCCTATCTAATATATTTCAGCAACTTTTGTTGTCATTTGCAAAACCTTCAACAACCATTATTTCTCTTAAACTATTCATTGCAAAGATACCCAACTACACACAAAAGATGGATCATAAATATTGACCAGATATTTTCATACATCTTTATGCACCAAGTCTTGCAATTTTTATATATTTGGTGCTTTTGATAAAGGGTAAAAGTCAAGTTTTGAAAGAACCTCAAAACCTTTTACAACTAGAACAACAAAGATGTCAAATTGGGAACAACCACACCACAAAAATAAATAAACAACACTCAGGCTATAAATCAACAACAAAATAGAAGCAACACACAGACATATCAAAAAACATAAAAGCAAGGATAAAATCCCAAGAAGGGACAAAGATCAACCTGTTCAAGATGCTTTAAGGACAAAGTGCATAAGGGTGCTCAACACCCTAACCTCAACCCTGTCCACCTACTCAACAATGCATAATTTCTTTATGGTTTTGGTGTTTCAGTGATGTGTCATAAAGAATGAGTCTTCACAACCCATCTTTTATGAGTAGTTTGTCATAAGAATCCATCTCTTGTTTTTTTTCAATATAAATATTTGCTTGGGTTTTTTAAGGAGTTTTTTCAATATGAAGTGGCAATCAGGGGTTGCTAGGATTATTTTTCGTTATGAAGTAGCAATTGCATTTTATCAATAAGTCTCTTAATATGAAGTGGTAATTGGGTGTTCTTCTAGGAAGCATGGAATGTGATTGTCATGCAAACTTTATCCGAATTTTCTTTACTGATTTAACAAAGTACATGACATGGGAATTGTAGGCTTACAGGTATTTGCACTCTGCCTTTGATTTATTTTGCACTTTTAGTGGTCAGGGGTATCAATGTTGTATTCCTTGAAAAAAAATATAAATGTTGTATTTTAGGTCTCCTCTCTTCTTCTATTAGGATGTAAGAAAAATCATTTGAGAGGTCTTTTTGGATCTTAGCCATTCTACTTTCAAGGAGATCCTTTCTTTGAAAAGGTTTCTAAAGACTTGGATATTCCACTCTTTCAGTATGAGTTTTATGAATTTTAACTTTTTGCTGAACATGCACATCTTAGTGCGATGATCAACTGTTTGGGTGAGCCAGGAGTCAGTGACAACCCTTTCGAAGTTTGGGTTTTCCATCTACACTTTTTCAAACTCGAAAGACACTCTTCTAGGGAATTTGTCCTTGTCTATGAGCCAGTAATCCGAACTAACTTCAAATAGGGTTACGATTAGGGTTCAAATAACTTTATGGTTAGGGTTAAGGTACAATTTTGATTAAGGTTCAATTGATTAAAAATAGGCGCCTCGAGAAGGATATCTCTCACATACTTTAGATATATTTTTAAAATATAGGTATGCTAGTTTTATTTTTTTTAGGTGAAAAATGAATTATGTAATTTTTTAATATATTCTTTCTTTTTTTTAAATCAATTTTGTTTGAAAGGTGAAATATTTGCAATGTTCTAAGTTTTTAATATCTTTTTTATTTATTTATGTCATATTTAATTTAGACATTATTATAATATTAGAGATCTCATACTTAAAAAGAAATTGGATTTTAAAGCATGGATTTAATTGTATTTAGCAAGATTTGTACATTGTAGGGTTTCATCATTTCTATTTTAGAAATCAACATTGAATCTAAAGCAAGGTGATTAAATCCCCAAGTTTCCAATCTCTCAATATCATTTTCTGATAAAATTAAAATCTTTGTCAAAAGCTTGCAATTACAAAAAAAGAAAAGAGAATGGAAACACAAATCTAAGCAAACAAATCATGAATAAAACAGTCCAGTTAAGGGTTCTCATTGGACTTGTAATCAAATTTTATATAATTAGGTTGATTCATAATCCTAGAGTCCTAGGACATTGCTCCCATGAGAAATTTCCTCACTTTATAATTTGATATCATATTTATACCACATGAAATATTTTTCCTAATAATTTTATGCATAATATTAAAGAATTTAGTGTGTTTCAAGAGATTTATTGTTTCCTTTATAGGGATGGACATTGGTTGGATGCGAGGTCTTTAAGCCTATCAAGTTTTTAGTTCCTCGCTACATTTTATTTATTCTCTTCATTCCAATGTTCTATTTTTTGCATTTATCTTTTAGAGCAATAATTTAATTATGTTTTGTATGTTTTCTAAATGTTTGTAAACATATAAATTTTGAATAAACAAATTACAAGTTTTGATTTCATTTGATTGCATAGAACTAAATTAGTATGTAAATTGGCACATTGCATATTAATTTGATGCAACTCATAATCTCTCAATTACATGTCAACTATCCTCTCCAACTTCATTCTTGTGTTGCATTATATGTCATCCTTTCCATTTTCATTATGGTTCACGTTAAACCTCTTATTTCTTGTATGATATTTTACATTTTGAACATTTTGTATGGACATTTTCATTATGGTCCACATTAAACCCCATATTTCTTGTATGTCATTTCATATTTTGAATCATTTCATATGTGTAAAAGTTGTTGAAGCTATTTTGAACACCACAATAAAGTAGACTTGAACAAACTACTAGTATATTTTTCCTTATACATAAATACACATATATTCATATAATTTTAAATAATTTGAAACAAGAACAAAAATTAAAAAACATAATTATTATTTTAAAATATTTTTATCTAAAAAATAATATCTTTAATCTTATAATATACCTTATACTCTAATTCAAATATAATAATATTAAAATTTAATTAATTAAAAAAAATCATAACTTCACAATTATTTAATTTTTATTATCAAAATTAGATAAATTAAATAAAAATATAACTTAAATAACTATAAAATTGAATATTAAAATTATGAATAAATTAAATAAACTTGCATTATCATATCCTTCAAAATTTTAAATTAAAAATAATTTGATATTTATGTATTCTAGTTACATTTAATTATAATTAAGACAATCTACTTTTGAATCAACACAAACAAAAGACAATAAGTTAATATTATCATAGTCTTTTAACTATCTCATCCTCGATTAAATTACACACTCCTCCCTTTTGTAAGTTGGATTTTTTTACATAAACTTTAAGTCACAATTGAAAAAGTATGAGGTTAATAGAGATTCTTTTCAAAAGATGATGAAATAGTGAAGAAGAAGAAGTTGTACAATTAGAAAGGAGATTGTGATAGGTGGATGCTTTTATCTTATCTTTTTCACACTCAACCAAATGCAAATCATAGAGACACTCCTTTAATTTTTTAAAAATCAGCTATTACAGTCAAACATGTTCTAGTCCAAGTTTCGCAATGTCGATTTAGAGTCAAACACAGACTTGTAATTCAAATTGACTATATAACTAATAATTTATTAAATTGAAAATCAAACATTTGTGGTGTATCAGAACCCATGTACAATAATTAAGTAATTAAGAAGTTTGTGGTGGTTACTAACTTATAAAATCTATGAAACTTAGATTATGTAATCCCCTTCATGTAATTGCATGGCAAACTCTAAGTGCCACACCACATCTGCCATGGAAGGCCTCTCGTCACTTTTCCTTGCCAAACACTTCTCTCCCACCTCTGCAAATATCTGAAGGGAATCTGAGGTATTAAATTGGGGTCTATCATGTGCTCCAGAGCACCATCTCTTAGATACTCTAGAGCACAGTCAGATAGAGGTATCTTCTCCCCTGATTGGGTAGACATAATAGCAGGTTTAGCACACAACACCTCAAACAACAACACCCCAAAGGAATAGACATCAGATTTCTTTGTAAGAGCCAACCTGTAGAAGTACTCAGGATCCATATATCCAAAGCTACCATTCACCGCAGTGGTTACATGACTCTGATCGAATGTGCCCATTATTTTGGAGAGCCCAAAATCAGAAACGGTGTATGACTGTCTGGAATGCCCCAGAGTGAAGATAGTCAAGGGCCTTTGCTGCACCGATGCATATCTCCAGCCTCTGCTTCCATGACAAAATATTGCTTCCAGGGTCCTTACCAAGGAGATGCTTATCCAATGTGCCATTGGGAACATAATCATAGACAAGACACATTTCTGAGTTCTGATCACAGTAGCCTATAAGGGATACCAAATTCTTGTGCCTAAGCCTGGACAACAACTCTATCTCGTTCCTGAACTCGCGAGAACCTTGGAGGGATTGTGGCTTTGCTCTCTTCACAGCAACTTTGATGCCACCGCCGATTTCTCCTTTGTAAACTTTTCCAAACCCTCCTACCCCAAGAAGAAGTGAGTGGTCAAAGTTGTTGGTTGCATCTTGAATCTCTGAAAAACTCAAGAACCTGCAACATATAAATCAGACAAAAGATATCAATGAATCAGTGAGACACATATCACTGTTTGCTTCATGATCCAAATGTAAGGTGTTGATCATGAAGACCCCTCCTAACACATAGTAGAGGATATGAAGATATGAAAAGAACTGACATTGTTTGTTGTTAAAATATAAATTATATTTAATCATGAAATATGCAAGAGATATATCTTTTCATTTATAATATCTATTTAAGGGTCTTTGGATCCATATTTTTTATAATAGAAAACAGAGAATATCAATTCAAACTCTTCAATTTTAAGATATAATATCTATTTAAATCCATATTAGACAACAGAGAATATTAATTCAAACTCTTCAATTTTAGCAATTGACATCAGAGCTTATGGTAAGTCCTGCTCTTAAAGGTGATCAAGGTGTTTATATCATGTAATCATGTGATCTCAATGAGAAGAATTTGTGTATGATGTATCATTCAAGTTATAGCTATAGTTGCAGAAGTCTGAGAAGGAAGCCATCATCTGGAGGAAGCCACAACCATAGTCAAAGAAAGTTGCCAACTAAAAGTGTAATCGCCTAAAGTCTAGCCGTCATAAGGAGGATCGCAGATCTGTGAAGATAGATCACAGGTTGTCCAAAGAGATAATGGATTTGGTGAAAATTGTGAATCTGCTATTGTCGATTTGAAGTAAAGTCTGCTCAGGTATTAGTAAAGAGGACTTGTATTTTTGAAGAACAACCACCTATTTGAGGAGGAAATTCGCAACCTTTAGGATAACTGTGAAAAAGGCCTGCAGAGAACGGTTAAGTCATCTAGGGAAATGTGAAGTCAGCCCAAAGATAGAAAGAAAGATCACAGATCTCAAAAAGGTTGATACGCATGAAGGAGATCGCAGTTATATTACTCTCATTCAGCCCAACGGAGGAGATAGTTCGTCACATAAGTAGACATTCGTCGCTGAGAAGATAGTTGTCGGTGTAAAGACACAACAGTTATGATAAAAAATAGGAAACAACCCAAGTCAACAAATGAAGCTGCCAAAGTTAAGAGTACAGAGATCAGCACCCCATTTTGAAAAAGTCACTAAAGGGAATGATCGTAGGCTGAAGCCACATGCGTAAAGTAGGTCTTGGAAGAATTTTTCCCAATTACCAATCGAAGAAAAAGTGCAGTTGAGCAGTTCAAATCGGAATATCATGTGAGGGCTAATTGTTTGAGAGTTGTAGAAGATCATATTTAGCAAAGTTTGAAGAGGAGTTTGCAATTGAAGACTTCATGAATTAAGGTTTAAATCACTGTCATTGAAGATTGGAACTGTAGCACCTTGTGGAGAGTGCCCGATTATAGGATGAGGTAGATCACGGGCTCTGGAGAGCCAGCACTAAAAATATAAGTAGTAGCTTTTTTGAAATTTCCCTAATCAAATTAGCTGCCTCGAAAGGAAGAGCTAAGCGCCATCTTAGGGATATTAAAGAAAATTGTCCCCAGCATGCTGTGAAGCCGCTGTAATAGGAAGCAAATGAGTTTGATTAGAAGCCCTAAAAGGAAATTGTTGTTTTCTGAGCGTCTACTGCCTTAAGTAAAGGAAAGTGTAGCAATTAGAAAGATAATGTCGTAGGTTTTATTTAGGTGTTGAAGTCCATATGATCGATTTCATCTCAGAAAGAAAGGAAGTGTGGAAAGGACCAAGAGATAACAAATTCATAAAGGCTAAGAGGTCACCATAGTTTAATGTTCATGTGAGGAAGTTTGATCTTGGCCTTAGAAAATGTAGTAGGAAAGCATAGGGAAAAAGGTAATTGAAGCCACCCCCAATAAAAAGATACAGTTACAGTTCTTCAAAGGTCAGTTACAGCAGTGACAACAGAAATTGTAGAAGAGTATTTAAGTGTGTGAAGTCATCAAATCAATCATTCATTAAGTATTATTTAAGTGGTGTTAAAATATATACTATATTTAATCACAAACAGTCATGTCTCATGTAAGAGACACACCTGACCATGTATAATATCTATTTAAAGATCTTTGGATCCATATGTTTATAGTAAAAAAGATCCATTATTTTTATAATAGAAAACAGAAAATATCAATTCAAACTTTCTAATTTTAACACTTATAATAGAAAAATTTAATGTTGAATGGCGAGGCGAAGTCATTGAGGTGAGAATTGATATTGCTTGTAAATAGCAATCTCAAGATTATCATAAAGGATGTTCCAAGTCAATTCCTCTTGGGGAAAAGGAACCTATGGTATCTGTCCTGGGTTTTACGAAAAAACATTCCATGTAATCCTGTTAAACCCTATTGCAAGATTGATGTAATATATCTACTCCATGAAGTAATATAACATGCACCTCTCACAATAGAAATTAGACATAAATAACAAAACTAAAATACCTGGGAAATGTGTGTGGTCTTGGCATGCAGGTCGATCCATGATACTAGTTCAGCGATCTGTCTGCAGTAATGTGAAGACATCATAGGGCCTTACTATTCTTCTGAGCATAGTCATCAAGCAGCAGGCTAGTTGCACCAAGCAGGGCTTCCAGATACAATTCCTGTCATATAACCTTATGCTTGCATTGCTGGTGCCTTGAATTGTTGCTGGGTTTGTACAAACCTCAGTTCCAGGACTGATGCTAATTTCTAGAACTGTCATTCAGTTTAAATGTTTCTAGTCCCATTCAGAATAAACAAGTATGAGAGGATATGTTTTTGTCGTTGGGATGCATGCTTTGGTCTATATTCAGATTACATCTGCGGGACATAAATCAAATATCATAAATAGAGCCTCATTGGTGACTCGACTTCCTCTGGTTATTAATATAAACGTAAAACTTCCTCTGAGTTTTTAGATTAGGCTCACAGAGGTGAGATTCAGACAGTGTGGTGGCATCAACATTGCTGACTAGGTTAAATTGAAGTTCGGTTGGAGTCACAGATCAATTTCAGGTGGCGCATATACATCGTTAGGCAAAATCATCTACCTGTTGGATCTAATTCTTCCTTTCTGTAATAGTATCATTTGAATCGTATTTAAGTCCTCCTATACTTATCATGAGCAGGAGATATGGTTTGCCCTCCCACGTTCAATCTGTACAGGTTCTGCAAGGCAGTTTGCAAGCTTATGTTAGTTCGAATTGTCTGAAAACCAGAGCTAGAGATAATGACGGGGTTCCCAAAAAGCCGATCTGGAATGGATATGATTTCCATTGCGTTGATGAATGCATAGGATTTGGGGTTGGTTGCTTCAGGGGTAAAGATGATATCAAGCTGTTTCCGTTTGTTGACAGGAATGCAAAATTCTATAAAATGTGGCTGTTTTAGAGTTGCCATGGTGAAATTGTGGAGGAGAACGTATGGCCCGCAGTTCACAGAGAAATCAGCGTCAGTGATATTATGGGTGTTGTAGGAGGAGGGGTAAAAGTGAAAGCGGAGGAAATGCCTCTGAGAAGTGTCTGAGATGGGGACTGTGTATGTGGATTTTGATGTGAATAGACGAGCTGTCTCGTAGAGAGATTCAGAGGACTGAAATGGTTCAGACGCTTTTGCCTCGGTGCTGGTCGAGGGAGTGATATGAAATGCATAATCTCCAACAAATTGACGTCCGTCCTGTGACAGAATTGTTTGTGAGGAGCCACAATTGAGAAGAATTTCGTCCTGATCTACTGCATGACTGCAAGTACAAATTGAGAAGGCAATGAATGCAGAGAAGAGGAGGGCGAGAATGGTGGGCATAGAGAGGGGTGGTGCAGACCTTTGGATCGAAGTGGAGTCCATACTTGTCAGTGTTCCTTTGAATTCTGATGAAGTTTTTCTACGCAAACTGAAGAGCAGTTTCTTAACAAGTGATTTACATGGAAATTTTAGTCTGATGGAGAAGATAAAGAATCTTTTCTAAAGGTGTCAGATATTCCAGATAAAATAAAATAAATATTAAACAATGTTGTTTTTTCTAATGTTAAAATTGATTGAGTGGTAAATTTGAGTTGAAAGTAGGAAAATTGAGAAAATTTGTTATCATAGTTTTTATCTGGTATCTATAAAATGGTAAACGTTTGTATTTGTGTTCAAAAGTATTTTCTTATATGTGTGTTTAAATTTGTGTGAAAAAATAATTAAATGTATATTTATTAATTATTTGTTTTAAGTATATAATTGTATAGATGAGTAGTATGGCTCTAAATTATAATTATTGTATATTCTTATTAAAAGATATATATAATTTTTTTTTATATTTTTAATATTTATGTCATTTTATTATTTTACTTATTTTTTTAGGTGGATGATAAATTAAGTAAATTTGTAATCTTTTATTTTTCTTTTGTGAATTAACTTTGTTTGAAAGGTGAAATCTTTATAATGTTATAAGTTTTTAATGTTTTTGTTTTAATTTATGTCATATTTAATTTAGACATTAATATAATAGTAGAAATCTCATATTTAAAAAGAACTTTTATTTTAAAGCATATACTTAGTTGAATTTAGCAAGATTTGTACATTATAGGGTTTCATCATTTCTATTTTAGAAATCAACATTGATTTGAAAGTAAGGTCATTAAATCCCCACAGATTTCATTCTCTCAATTTCATATTTTTTATAAAATTTAAAACTTTGTCAAAAACTTCCAATTACAAAAAAACAAAGAGAATGGAAAAAAAAAATCAAAGCAAACAAATCACAAATAAAAGAAAAGTTAAGGGTTTTCATTGCACTTGTGATCAAACTTTATATAAAGAGGTTAATTCATAATCCTGGAGTCCTAAAACATTGCTCCCATGAAAAAATCCCTCACTTTATAATTTGATACCATATTTATCCCACATAAAATATTTTAATATTACTGAATTTAGTGTGTTTCAAGAGTTTTATTGTTTTATTGTTTTTAGTTCTTGCTACATTTTATTTCTTCTCTTCATTCCAATGTTCTATTTTTTGCATTTATGTTTTAGAGCAAGAATTTAATTATGTTTTGCAAATGTTTGTAAACATATGAAATTTTGAATAAACGAATTACAAGTTTTGATTTCATTTGATTGTATACAACTGTAAATTGGCACATTGCATCTTAATTTGATGAAAATCATAGTCTTTAAATTACATGTCAACTACCCTCTCCAACTTCATTCTTGTGTTGCCTTATATGTCATCCTTTCCATTTTCATTATGGTTCATGTTAAAACCCTTATTTCTTGTATGGCATTTTACATTTTGAACATTTCCTATGCACATTTTCATTATGATCCAAATTAAACCCTATATTTCTTCCATGCCATTTTATATTTTGAATCATTTCTTATGTGTAAAAGTTGTTGAAGCTATTTTGACACCAAAATAAAGTAAAATTGTACAGACTACCAATATATTTTCCTTATACATAAATACACATATATTCATATAATTTGAGAAAAAAAAAAACATAATTAGTATTTAAAAATGTTCCTACATAAAAAATAAATACCTTTAATCTTATAATATACATTATACTCTAGCTCAAATATAATACTATTAAAATTAATTAATTAATTCAAAGAAATTCATAACTTCACAACTATTTAATTTCTATTATCTAAATTAAATAAAAATATAACTTAAATAACTATAAAATTGAACATCAAAATCATAAATAAATTAAATATATTGACATTATCATGTCCTTGAAAATTTTAAATTAGAAACTAATTTGATATTTATATATTCTAACAATAATTAAGACAATCTATATTTGACTACGAAAAAGAATACAACCGTCAACACAAACAAAATACATTAAATTAATATTATTATAAATATTATGATTCATCCCTCTTTTCCTTCAAATGTCTTTTAACTATATGATCCTCGATTAAATTATTAACTCCTCTGTCCTTACATAAACTTCAAGTCATAAGAAAAACAAAAGTATGAGGTTAAAATTGTCTCCTACCTTACAAATTTCTCTATCCAATTGACTATAGTATAGAGATTCTTTTGAAAATATGATGAACTAGTGCATGCCTTGGAAAAAGCGTGGAAGAAATAATTATACAATTAGAAAGGAGATTGTGATAGGAGGATGCTTTATCTTTATCTTTATCTTTAATAAAATCAGCCATTACAGTCTCTCCCTTATTCCGAGGGAATATTCAATTATATACAGTTTTAGGTGTCAAGTCAAACATAGACTTCTAGTCCAACTTGGCAATGTCTATTTAGAGTTAAACAGATACTTCTAATTCAAATTGACTGTAAATATTAATTTATTAAATTGAAAATCATGTCATATACTAATTGTAGTCAAACATTGGTGGTGTATCACAACCCATGTACAATAATTAAGTAATTAAGAAATTTGTGGTGCTTATTTAAAGAACGAAATTATTGTTTCTATTTTTATTGACATGTCTTGATATAGGGGAGAGGACCTAGTACCTAAGCATGTTTCAATAGTTGTGATAGTATTTGTTTATATAATGTCCAATATTTTTATCAATATTTGTTTAAAGTTGTTAGTGTTGATGATGACTACCCATAATTAAACGAAATGTATTTCTTTGATCTAAAAAGCAACCAATCATGTGATTCCACATCAGCGCTCAATAAAACATGTTGTGAATGCACAAGTATTGGTCTCACTTTTTTTTTGGGCCATTTGAACACCTTGACAAAAAGCATGCTTATGTAGCATCATATTTGGTGATGTGGCCTTGAAACTTTAGTTATAAATAGGGGACTTGCCAAGTAAGTTGTTGCAAAAAATTGGAAGTGATTTGAAATTTCCATGTAGGATAATTAGAAGAGCGAAATTAGGGTGCTCAACTACTGGGTTCTCTCCCCTATTAGAGATGGAATTGTTGAATTGCTTTTGATTTGGGTTATCTCCCCTATTCTCAACCTATCTTTGTTTTATTTTATGTCATATTTAATTTAGACATTATTATAATATTAGAGATCTCATACTTAAAAGAATTTAGATTTTAAAGCAAGAATTTAGTTGTATTTAGCAAGATTTGTACATTGTAGGGTTTCAACATTTCTATTTTAGAAATCAATATTGATTTGAAAGAAAGGTTAATAAATTCCCCAAGTTTTCAGTCTCTCAATGTCATTTTTTGATAAAATTAAAAACTTTGCCAAAAGCTTGCAATTACAAAAAAAACAAAGAGAATGGAAACAAAAATCAAAACAAACAAATCACAAATAAAAAAGGAGTTAAGGGTTCTCATTCCACTTGTGATCAAACTTTATATAAAGAGGTTGATTGATATTCCCAGAGTTCTAACACATAAAATCCCATGAAAAAATCCCTCACTTTATAATTTGATATTAAGGGTATCCCACATAAAATAATTTTCCTAATAATTTTATGTATAATATTAATGAATTTAGTGTATTTCAAGAGTTTTATTGTTTTTCTTATAAGGATGTACATTGGTTGGTTGCGAGGTCTTTAAGTCTACCAAGTTTTTAGTTCCTCGCTACATTTTATTTCTTCTCTTCATTCCAATGTTCTATATTTTGCATTTATCTTTTAGAGCAATAATTTAATTATGTTTTGTATGTTTTGCAAATGTTTGTAAACATATAAAACTTTGAATAAATGAATTACAAGTTTTGATTTTATTAGATTGCATAGAACTGTAAATTGACACATTGCATCTTAATTTGGTGAAAATCATAGTCTCTCAATTACATGTCAACTATCCTCTCCAACTTCATTCTTGTGTCAAGCATTGTATGTCATCCTTTCCATTTTCATTATGGTTCATGTTAAACCCCTTATTTCTTGTATGATATTATACATTTTGAATATTTCCTATGTACATTTTCATTATGGTCCAAATTAAACTGCATATTTCTTGTATGACATTTTATATTTTGAATTATTCCTTATGTGTAAAAGTTGTTGAAGCTATTTTGAACACCAAAATAAAGTAAACTTGGACAAACTACAAGTATATTTTCCTTATACATAAATACACATATATTCATATAATTTAAAACAAAAACAAAAAATAAAAACATAAATTACTATTTTAAAATATTTTTACATAAAAAATAAATACCTTTAATCTTATAATATACATTATACTCTAGCTCAAATATAATACTATTAAAATTAATTAATTAATTCAAAGAAATTCCTAACTTCACAACTATTTAATTTTTATTATCTAAATTAAATAAATTCACCACAATAAAATTCACTATCATGACAAATTCACCACAAGGAAAATCCACCACCAGCAATAATGGCTTTTAATATATATTTTTAAGACTTTGAAATTTTTTGTTATTAATGTTGTGAAAATTCTTGAAAATATATATTAAAAATGTTAATACTATGAATTTTTTCGGGCAATGAATTGGTGGTGGTGAATTTTCCTTGCAGTAAATATCATGACAGTGAATTTTCAAACGATAAATTACTGGTTGTGAATTTTCCTAAAACCATATATTCTAATTATAATTAAGATAATTTACATTTGAATACGGAAAGAATACAATGATCAACACAAACAAAAGACAATAAATTAGTATTATTATAAATATACAATAAATTAGTATTATCATAAATATTATGATTCATCCATCTTTTCCTTCAAAAGTCTTTAACTATCTAATCTTCAATTAAATTATTAACTCCTCCAATTTCTAAGTTGGATTTTCTTGTCCTTACATAAACTTCATGTCATAAAAAAAAAGTGAGGATAAAATTGTCTCCTACCTTACAAATTTCTCTGTCCAATTGACTATAGGAAGAGTACAGAGATTCTTTTCAAAAGATAATGCATAATTGATAATGCATGCCTTGGAAAAAGCGTGGAAGAAATAATTGTACAATAACAAAGGCAATTGGGAAAGGTGGATGCTTTTACTTATCTTTTTAATAAAAGCACCCATCACGGGTCTCTCCCTTATTTCGAGGGAATATTGAATTATATACAGTCAAATATAGACTTCTAAGTCAAATTAATTTATTAAATAGAAAATCATGTTATATACTAATTGTGGGGGCAAAGGCTAGGCGCCGGCTAACTCCTAGACAAAACGCACCTATGCACATACAAAAACGCATAAAAACATGCATTGAAACATGCATACCATGATGGGTGATGTAGCATGCATGGTGCCAGCGCAAATAGCAAGTGGAAATTACGGAGGCTGCCTCGGGAGTAAACGCCGTTATTTAACACCAAATTACCCCACGATCGTATACCCGTGGGACACTGTCAAGATGGAGAACTGGATTTTCACAAACAACTCCTCCCCATCCTTATTCTTATTTTTTACCTTAGGTTTTATATAAAATTTAAATGAAATTTATTCCCCATCCTTAATTCTTATTTTTTACCTTAGGTTTTATATAAAATTTAAATGAAATTTATTTAGAAAATAAGATTATATTTTATTTTATTTTTTATTAAATATATATTATAT
This sequence comes from Sequoia sempervirens, assembly GCA_007258455.2. Taxonomy (NCBI): domain Eukaryota; kingdom Viridiplantae; phylum Streptophyta; class Pinopsida; order Cupressales; family Cupressaceae; genus Sequoia; species Sequoia sempervirens. Next base: position 76,962,817 of record VDFB02026320.1, read on the forward strand.
TATATTTTATATTTTATTAAATATATATTATATTTATTATTATTATTTTTAAATTTGAATATTTAATCATAATTTTAAAATTATAAAATACTTTAAATATTAATAAAATTAATAAAAATTTAAAATTTTATTTTAATGTAAAGTGCATAAAATATTTAGTATTAAAAATATTTAAATTTTTTAAAAATGTTTCTATTAAATTAATTTAAATATTAAAAATTTCATATCTTTAATATATCTTTAATATATATTAATACTAATTTTTTTAATAAAAATAAGTTTAAAATTTAATATTTAGTATTTAGTTAAAAAATATTTAAATTTTAAAAAAGTTTAAATTTTAGATTTTTATTTAGTATATAAAAAATATTTAAATTTAAAATTTAAAGATTTATGTAAGATTTACCTAACTCATTTTAAACTTAGGTAAATTTTTAAATTTTAATCTTTAAATGTAAACTTTTACCTAAGTTTAAAACTTAAAGATTTACAAGTTTAAAATGGGTTAGGTAAATCTTTAATACTTACATAAATCTTTAAATTTTAATATTTTTTATACTAAATATTTTACATTAAAATAAATCTTTAAAATGAATTAGGTAAATCTTTAAATTTAAACTTTTTTAAAAATTTAAATATTTTTTATACTAAATATTAAATATTAAATTTTAAACTTATTTTTATCAAAAAGAATTTAATATTAATATATATTAAAGATATGAAAATTTTTATATTTAAATTAATTTAATAGAAACACTTTTTAAAAAATTAAATATTTTTTATACTTAATATTTAAATTAAAATAAAATTTTAAATCTTTATTAATTTTATTAACATTTTAATAATTTTAAAATTATGATTAAATATTGAAATTTAAAAACAAATAAATATAATATATATTTAATAAAAAATAAAATAAAATATAATCTTATTTTTAAAATAAATTTCATTTAAATTTTATACAAAACCCAAGCCAAAATATAAGAATGAGGAGGGAGTCGTTTGCACTTTGCAGGGAGTTTAAAGCGAGAAAATCCAGGAAATCCTCCCTAACGTACGAACATCGTGCGGTGCATTCTGTTGCCTCTATATCCATTGCCAATTTGTATGGCGTTCAGTGAATGTCCGTGAAAGTTGTTCCGATTTGGGGGAGACATGTTTTATGTGCAAATGGGCAAATCAGCAAATACAATAACTTAGATATTTTACATGTTAACAAGTGTTACTAGGTAGTTTTTAGTGTTTCTTGTGATTTGAATGGTCTGGGCTTTTTTCATACTATTCTCTTTTATAACATCTAATGTATTCTAACCTACAATTTTACAAAACAGTTGGATGTAATTTCAACATTTTTTATTTAGACAATAAAAACGTAATGTAAGGCGCCTTCAAAATTTATAACAATTGTTAGATACACTAAAAAAAATAAATGCACAAAATAATTGCATGTCGGAAAACACAATATGGGTTTTATGTTACTTCATTTTGGATGTTCAAAGCTAAATGGTGGAGAGCACAAGGAGTTGCATTTTGGGGATACATAAAACTAACCAAATTGAGTTGAGGGGTAACTAACCAATTGGGTTGTGTGTTTACAATTTTAAAACAGTAAGTGGGTTTCAAGTTTCATAACACCCAGTGTTTTCCAACCTGTTGTTTTACATAACATTATGAATGTAATAAAAAAGTTGTATTATTTACACATTAATAATGTAATGAAATTTACCACAACTATTAGTTAGAGTAAAAATTGTATTTCATTTTCGTCATATGATCGAAAAATAAAGGAAAAACATAATTGGAGGTTGGAAAACACTATGTTAGTTATTAGTTAGTTCATTGTGCTTGTTCAAAGCTCAATGGCAAAGAGGTCAGGGAGGATTTATAGGTAGGGAATACACAAAACTAACGAAATTGAGTTGAGGGCTCACTCAATAGGGAATTTACATGTAGTGGGTTTTACAATAGTATGTGGGTTGCATGTTTCATAACACGCAATGTTTTCCAACCTACAATTTTATAAAAGAGTAAGAATGTAATGAAAAACTTTTGTTATTTACATAATAAGAATGTAATGAAATTCACTTTCAAAATTTATAACAATTATGTTTCAATTTCTTCATATGTTCGAAAAATAAATGCAAGATATAATTGCATGTTGGAAAATACAATGGGTTAAATGAGTAATTCTTTGTTTTATAGGGGGTCACCCCTTGGGTGGAGTCCATACTTTTTAGTGTTCCTTTGAATTTTGATGAAGTTTTTCTATGAAACTTGGAGACCAATTTTTTAACGTTGATTTACATGAAAATTATAGGTCTGGTGGAGAAGACAAAGAATATTTTTTAAAGGTGTCAGACATTCGAGATAAAATAAAATAAATATTAAACAATGTTGTTTTTTCTAATGTTAAAATTGTTTTTTTTTTTTTTAAGAAAATTAAATTTCGATATAAGGGAGACATGGTAAATTTGATTTGAAAGGAGGGAAAATGAGAAACCTTGTAATCATAAGTTTTATATGGTAGTGCATAAAATGTTAAATGTTTGTATTTGTGTTAGAAAGTATTTTCTTATGTTTGTTTGTGTTTAAATTTGTGTGAAAAAGGTAATTAAATGTGTATTTATTAATTATGTGTTTTAAGTATATAATTGTATAGTGGAGTAGTATGTGTTTTAATTATAATTATTTTATTCTCTCTATATATAATATTTTTTTAATATTTTTATTATTTTATGTTATTTTATTATTATTATTATTTTTAGGTGGAAGATAAATTAAGTAAATTTCTAATGTTTTATTTTTTCTTTTGTAAATCAATTTTGTTTGAAAGGTCAAATCTTTACATGCTATAAGTTTTTTAATATCTTTGTTTTATTTTATGTCATACTTAATTTAGACATTATTATACAATTAGAGATCTTTAATATATTTGTTTTTAAGATATTAGTATTTTACAAGATCTGTATATTGTAAGGTTTCACCATTTATATATTTTAGAAATTAACATTGATTTGAAGGCAAGGTCATTAAATCCCCCAAGTTTTCACTCTCACAATGCCATTTTTTGATAAAATTAAAAACTTTTTCAAAAGCTTGCAATTACAAAAAGGTAAGGAGAATGAAAACAAAAATCAAAGCAAACAATCACAAATAAAAGAGAAGATAAGGGTTCTCATTGGACTTGTGATCAAACTCTATATAAACACGTTGATTCATAATCCTAGAGTCCTGGAACATTGCTCCCATGAAAAATTCCCACTTTATACTTTGATACCATATTTATTCCACATAAAATATTTTTCCTAATAATTTTATGCATAATATTAATGAATTTAGTGTGTTTCAAGAGTTTTATTGTTTCCCTTATAGGAATGGATATTGGTTGGATGTGAGGTCTTTAAGCCTACCAAATTTTTAGTTTCTCGCTACATTTTATTTCCTCTCAAAATTCCAATGTTATATTGTTTGCATTTAGTTTGTAGAGCATGAGTTTAATTATGATTTGCATGCCTTTGATATAAAAAGTAGCAAAACTAGGGTGCATGAATTTAGTTATGTTTTGTATTTTTTCTAAATGTTTGTAAACATATAAAATTTTGAATAAATGAATTACAAGCTTTGATTTTATTTGATTGCATAGAACTAAATTACTGTGTAAATTGACACATTGCATCTTAATTTGATGCAACTCATAGTCTCTCAATTACATGTCAGCTATTCTCTCCAACTTTATTCTTGTATTGCATTATATGTCATCCTTTCCATTTTCAATATGGTTCACATTAAACCCCTTATTTCTTGTATGACATTTTACATTTTGAACATTTTGTATGTGCATTTTCATTATGATCCACATTAAGCCTCATATTTCTTGTATGTCATTTTATATTTTGAATCATTCCTTATGTGTAAAAGTTGGTGAAGCTATCTTGAACACCACAATAAAGTAGACTTGGACAAACTACTAGTATATTTTCCTTATACATAAATACACATATATTCATATAATTTCAAATAATTTGAAACAAGAACAACAAATAAAAAACATAATTATTATTTTAAAATATTTTTACATAAAAAATAATATCTTTAATCTTATAATATACATTATACTCTAATTCAAATATAATAGTATTAAAATTAATTAATTAAAAAAATCATAATTTCACAATTATGTAATTTTTATTATCAAAATTAAATAGATTAAATTAAAAAATAACTTAAATAACTATAAAATTGAACATTAAAATTATAAATTAAAATTATGAATAAATTAAATAAACTTACATTATCATATTCTACAAAATTTTAAATTAAAAATAATTTGATATTTATGTATTTAGTTACATTTAATTATAATTAAGACAATCTACTTTTAAATCAACACAAACAAAAGACAATAAGTTAATATTATCATAGAGTCTTTTAACTATCTCATCCTCGATTAAATTATACATTCCTCACTTTTCTAAGTTGGATTTTTTACATAAACTTTAAGTCACAAATGAAAAAGTATGAGGTTAATAGAGATTCTTTTCAAAAGGTGATGAAATAGTGCATGCCTTGGAAAAAGCGTGGAAGAAATGGGTCTACAAATAGAAAGGAGATTGTGATAGGTGGATGCTTTAATAAAATCAGCCATTACACTTTGTCCCTTATTCCAAGGGAATATTCAAATATACACAGTTTTAGAAGTCCAGTCAAACATAGACTTCTAATCCAAGTTGGCAATCTCTATTTAGAGTCAAACACAGACTTCCAATTCAAATTGACTATTACTATTAATTAAATAAATTGAAAACCATGTTATATATTAATTGTAGTCAAACATTTATGGTGTATAGAACCTTGGGCTTAAATTTGATGGTTGTATGATCGTATTTAGATATTTTTGTCATAAAATACATTCAAAATTTTAAGAAGATTGTATTAGATGAAAGGAGAGATTTTGGATAGACTGTCAAAATTTATATAGAATTATAACGATATATATATTTGATTTATATATAATTTTACTTACACCAAGGTATATCATAATGTTTTAAGGGCACCTTTGAATAGATAACCATCATTAAAAAATTTGTTGACAAGCAAGGTCAACCATCAAATTTAAGACCTGAATTAGAACCCATGTACAACAATTAAGTAATTAAGAAGTTTGTGGTCGTTACTAAAAGAAATAAAAGAGATTCTGCATATCACATGATAATGATAAGATAAAATTATCGTTTCTTTTTCTATTGACATGTCTTGATCTATTAGAGATAGAATTTGTTGAATTGCTTTCTAAGTTTTGTATCTAAGTGGTCTTTAAAAATAAAACTAAAACAATCAAGAAAAGTTAGAAATATGTTGCAAAGGTTAATTAAAGAGAGACACAGTCAAATGATAATTAAAGTTCCAAATATAATTGCAATTTTATCATTACATTTGAGCATGAATATAAATGGAGGAGCATTTGAAATTTGTTGTGCACATGTCTGCGGACACACTAGTGTGCTTCAATGTAGACACTCCAATTCTCTTGGATTGCAAGGTTCAGAAGAATACCTTTCGCAAGGTCTTAGATCAACATCTTAAGTGCATCATGCTCAACATCGACCCTTTGACTATGGTGGCTGTGAAAATGGTGCTTAGGAAGGGGCACTTGGCATACCATGAGACCTTCAGAGCGAACACACAAATTGTTTCGAGTTTCTTGGCGTCTCTACTTGACATTGACATGGCTAAGGCAGAAGCAAAGGCTCTGGTTTACAAGTTGTTCAAGAAGGAATTGTTGGGTGGTTTGGATGAGGCTCTTTAGGCAGCGATACTTGGCTCAAGTGCCCCACGTCCATGCGACCTGGCTTTGATAAAAATCTTGGGTGAATTCATTAAATACTACCCTCCTATTAGATTTAAAGGTTATGGCCTTGGTTAGGAATAAGATGATTACGATGGTCGGGGAAAATTTTCTTAAGAAGGTGATGCAGTTGGAGGTTGTGAGTGACTTTGAATGGGTTCCAGAGTTCGACGCCTTCACCAAAGCTAATGGCTTCCTGTAAGTGTTGGGTGGCCTTCCAGTTTGTGCTGGTTATCGTCCAATTGTAACATGTTTGGCTTAGGTATTTTTCTGTTAATTGTTATGGTTTGGGTGGTGGTTGATATGTCTCAACATAATGTTGGACTTGCAAATGTTCAAAGGCAATGGTTATGTCTAGGAGGGTTTTTTCTATGGGGGTTTGGTTTTGTGTTATGGTCTGGTGTGTTGGAGTTGGTTGGTCTTTGATGGGTGGTAGTTTTTGGTCATAGTTTTTGGTGACTGTTATGCTCGGATCATGTTGAGCAGATGCTTGCAATCCTTTTTACAAATTAATATAATACTCTATTACGAACCCAAAAAAAAAGTGACTATAATATAATAAAAAAATTGAATTCAATAATGTTGGCCCACAATCCTTTACATACAAAATAATGTCATTTATGAAATGAGAAAAGAAATAGAATCAAAAGGCATATGAAATTAATTTTTTTATATTAAGTATAGAGTAAACAAAAGATAAAGACCAAAAGAGTATCAGATCCAACTATATATCAGTCACAATCCCCTCTGTATATTGCAAAAAGTGATTCCCCCATTTACAAAAATACCCAGCCTAGATAATAACATCACATAAGCCCCACCTATAAAATTATTTACAAAATAACAAAATGGATCACCATCAAAGTATCAGAGTAGCAAACTTCCAAGGTAAACCTACAATAGAGTATCGCTAATACAACAAAATATAGTGTTAGACCGTATACAAGCTAGCATTATACAACACTTATGATTATTATAAAAATAGAAAGGATATTGTAACATCTAGAAAATTCAGAAGAAAAGGTTAAAAGCACACACTCAATGTGATCTGAGCTCTAATGCAATCTAAGCTAAGCAACAAAGAACAGAGGAAATCCAAAACATAAATAAATTGAACAATCTCACCCAATATGTACGTATTTCCATGTATAATCTCGATTGCCCTTCTCCATTTTGCTGTTGTAGTATAATTGCCCTCAAATTTCTCGTATGAAAGTATAGCCTATTATAGTGATTTAGCAAAACATCGAAGATTCAAGATAGTTGGTCCAAAAAATCATAAGATTTCAAGAGAGATTGAAATGATGAAGGACAGATCAATTTATAGAAAATTGATCATTTGAACGACAGGTCAGGATCAAAAGATCAACAAATGGTTGAGATCAACAGATTAGTCATGCATTATGATAATAGTTAGTAATGACATGAGTGATATAAATTAGAAATAGAAATAAAGATTAAATAAATTATTTAATCTTCGAGTTTGGTATTCGAAAACAAAAGAATAGTCTTTGCATGACAAAGATAAAGATGGATTAAAACAACTCTCTATTTGAATGCATGCACAAGATTTAATTAATTAAATAGGAATATTTAATTAATATGCATGTACACGCAATTGAGTTAGAACTGGACGATTGACTAGTTCTGACAGAGAGATTACTCATGCAAGCAACTCAGATATTAAATCCTAAGTTAATTGGGCAATTTAAATAGATGTCGAGTCGAGTAAAAGTGAATACTTAGATAACTCACATAATTATCTAAATATAGAGGAATGCGCTAAAATAGGATTTATGACTTAAATAATTCATTTAATTCAAGATTTGATATTTGAAGAGTAAGTAAATAAATAAGATTTATTTAATTAAATGACGAAAGGGTTAAATGAATAATTAAATAAATTGATTTATTTAACTATAGTTGAAGTATGATAAAGAGTAAATTAAATAAGAATTTATTTAATCGAAGAAGAAGGATAAGGTTAATTAGTAACATAATTAAATAAAATAGCATTTATTTAATTAATCAGATTGAATAAAGAAAAGTGTGAATTAATTAAATAATTAAGATTATTTAATAAATAGAAGAAATGAAGACTTTAGTGAACAATTAAATAATTGACATTATTTAATCATGAACATGAAGAATAAGAATTATGAAGAATATAGAAGTTGCAGGCTTAGACCAAATTTTGGTGTCTACATTTGCCCCTCTTTGATACAATGTCATTTTGGCGTTGTGTCAAAGAAAATTGATAAAAATATGCCCCAGTCATGCCTCGGTGTAAACAGGTGAAGGTATGCCCCTTGGGAAAATTGACAAATTTGTGAAAAATTTCAAAAAAGTTTGGAAATAATCCTGATTAATCCATTGGATAGCCAGAAATGCAGTGGAGTTGATGAAATTGAAGTTGGAAATGTTAAGGACGAGTATGGGTTGATTGAAATTGGAAATTGATGCGGCCAATAGAAAGGAATGCCACCAAAACCCTAGGTATAAATAGAAAATGGGGTAAAAACCTATATATTTTTACCCACATAGCTTTGAGATTTGAGATTTTCCTTTGCACCCTTAGTGAATATGTCTCTTGTTCCGCACACCCACCATCGAGCATACATGATCTAGACCTTCAGGTGGCTAGCAAATGTGGACCCCCCGATATGTACCTTCATCTCGACTTTTTGATTTTCAATTTTCATGCATTTTTATGCATTAAATTAATTTTTTTCTTATGCGTCATTTTATTGAAAATTTGCATGTGACTGCGTAATCAACGCATTTGGATGCAGATCAACACATTTGTAAAATCACACATATGGTTAGCGTAGGGTTTTTGTGGTTCAACGCATTTGTACTTTCATTCGATGCATTTGTGAAATAGAAATGCATTTGCATGTAATCTAGACGCATTTGTTTTATTTTCAACACGTGCAAACTTTTGAACACATTTGATATTTTATCAACGCATTGGCATTTAAACAGGGGTGTTGTATGTGTAGATAGATAGAGGCGCACTTATTTTTTGACGCATTTGTGATTTCTACACGCATTTGCATTTGAAAGTGACGCATGTGAGAAATAATGACACATTTGTAAAATTGAATTGCGCATTGGATTTTCTGCAACGCAATTGCAAAAGAATGACACATTTGCAAAATAATGATGCATTTGAATAGCTTTTGATTTAGTCATTTTGCACTAGGATAGGTGATTGATGCTGACATGAGGCATGCATAATGCCATTGCAGGTTGTTTTGGACACTGTGTATACGGGAGAGTCGAGACCTATGACTTTTCACTTTTGAGATAGCTTGCGGAGTGTAGAGAGATGATTCTTATGGCATTTAGGTCTTCTACATGTGACAAACATGCCCACTATTCAGGAAAACTGAGATTTGCTAACAACATTGTGTGAGCGGTGGCACTCAGAGACTTCCTCATCTCACCTGCCTATTGGAGAGGCGACATTCACCTTAGAGTATGTCTATAGGATTTTGATACTTCCAATCAAAGCTATGAGGGTGAGGTACGATACCCAGAGGGGTATCACTGAGATGTGTAGATAGTACCCTCACGCCAATATTAGACAGTTAGGTTTGGATCATTATGAGATTAGGTGGCGTGTATTGGCACAGAGGTATAGGCAATTGGACTATCTATTGTGTACATTGATAGGTGGGATAGTGCTTCCTGACGTCAAGGTCATGGTTTTCCTGTCGGTTGGGGGGAGATGTTGGTAGGTATGTTGGAGCGATGAGAGGTATATGCTTGGGGTCCCTGTTTGCTTGACATGTTATACTTTCATTTGCATGATATAGCCTATAGAGAGGCTCAGTCTATGAGTTGTGGTACCATGCTCCTGATGGTATGGGCGTGGGAACACATTGCCATTTTTTGGCCATCGGTTACAATCAATGTATAGCATGAAGCCCCTTATGCCTTCCGTCATGCAGGGGCTAACACTCAACACCACATGGGAGATACTGGGCATTTCAAACATGCCATTAACACTATGGTGCAGTTTACATAGAGATCGTACTTGGGATGTGCAGAGTGGTCAGATGAGGATGAGCATTTTCCTTTTTGTTGCTAGACACAGTACCCGATTGGGCGGACTGTTTCACATGTCCATATTATTGAGCGACATTTGAGAGATCATGTATTGTGACAGTTTGGAGAGGTACAGGATGTGCCAAGAGGACGGGCCGAGTTCGCGAGGTCCTTGCGAGAGATCCCCTTGTGGGGTCCAGAGATTCTAGTGGCTACTGTTGAGGCAAATATTGGTGCATTGTAGGTAGTTCCATGGGCATGGAGAGATGGTGCGACAGACCTAGGTACCACAGAGGCTTACGATCAGTGGTGGGCTGTGCATAGGTTGATTCCCCTTACAGATCCATATCAACTTGCGCTAATAGAGTGGCGAGGGACAAAACCGCTCGACAGGCATGGCAAAGGAAGAGGTCGGAGAGGTGGAAGGGGTCATGGTGATAATGGAGATGGTGGTGGAGGTGGTCAGTGAGGTGGTAGGAGAGGGAGGCGTGGATACAGGGGATAAGGGCCACCATTATCACCCATCCATGAGGAGGGACAGGGAGAGGAGGATGTACACATGCCAAATATTGGCAGAGGTGGGGAGGAGGTGCATGTTGAGATTGGCAGAGAGGAGGAGCATCTCACAGAGGAGGCCATTCCAGATGTTCCTATAGAGGAGAAGGTAAATATAAAAGAGGCAGAGATTGACGCCTTGGGCCTACTTGGTGCCTATCAGGATGATGATCATAAGCGGGAGATTCGAGATAGGATTTTAGAGTAGTTGAAGGATGAGGATGATGGTGTACAGAGGGTGAGATAGGTTGACATAGGGGAAGTTGATCCCGATACTGCTACACTTCGTGCCTAGATTGCATCCTTGGAGGAGTAGATGAGGGTGATGATGTCTGAGAGAGATTTGTTACAGATGGAGAGGGACAAATCAGTCATGGAAAGAGATCAAGCCATAGCTCGGAGGTAGGAGACTGAGTAGAGACTCACAGAGATTATATCTCTATGTACCGGGCTGATAACTGCATTTGCTAGAGAGTTATTCAGAGCTAGGGAGAGGGCCACTTATTACAAAGATTTATATGAGGCAGTAGTTCCTCCAAAGAGACGAGCCCCTTGATTTTCAGAGGCATGCAGTGAGATGTCCCAAACTAGGACACACTCCAGGACAATTAGCATAGAGGGTGTTGAGCAGATGTAGAGATGGTCCATATGACAGGCCCCATTCAGGTCACAGGTCATCAGGTTCTTGGCATCAGTCACTGCACACTCTAGTCATGATAGCAATGGCAGTTCAGGATAGGAACATTTCTGGATATGTACTGAGACATTGTATTGTGATTATATGGCTTGTGGGCTTCCATATTTATGATACATTATAACATTGTGATGTGACACTTTTGAGGGATATATATGATTTTGGCAGTGGTTCTCATGATATGCAGTTCTATTTTTTTGATTATGTAGTCGTTTATTTATATATGTCATGTTTATATGAGATGCCTATGTGATGGATGATCATATCTACTCTATGATGTGTTTATGCAACTTATGATGTGATGTTGATTCTATGTGATGATGTATGTTGAATATTTATGATATCGATGGATGTTATGTATGCAATGTATAATTATGAGATGCAATGTGATGTTATATGTACAATGCTTTCTACATGTGATTGTATACAAATGTAATGTGATGCATGTATTTACAATTTGTTATGTACATGGAATGCTTATGATATGTATTGTATGATGATGAATGTCTATTATGCCATGATATCCTAGATATGATAAATTCCTATATGTTTGTATTTTTCTAACATGTATGTGTATATGCAGGATGATTTATATTTTTGTGTGTCACATGACTCCATCATAATGCAAGAAAGAAGAACTATTAGTGCAGAAAGAAAGATCGAGAAATAATAAAATAAATGAAATGGATGTTAGTATTAGCAACCTTTGATGTTTCTCTGTATCACAAAAGGTGTTTCACTTTATCATCATTGGGCAGGACTAATACAAATGGATGAAAACACCATGATATGACATAGATCACGGTGTGCAAGGTCATCCACTTGCTAACAACAGATAGTCGCAGACAAGGATTGTCGTTAACTCATACTAAGGGCACAATTGCCCTAGTCTTTTTGTCAAGACAAACCACAGACAAAAAAAAAAAAGACATGTCACAAGATGTCATCGCTCCTCTAAATCCTTCATGGGACATCCTTGAGGAAACTAGTAACATGACTCAAAATCAAATTTAAAAGACAGTCGACAAACAATAGTCAAAGAAAATAGAATTTTGATACATCGTTGCTTCTCTAAATCCTTCATGGGACATCCTTGAGGAAGCTAGTAACATAATTCCCGTCATAAAGTCAAGTGAAATGATAAGATAAATAAGCCATAAAGTCAATAAGCCAGTAAAATATTTGCCAAAACTTGATCTGTTTGTTTGATTTGTGTTGATTGATAAAAGTATTGATTGATAAAGCCCGATTTCAGGAGATACACATACCAGATAATACTTTAAGTCTGGTTTCGATGTTATGACTATCTGTATAAGGCATGACAAAGCTTGGTTTCAGAAAGACATGTATTTTATAAGACATTGAGTCAGATGTCGTTGATATGATAACCTATATAAGGCTATGTTGATTTGATTAACAATGTCAATATGTAGGAAGGACTCATCTTATATAAGACATAGACTATTTTTCTAATATCAATATTCAGGAAGGACTCGTCCTGAATAAGACAAAATTTGATTGTGTTGTTGATGTCTATCTCCAGGAAGGACACATCCTGTAGTAGACATTAGTTGATTTTTTTTTATTGTTTCCTTGGAAATTTGTTTGATTTGACTTAGAGACATTGCTGACTTGTTCACTAGATTGATGCATGACTTGATATGATGTGTGGATAATTGACTGTGTATGATGACAAACCCTAAAGGACTAACCTAGTGTAGCCTGGAGGGCTCATCGCTTGATGGCCTTGCCTACGTTATACATGCGAAGACCTCGTAGTTCGACTTGACGTTGACTGACAAGACTGACAAAAAATAAAAGACGTGTGTGATAATGAATGTGACAAACCCTAATGGACTGACCTAGTGTGACCTTGGGGGCTCATTGTTGGATAGCCTTGCCTACATTATACATGCAGATACCTCGTAGTTCGACATGACCAATGACCTTGTCATATAGACATATGGATTAAGTCATGATTTTATACAGAAAAACCTAAACAAACTGACCTAATGCCTCAGGGGCACATCAATAGATGGCCTTGCCTACTTCCAGTTGCAGAGGCAACGTAGTTCGACAAATGACAAAGATTGAAAAATGCGACTGACTCTAACTTTGTTTTTTGGATTTTCAACATGTTTTGATTTTTTTGTCATTTTGAAGTTTGTTGATGTTTTTGGATTTTCTTAGGACATTTTGTGATGTTTTTTTGATTTTTCTATGGTTTTACGTCTTCAACAAAGCCAATGTAAGAACCAATATGATGCACGCCAAGTGTTTTCCCCTAGTCGAGTATAAGATCAATTGATTATGAATAGGGTAAAATGGGGGATATGAAATGCACTTGATGTCAATCATCCCAAGTTATGGGAAAGACTACCACTTATTACGAATGGTATATACAAGTGATGGATGGGAAAGATAAATGATATGTATGTGTTTGCCCGGTTTTCACCATAGTACTTATCCAAAGCACCACCGAAGTGGTTTTCACTATTGGACGAATTATTTCTTTTTACTATTTTTTGGATTATCTATTTTTTTTGGTGTTACCAAGATGCCTGTTTGCCAGGTTTTCGCCTTGGTAATGATTTTTTGTTGATTTTCTGAGTTTTTTATATTTTTGCCAATTAAGACAAGGCTCTCAGAAGCTATGCATAGAACTTCTTCAAATAAATACTATTGATTGGCGAGGACAATGGTTCCCCTTTAGGAGTAGAGAGTTGATACGCTCTTGATCTAAATGCTTCTGTAACAATATAAGGTCCTAACCAGTTTGGTTCAAAATTTCTTGGTTTTTCTCTTTCTACTTGATTCTTTGGGTTCTCCATTAAAACCAAGTCACCAATGTCAAAGTTTTGGTTCAAGACCTTCCTATTATAGCTATGAAGAAGGTGATTCTGAAATGCTTGGAGATGGTCTAGTGCCTTATGTCTTCACTCATCTAGGAATTGTAGCTCATGGAGTCTTGACACTCAATATTCTTCATCATCAATGTGCCCTTTCAAGGATGCCCTTAGGGAAGGAATCTCAACCTCAATAGGAAGAATAGCTTCATAACCAAATACCAGTGAATAGGGAGTGGCGCTAGTAGGAGTAAAAATACTTGTGCAATAATCCCATAAGGCAGGATTAAGCTATGGATGCCAATCACGACCAACATCATTGACAGTCTTTTTAAGGATTCTAATGATGGTTTTGTTAGATGCCTCTGCTTGGACATTACCTTGTGGGTACTATGGAGTGGAAAAGTGATGTTGAATATGAAATTCATCACAAAGATGGCAGACTTCTTAATTCTTAAATGGGTAGCCATTATCAGTGATTATGGAATGAGAGACACCATACCAATAGATGATATAGTTCAGGATAAACTTAGAGATCTGTGTGCCGGTAATGTATGTCATAGGAATAGCCTCAATCCACTTGGTAAAGTACTCAATGGTAGTGATGATGAATATGTGGCCATTAGATGATGTGGGGTGGATCTTACCTATGAGGTCGATTCCCCATTGGGTGAAGGGCCATGGTGACGTTATAGGACAGAGCTCGTATGCTGGTGCATGTATCAAGTCTCCATGAACTTGGCATTGACGACATTTCTTTACAAAGACATATGAGTCCTTTTCCATAGTAGGCCAATAATAACCCAGTCTCATAATCTTTTTGGCTAAGGTAGGACCGCTAGAATGGGAACCACATATACCCTCATGCACCCCTCACAAGGTTGCTTGTGCTTCATTAGAATCAAGACATCTCAGTAGGGTATTATCTAAGGCACGTCTATAAAGGGTGTCTTCGACGATGGTATATTTGGTTGACTTTCGAAGGAATTTCCTACATTGGTTGTTTGACATGCCGGTGGGTATGATTTCGGCATGAAGGTAGTCATAGATTTCTTTGTACCATGGGGAGTCAGGACCAATAATGTCACACACCATTTCAAAATCTGGGATATCGTAGGCTGGGACCAAAAGTTGTTCTACCAAAAACTCAAACTTAGGCACGTTGTTAGGAATGTCTAGAAGTGATGCAATTGTAGCCATAGCATCTGCTGCCTTGTTTAAAACATGAGGTTTTTGATGAAATTCAACATTTTCAAAGTACTCCTTAAAGCTATCAACTATGCATTTATATGGAGCAAGATTCTCATCCTTAGTCTCATAATCATCATTTACCTATCTGATTACTAGTTGAGAATCGCCATATACCTGTAGGTTCTTAATTTTCCACTTGACTACCATGCATAACCCTGTCACTAGAGATTCATACGTTGCTATGTTGTTAGTACATGGGAATGTAATTCTAAATGATTTCAGGATGGAATTACCTTGTGGTGTGATAAACAATATTCTAGCCCCTAAGCCATGATTTGTATGTGAGCCATCAAAGTACAGTTTCCATGTTGTGTTTGTGTCAATTGTAAATATAAACTCATCAAGAAAGTTTGCAACTAATGGGTGATCTGCTTGTAGTGGTGCGTCGGCTAACTAATCAGTAATGACTTGTCCTTTAATAGCCTTTCTTTCTACATATTGGATATCATACTCACTAAGTATCATAGCCCATTTGGCCAGTCGCCCTGTTAATGCGGCCTTGCTGAGAAGATATTTCAGAGGATCTATTTTGGAAATCAACATTGTTTGATGGTTTAACATATAGTGCCTTAGTTTTTGGGTAGCAAATACTACTGCAAGACAGGCACGTTCAATGGAACTATAGTTGAGCTCATAACCTACCAAAGTCTGACTGATATAGTATATTTCCCTTTCATGACCTTCATCGTCATTCTGTGCAAGCAACACTCCGAGTGATGAATGGGTTGCTATAATATAAAGAATTAGTGGTCATCCTTCAACAGGTGGCATTAAGACTGGTAGTGTGAGTAGATATTCTTTAATCAATTGAAAAGCCTCTCCACACCTAACTATCCATGCAAAGGGTACCCCTTTCTTAAGTAAATGTTGAAAAGGATGTGTCTTATCTACTAACTGCACTATAAATCTTCTGATGGATTGTGGTCTTCCTTGTAATGTCCTTAACTGAATGAGATCAGTTGGTGGAGGAATGTCTATGATTTCTTTCACCTTGGCCGGATCCACTTCAATGCCTTGTCTGGAAATGATATAGCCTAAAAGCTTTCTTGACTTTACTCCAAACACACATTTCTTGGGATTGAGTCTCACTTTATACTTCTCCAGCCTTTGAAATATCTTGTCTAAAACCTGTAAATGTTTTGCCCTTGTCTTGGATTTAACTATAAGGTCATCGACATAATCCTCCATAAGAGTGTGTACTAGATCATGAAAGATGATGGTCATGACACGTTGATAGGCTGCTCCAACATTTTTGAGTCCAAAGGGCATAACATTCAAGCAATACGTTCCCCAAGGACAGGTAAAAGTTGTCTTAGGTTGGTCTTTAGTTGCAATTCTAATTTGATTATATCTTGAAAATCCATCCATAAGGGACAACATCTCATATCTTGCTGTCATGTCAACTATCATGTCTATGTTAGGCAAAGGGAAGTCATCCTTAGGACAAGCCTTGTTGATATCTCTAAAATCGGTGCAGATGCGGATGCCCCCGGTTGGTTTAGTGACTGGTACAAGTTTGGAAATCCAATCTACATAGTCGATTGACCTAATGAAACCAACATCTAACAGTTTCTTGAGTTCTGCCTTGACTAGGAAAGCAATTTGTGGATGCATTTTCCTCAATTTTTGTTTCACTAGTTTGACACCTAGTTGTAAGGGCAAGTGATGTAGAACAAGTTCAGGATCCAACCCAGGCATGTCTACATATGAACAGGAAAAATTTATCTGTCTATGTGCAAAGAAGTTGTGGAATTCTGGTTGCTCTTCTGTTGTCAATGACACTGCAAAATAAACCAGTCAAGGATTCTCTTCTGTACCTATATTGACATCTACTGATTCTTCAATGAGCATGGGTGAATTCTCCTGTGCAATGGGGAGAATGTTCAAACCTCCATCCTTAGGTGCCTTAGAGACGTTTTCACCTTCGGATGCATCCTTTCTTTTTACTTTTCATTGTCTAGAGGTGCCTTTCAATTTTCACCTAGAGACTCGTCCTTTTTATTGTTTTTATTTTTTTTCTCATTTTTGTGACTGGAGGGTTGAACAGATTCCCAAAAATATGCTTTATTGTCCAAGTCAATGGTAAAACCAGCCTTGTGATCATCGTAAGGTATGCCTTCTCGTAATCCCATGAACTCAACAATTGCTTTGTCATTCTCAAAAATATCTAAGACGGTTGTGTCTTGTTGATCCCAATCAATAACTTGGGGATAAAATAAAGGCATGTCATCATTAGAGTTATCAAAGTTTAACGAAGTGAAGGTAAGGACTGAGTTGTTCATATGGTCAGAAAAATCTTGTACTAAGTCCTCTTTGCTCTTTGGTTTAGGTCTAGGTGGATTGAGAGGTGGGCTTAATGCCAAGGTTTGGTTATTTGAAATAGATGTATTAGGCTGCCAAGAGGTAGGATCAAGTGACTCCCAATAGTAATGTTTAAACCATTCCTCTTTGGTCATATTCTTTGGTGGAAAAGAATTCAATGGATTTGGTGAGGATCTCAACATTAAGTCAAGTTCTCCAAATAGCTCATCAAGGTCCATGGAAGAGGTAGAGGAGAGGGAATCCCACTCATAGTCATTGGAGTTGGGGGAGTCACAATGATATTGGTCAAATGGTTCGTGAGATGTCTCAATATCTTTTGAAGCACTTACTTCCTTGAGTAAGGGTGATGTGGTACTAGGAATGCCAATATGAATTGGTTGAAACCCCATCCCTAAGCCTTTTGGCCATTGAGAAACAAAGATTGGTTCAATCCTTCCATCTTGATTTAAGCCTAAACTGCTATGTCCATTATATCCCTTGCTCTGCATAATTGTGAAACCCTTTCCATATCGATCTGTAGGAATGTGAGCAAGTGAGAGAGGTTCTTCATTATCTTCCTTATACAACTAGGAAGTGACATCTTCTGTATCTATGGCTTCTTTTCTTAATTCACCCCATTTAGTGAAAGTTGTTTTGGGAGGAGTGTGTATAGTGACCATAGATTGTCTCCTATCTGATGTAGGTAAACCGTATAAATTAGGAGGAATCAAATGGCTAACACAATAAGATGTCTTCATGTAATATTGTCCACAACCCTTGTCTTGGATATCAACCCTAGGAGTGGTAGGACCTGAATGTGAAACAAAAATTTGAGTGAGGGTAGAGGGATCAACATAGTGAGATGAATTGGATGATGAAGCCTCTTGTTTTACCAACACTTGGTGTTGGGGTATTTCTTTTAGATTGGTGTCATATTGGAATGGGTCTAGGTCACCATCTATAGTTATTTTAGTGCCATTGTAAGGGAATTTGAGACACTGATGGTACGTGGAAGGGACTACTTTCATAGAATGAATCCATGGTCTGCCTAGCAGAAGGTTGTATGGAAGGGTGAGATCCAAGACCTAGAATTTCATCTCCATTACTGCAGGACCAATTTTGATAGGAAGTGTTACCACCCCCTTTGATTTTTGTTCATCATCATAAGCTTTTATGACAATAATTTTAGTGGTGTCTATGCATGCTTTGGAGAAACCTAATGCCTTAATTAGTTTTAATGTGCACAGATTTAACCATGCTCCTCCGTCTACCAAAACTCGTCTAACTTTGGTGTCATTAACAAGAACTTCAAGATGCAAAGGATCGTTATGATTTGTCTTTTCAGTTGTGTAGTCTTGTTCAAAAAATTTGGCATGATGATTATTGGTCAAGTAGCCCACCATTTCTTGGAAACGATTGACATTGAGATCATTAGGGATAGTGGTGGTTTGTAACACTTTATCTAAAATGGATCGATGCTCAGGGGAAATACGTAATAACTCCAAGATTGAGATTTGGGCTGAGGTCTTCCCCAACTGGTCAAGTAGGTTATATTGTGACTTGGAAGGCTGTGGTGTTTGTTGCGATGGAGGACCTTGGATAATGATCTTCGTACGATGAGTGTTGATTGCACACTCAGGACTTGTATTGATAGTAATGGTATTGATATTCTCATCGGCGACGTGAAAGTGATTAATGGTTTTGCCACTATTATAATCATGCTTGATATTCACATAGTTGGCTGACATATTGGTCTTGGTACTCGAACTAGGGACATTTCCTTTCCCATGGTCATTTAGTAGATTAGAAAAGACTTGATGATTAGTGTTCAATGACTTTTGTTTCTGTCCACTAACTTCAATTATTCTCCTTTCGATAAGATCCTGTATGATATTTTTCAGTTGGCGACAATTTTGTAGGTTATGTCCCTTAGTTCTATGATAATCACAAAAGGCATTGTCATCCCACCAAATTGTCTTGGATTGTATTGTCTTGGCTCTTGAGGTTGTATGAGATTATGTTGTAACAGTTGTTTAAATATAGACTCAATGGGTTCCCCTAAGGGAGTGAACTCATGTTTTTGAAATCTCCTTTGTTGTGGACGTTGAGTATTTTGGACCATGTTGGATGGTTGATTGACAACATTAAGGTTGTTGGTCGAAGAGTTATGTCCTCTTAATGTGATAATTTGTCCCGCTTGTATAGTTTTTGCATCAACTACCCCATCGTTGGTGACATTTTTGTTCCGAGACCAAAATCTATTTCTATCATTGGGGGCATTTGGCACTATTGGATTTCTATTGGATGTTGATGTCTTAAGTTCTCCTTTTTCAATGAGATCTTTTTCTATTATAACCCCATTCTCCACTAGTTCCGAAAAGGATGTACAACAATGTACCCTTAAGTTACTCCTTAGTTTTGCATGAAGGTTTTCCTAGAACATAGTGACTTTTTATTTTTCAGGTATCTTGATAGGACACCAGCTGGCTATAGTCCTCCATCTCTGGAAGAAAGCGATGAAATTTTCACCTTCGTCTTGTGCTGTGTGGCACAAGGTTGCTATATTTATCTCGTGGTCTATGTTGAAGGAGAATTACTCAACAAATTTCTCAGCCAGTTCACCCCAAGATCTGATGCCATAGTCTAGACCTAAAAACCACTCTAGTGCAATTCCTACAAGACTTCTTGGAAATAGTCTCATAAGATACGTGAGGTCATAAGCAAAATCTATGCACATAGTAGAAAATTCCCTTATATGTTCTATTGGATTCTATTTTCCATTGTACTTAGGGAGATTCAGTATGACATACCCATGAGGGAAAGGGGTCATGTACAATGATCTATCAAAGGGAAATGGGCATATGCCCTTTGTTGAAAAGGATTTCTTAGTTGATACTGCCATGTTATCCATCTATGTTTGTAGTGCATGCATTTGTGTTTGTAAGACGTCAACCTAGGTCAATGATGTGCTGGGAAAATTATGCGGCTCTATGTATGTATTCTGAAATCTAAGGTCTCGTGATGGGTTTCAATTGAATGTTGGTATTTGAGGTGGGTTTGGATTCAGAATGTTGGTAAATGTGTTCTGGTTCAAAATCTGCATAAATCTAACTTGGGATCTGTGTGAACAGATTCTGAGTACCACTCTGCGAGAAGGGATTTTGATTCAAAATCTGTGTAAATTGGTTTTGACTTGGAATATGGGAGAATGGATTCTAAATGCCAATATGGGAGAATGGATTCTGATTGCCATATTGGAATGAGGGCATGCCTCTTTTTTGTGTAATTCGCAGTATAGTACTAGTGACCTGAACACTAGGTATGGTACGCGTGACACTGAAATTAGGTATGGCTATTGACTATGGTATGGTACTCATGACACTAACATATGGTGTAGAAGCTAACGTTTTAGATCTTTTACTCCCAACAAGAAGAACAAAGGGAGTGGACGATGATGCCCCTACAATGAAATTAAATCCCGATGTCATTCCAGACATACCAAATGGAGATGTATGGACCGTTGTACTATGTGTAGGTGTGCCAGATGGTATGGTTGTATTTACCTAAGGTATAGTAGTACTAGCAATTGTTGTGTTTGTCCCTTGTGTAGGTTGAGCTTGTAAGGTGCTAATATCAAATCTTGTAGGTAAGGTAGCTCCTTTATCTAGCAATTTGGCTAAGTATCATTGACGATCGTTTGCTACGTAGTCATCTATAAAAGAGGCAAACTCAGGGTCTTGTGCAACAACTTCTATGTCTTCTGTCGCAATGTGCCCTTGAGTGTTTCTAGTGGTGAATTTATCTAATAAAGTCTTGTGAGGTCTTGAGAAGAATGGATTGATGAATTCATTTGGGTTCGACATATTTTCTCTCTCTCTCTCTCTCTCTCTCTCTCTCTCTCTTCTCTTAGACCTAGTTTCAACCATGTAAGATAAGCTCAATATGCAAGAAATGCAAAACTACATCTATGGACAGTATGACTCTAGTCTATGTTTTTGGGATTTTCTGAATGCAACAATAAGGAATGTTCTAAGATGATGCTAGTCTAGAATGACATTATATAAAAATGCAAAGTCCAACTAAGCTTCTAAGGTAAACAATTTCGTAAACCTGAGCTGAGGGTACCAACTACCTAAAGTCTAACCAAGGTGTCAATTTAGTTATGTCAAGGAACCACTATAGGACAATGATCAAAGATAAGTTGAGTCTCCTAACTAGACTGGTGAGCTAGGAGGACTTTCTGAAGGACAAAGTATATGATGACAGGATGAGGTTCGATGAAAAATTTCGTTGACGCTATGATTATTCTAAAGTGTAGATAGTGGACCTATCCTAAAGTTTGTAAAAGTGACCCTCCTAGAAGTTTAATCCAAGGTAATATGTACTCAAAGATGAAAGTAAAAATCATAATCGAGATGAATATAGTAATGACTAAATGATACCTAAAAATTGAACAAATTGTTTCAGGTTTCTATTCAAGGACTGCTTGTGGAAAGACAACTGAAAGACTGGTATAACCATGTTGACTGGATAGTGACTGTGAATTCTGGTTTTCTAATAATTAGGAAAATGCGTCGTAGAATTTATCAAATGTTGTTATGTTTCACAGTTGCAATTTTCTGATGATCAATTGTGCGTTTCTAGTAAAGTTCAATGTTTATTTAAGACAAATGTGGTTTATTTTTTCATAAATGTGACTCGTAATGGCAATTGCGCCTCAACATATAACATATGTGGTTTCCTAAACTCTGCGAATCGGTAAAATTTTTGTGAAAGTGACAAATATGTTGTTGTAGGCTGCACTTGCAGCTCACCTTATCAAATGAGTCATAAAATATGAAAATTGTGGTTTCCAAAGAAAAATGCGGTTTTCAACAATGCAAATGTGAGCTAATCTAGCAGATGCGACTCTAGGGTAAACATATGCAACTCGATAGAACAATTGTGACTTTCTGGTGAACAGTTGCGACTCTGTTGTATTTTTAGTGAATTGAGATATAAAACTGATGCTGTTCTCTGTGATCAAGTTCTGGAAAACAAAGACAATCATAAGACAAAGTGTTTTGAGTTTGATTTTGGACTCAATGAATGTTTAAGTTGACAACAGACAAGCAAATCCTAGGTTGTGAAGGATAGTATTTATTGAATTCTCACTTGGGTTTCCCCAACTACACTTATTCAAGGCGGATGATTAGTAGCTTGACCCCTTTGGCTCCCCTCCACAGCTCATTATCATCATTCGAGGCAGCCAAGCTACAGTACCCATGAACATCCCATGGCATACCTTCATCTCTACATATGAACCATAAGAATATGAGACAGCTTCACAGGTCTGACCTGCTACACCAGTAAATAGAAGGATTTTGGACACTACAAACAAAGGTATTTAATTAGGGCATTTCATTCGTAGGGCATAATCCATGCGGCGAGATTCCCCTTTCGAATCCATCTTGTCGGAACCATACGCATGATTCTTAGGATTTCCCCAAGAATCCACTTTTATATACCAGCTGAAAGTTTCTCAGGTTTAGGGTGCTACCGGTCTGAGTCGTCCTGGGGTGAGTACTTTTTCCCACTAGAACAGGCCCAAGTTTTAGAGTTAGTAATTGTTTCTCTTACACCCAGGATCACACGAATGCACAAGGGGAGAGAATACTTCGATGTACCAAATTCTGAGGGTAATTACACAATTGTGCTTTCGCACCAAACACAATAGACACTTTTTAATTTTAAACCAAATGAAAGATTTGCTACACTACTAAACAATCTGTTTCAATAATTTAACTAGGGTCTTTGACATGCATTCTATAGAAAGATTCATTAATAGTTTAATAATGGCCTTTGACTATTGATCTACAAAAACTTCATTAACTCCTCAAGACACACGTTGAAAAAAAAAGATTAGAGAAAATAAAAAACACAAAAGGAAACTGTAAATTGAAAATCTAAACTAAAAATATACCAGTCAGATGCGTTGTTTTCTCTATCAAATGTGTCTCTATATTTTACATGTTAGCAGCTCAAAAATTAACAGATGCGTGATTATTTTTTAGATGTGTCTTTTCTGATCTCAGATGCAGTTAAGAAAGTCAATTGCATTGTTTTAATCAAGCTGATGCCTCTCCAAGTACCAATTGTAGCATTTCGTCAAGCTGATGTGTCATTTCATACAAAAACCTGCAAAATCAAAATAAAAGTCTACAAATACACGAAGATGGTTTCTTCACGTCAGGTTCACCAAATGTAACATCTAGAAAATGCAAAAGAAAAGGTTAAAAGCACACACTCAATGCGATCTAAGGTCTAATGCAATCTAAGCTAAGCAAAAAAGAACAAAGGAAATCCAAAACATAAATAAATTGAACAATCTCACCCAATATGTACGTATTTCTATGTATAATATTGATTTCCCTTCTCCATTTTGTTGTTGTAGTATAATTCCCCTCAGATTTCTCATATGCAAGTATAGCCTATGATAGTGATTTAGCAAAACATCGGAGATTCAAGATAGTTGCTCCAAAAATTCATAAGATTTCGAGAGAGATTGGAATGATGAAGGACAGATCAATTTATAGAAAATTGATCATTCGAACGACAGGTTAGGATCGAAAGATTAGTGAATGGTTGAGATCGACAAAATAGTCATGCATTCTGATAATAGTTAGTAATGACATGAGTGATATAAATTAGAAATAGAAATAAAGATTAAATAAATGATTTAATCTTCGAGTTTGGTATTCGAAAATAGAAGAATAGTCTTTGCATGACAAAGATAAAGATGGATTAAAGCAACTCTCTATTTGAATGCATGCACAAGATTTAATTAATTAAATAGGAATATTTAATTAATATGCATGTACATGGAATTGAGTGAGAACTGAATGATTGACTAGTTCTGACAGAGAGATTACTCATGCAAGCAACTCAATTATTAAATCATGAGTTAACTGGGTGATTTAAATAGATGTCGAGTCGAGTCAAAGTAAATACTTAGATAACTCACACAATTATCTAAATATAGAGGAATGCGTTAAAATAGGATTTATGAATTAAATAATTCATTTAATTCAAGATTTGATATTTGAAGAATAATTAAATAAATAAGATTTATTTAATTAAATGACGAAAGGGTTAAATGAATAATTAAATAAATTAAGGATTTATTTAATTATAGTTGAAGTATGATAAAGAGCAAATTCAATAAGAATCTATTTAATTGAAGAAGAAGGTTAAGGTTAATCAGTAACATAATTAAATAAAATAGTGTTTATTTAATTAATCGAATTGAATAAAGAAAAGTGTGAATTAATTAAATATTTAAGATTATTTAATAAATAGCAGAAATGAAGACTTTAGTGAACAATTAAATAATCAAAATTATTTAATCATGACCATGAAGTATAAGAATTATGAAGAATATTGAAGTTGCAGGCTTAGACCAGATTTCGGTGTCTATAGATATGAAGGAGCCTGAAGTAGATAGTCATTGATTCTATGGAACATCATTTCCATTGTGTAATTCCATCAGGACTTTAGCTGCATTTTTCTCATCATTGGAAGGCTGTACAACTTGGTACCTATTATCCTCTCTCCTAATCTGGCCACTTGCTATGTCACGCTTGAAAGCACTGAGGGCTCTCATAAAAAAATCTACCCCTGGATGGCCCTCTGGCCACATGTGTCCATAAAGCGCCTCCATAATATCAATAGTAACCTGTCCATTTTCAAGGTAGTGCCAAAATTTGTCCTTGGAAAGCTCCATAGTGATATAAACCTGTATGACAACATTGTGGAAGATGAGTCTTCTATAAGACTTAGTAAGCACCCTCCTTTTCTCTTGAAATTTGTCCTCATTCTACCCTTCTAGATAGACCAAAGAATAATGGAAGAAAAACATAACCATAATAATGTGACAGTTTTTCCCATTTTTGAATTTCAAAAAAAAATCCTTTTCAGGAAGAGGTTGTCTATTAGTGTCCCAAATATCTTGATTATCATAGAACATTTCCCAAATTTCTTTAGCAAAAATGCAATCAAAGAAAATGTGTTTAATTGTTTCAAGAGTTTTACAGAGAATGCATATATCAGTATCATTAGAATTAGTTATATGTATGGCAGCCTTTGCAAGATAAGCAACCATCTAAAACAAGCAATTTTAGCTTATAGCTGTTTGCACTAGTTAGACTGAAAAGTTGATGTCCAATAGCTTTTATTCTAGTTAACCTTCCATATCTGATTTAGATGATCTATCAAATCAATATGTTTTGTGAGCATAGAATACATCTCTTTAACCTTTTTTTTTTGTATATTATTACCATTTTGCCACTGAAAGTCCAAGTATTGAGTTTTATCATCTTTATATATGATAGGAAATTGCAATTTATTACAGGCTTCCCTAAGAACTGAGTAGGTTCTCTAATTAGTAGGAGGGATGTTATACTCTGTCAACAAATCATTCTAGTCTTTGAGTCTGCCATCTTTCAAAATATGTTTAAAACACTAGATACCTTTCTAGGCCCATCTCTTAGCAGAGCAACCTTGAATTAAGGCCAAGGGTTTCCCCTTATGCTCAAGATTCCACCAAATAGATCTATTGATCTGAATGGACCCATTGCCCCCTGAGATAAAGTGATATTTCATGAGTCAAGACTTCATTATTTCCCATGCCTTCCAAATAGTCTTAAAAAGACATTAGAACCAATAGGTAAGATGGGTTCCTTCCTACTAAGGATATCACTAAAAGTTAAGGACCTCCAGGCTTTAGCATGTTTAGAGTAGCAACATTGATATTCTATCTAACCAACACCTTCCAAGGCTTCTCACCCTCAAGGGCACCAAGAACCCATTTTGCAGCCAATGTAATGCCCTGTAATCTAAGATCTTTTAAACCTAGACCTCTTTTAGCTTTTTCCAGCATACACCATTCCCACTTCATCGAGTGCCATTTCCTTTTACCTTTACCATCAGACCAAAGAAAAGCCCTTATCTTTTTCTGAATTTCAGTAATCTAATAAGAATTAAAAAACCACATTGAAGCAAAATAAATACTATAGAAAGATAGTATCTTTGAATAGATTTGAATTCTCCCAGCCAATGATACAAACAATCTATTCCATTTGGAAATCTTTCTTTCACTCTTGTCTCTAACCCAATGCCACATTTCCTTAATATTAGGTTCAAAACAAATGGAATGCCAAGATATCTCACAATCTTTTGTGGGCCTGCCCATTGGAGACAAAACTTACTAATCTAATTAGGAGTAACCTCTATCCACCCCAAGAGATGAGATTTAGAGGGAGAAATTTTGTCTCCTGAAGCGAGACAAAAAACATCCAACTTACCCAACAAATTTGATAAGTTGGCCTCTTCCAAGCACAAACGAATTGATGTGTCATTTGCAAATTGGAGGTTAAGGAGATCATTTCCATCAGCCAATCTAAGACCTCTGATTCTCAGAATGGTTGAGTTTTCCCTTAACACACAATGTAGGGCATCTGAAGCAATT